>CM076581.1:1382790757-1383299092 GCA_034641835.2 Pinus albicaulis
ACACATTTTTTAACAATTTTATATTTAAAAATATATCCTATATTTTTAGTCTAGTAATTTTTCATTTTTAAATATGTTTTTTAACTATTTTATATTTAACTATATTTTAAATATTTCACTATTTTATATATTATTATATTTAACTATATATTTTATATTTTTGGCCGAAATCAAGTATTTTTTCCTTTCTAGAATATGTTTTTTTAACTATTTAACTATAACTAAATTTTAAATTTTTATATTTAATTATTTTATATTTTATATTTTATATTTAACTATTTTTTAATTGTTATTATTTTATATTAATTTTTTTTTGTGCGTTTTTTTGGGCATGGTTATTAATTTCAAATGGGTTGGAATTTTTAATTTATAATTTTTCACCAATATCAAAATTTAGATTGCATTAATAACTTTTTGGATATTCGAGCTCATATGGGTAAGGCAAGTAAATAACATTAATAAAATATTTCATGAATACCAAGATTAATAATAGAATGTTTAACATGTACTTTTTTTAAAATCTAAAGGATTTTGATTGATTTACATATTATGACATGGAAACAATTTTAAGCTGAAATTTCCTCTAATAAATTTAACCCTTGAAAAATTCCATAAACTATTTTCCTTCTAAGGTTATAATTAAACCCTCTCACACATTTTTCCCATATAATATATTTGAAATACTTGACCTAGGCCTCCTTCATTATTTCAATGGTTTTCAAATTCAAGAATTTGATAAGGAAATATTTGTCTTTTACTCTACATATGCTCTTACTAGGAAGAATTTTGACATGGAAGGCAACAATTCTACCCATACTCCTTACTAGTCAAGTGTCAAAATTATGGTGAAGTTTTCATATAATGAGATTGATCATACTTTATATAGTAAGTATTAAAAATCTTACTCTCACACACAAACATAGATATATGTATTTATTTCTAATTACTTTACATGAAATTATATTATGTTATATGGATAGCATATTTTTGTTCCTTTTTATGATAGTTGACATTGTTTTTCTATTTAGAAAATATTTTATTTTTATTTTAAGCATGACATACACACTTACACATAGTCTTCACACTATGCTCTAGAATGAGCCTCTTGCCTTAATAAACCTCTAAACTCAATAAAATATTACGTAAAATACATAATTTCATATAAAATTTCACAATATTTATAAATTTCTTTAAAAATTATAATAATTAAAATTATAATCTCAATGTTGAAGGATGGAAAAATTACTTTTGATGATATAAGGAGTTATCTCATAAGAGGATAAGGTAAGTAACTCTCACTTTGTCATATTCCACTATCTATTTTTCCATGATAATGGTGTCTACATAAATTAGCACCAATATCATTATCATTCTCTTTGTCATATTTCACTATTTATTTTTCCATGTTAATGGTATCTATTGAAATTAACACAAATACCATTATCATTATAAATATCATTATCATTATTTTTGTGGAGTTGTTATTTTTCACTATTAATGTGAGTTATAATTAATAATAATTCAACTAAATATTAGATAATCTATCAATCATTTATTAATAATAAATACATAAAATTTGATTAAAATAAAAATAATATATAATATTTTTTAATAATAATTTTTAAAAATTAATAATAATATCTTTTATACTAAAAATAAATATTAAATTAAATATTATTATGTTTATTTATGTTAAATTAATTATAATTATATTTATTTTTATAAATATATAATTTAAATGGGAATATAATTTGAATGGGCCTTAAATCTAAAAGCATGAGTTTCTTCTTTAAAAATATAAATTCAAATATATATATATATACAAATAAGCAACATCAAAATTTGATATACCAATTAATGTTTGATTCTCTAGCTGCTTTAAAATAACAGAAAATTTAATAAAAACGCAGTTATTTTGAAATTTCTTCTCCAATATAACTTTAAAATAGTGTATATGCTCAAATTTTTATTTTTGTTTTTCTTACCGAACATTGTTACCAACTGACTATGTGTGTCAAAGCACCTTACCAAGAAAACGCCCAACGATCACGCTTGTTTTCCACTGAACAAAAGTAGTGTGTTTCAATAACCACTAAAATACAAAAGAATTACCAACACTGATGGCCGTTTCCACATTCCATAACCTTAAAGAGTGAAGACTGCGTCTCTTCTGTTTTCTTTCTTTTAAAGGTACAATAAGCGAAGCTTTTTTCTTTAAAATGATGTCACCCCTTAAGCAGATGATGACATTGTTGAGAGATATCACTTTGATAGAAATTTTCTTCTATAGGACCGAGGATTCTTTCATTTGATTTAATTAAAGCCTTTTGATCAATAAGTGATAAGTGATTTTTTTTCTTTGATTTGATTTAAAAAGAACGGCACAGAGATTTGATTATTCAGTTTATGAAAATATACGTCCCTTCTTTTATGGATTCACATACAGATTCATCATTGGACAACGAATCTTATGGGGTTAGGTGCAAAATTTGTTTTCAAAGTGTCGTCAAATTTGTTATGAAGGGGGTATTTTATTCCATACAGAATATTATAATGAAGGATAAGAACATATTATAATGAAGGAAAAGGCTTCTGATGAATGGGATAATAATCATGTCTCTGGGATTTGAAGGGTCAAGCTGAAGTCATCATAGGAGTGGATGTATTTTCATCTGTAACGTTGACTACAATTCACAGTAATTCTTTTGGACCCTATGGCCATAACAGACAAATTCCTACTCCAACGGGAGCAACCATTTATCCTGAAAAATACTTGAATTTATCTATCTCCTAGAATGTAATATCCCGTTTCGGGGATATCTCTAAGTCACGGAAAACTCCAACCAGAGATTGACTAGGAGGTCATTTATCGGATATGTCGTCTCTAAGGAGAACGAGATCCGGAGGCTATCTGGCCCTTTCCAGACTCTGTCTATAGAGCTGCTTGAAGAATCCCACTCAAAAGTGACTTACAGCAATAGGAAAACACATATATGAGCAAACCATGAAGAGACAACGTTTTACAATGAGCTGTGAGACAAGAAGATGAATATATATAGCCGAGAATAATGTATAGTAGCAAGAGAGTGTACAAGTCTTGAGGAAACAACCTCTCAAGAAAAGCAATGCAAGCCTCAATAATACATGTACATGAAAATGAAGAACATTGTTATCTCTGCATAAACCCAGGCTATGAGGATGTAGTCTATGATATAACACTGCTCCAAAATGATGTCAATACATGGATATGACAATATATGGCCCAAATACAATAGGGGAGCGAAGCTCTAACCCTTAGAAACAGTAATACATCAATCTTCCAAAGGATTGGTTTAAATACACAAAATGGAAAAAATGTCGGAGTTGCTAGGCAGCTATTGCAACTCGAATCTGAAACTCAATAGAGAAGGCTTAAGATGATGAACAAACTGAGGTAGACCTCCTCCAATGGATCTCCTAAGTGGAAGGTTGATCCTTACACTTGAGATCTTACCCTCAAATCAATCTGCAAACCCTCACAGCAGCTACACCATGAAAATAATGCAGACACTAAGAGGGATTGCATAGTGGGTGGAATAAAACTCTTTGGCCAAGTGCCAAGATCTACAAATCAGCTCCAATTTCTTCCAATCTGATCCTGCAAAGGACAGAAAGACTCTCCCTCTGAAAAAAAACAAGAGAAGGAAGAGGTGTTGTGGAATTTAAATGGCAACACCCTACAACACAGTATTATGCTGCTGCAGCAATAACGTTGTCCTGGAGGATGATACTAAAAAAATAACCTTGCCCGTGCAGGCACTCGAAGTCTCCTGGGGCTAAGGGTGAGATCTCCGCACGGAGACATTCAGTGCACTAAACAGTGCTACAGACAGGCTAAACAGCCAGCATGCTAAAGAAGACAAATGTCTCACTCAACAATCAACAGCTCAAGCATGAATGAAATGAGAAGGCTCCTCCGTCTTTTATAACGTTGGTTTCCCTCCAAAACCCAACTTATCCTCTCTCTCTCCTCCACATCCTCTCTCTCTCTCCTCCACATCCTCATCCTTATCTGTGTAGAAGCTTGCAGAAGCTTCTGGAGTGTACATAGGCCCCCTCCTCAACATGGTGTTAGGCCCCCCTTGACTCCCACTTAAGTCACAATGTTGTGCTACTAGGTGCATGTCTTATTTCACTTAAGTGAGTTAGACCATCTTTAATTACTTTTTATTTATGTACAAACTATAGACGGAAAACTAAACAAAATAGAATATTCCAATTATCTATCATTAATTGTGAATATTATAGGCCCCCCTGACAAAATTTTTCTTGCGCTCAAGAAACTGAAGTGATGGATGCTGCATAATCTTCTCGCTCTCCCAAGTGGCATCCTCATCTAGCAAATTCTTCCCTATCCTCTACATCACCCTGGTATGAAGGGATCTCTCAATGCCTGGATCCCAAACTGATCCCCCACGGTACTAGCCAACCAACAATCCTTCCGGATCCCATTGCTAGCATGGCCAATAATAGCCCAAGTCCCACGACTCGGGCTACGCACTGCCTCTAGCTATGACTGATGCTCTAAGAGGCGAAGACCATGACCCCTGCTGTGTTGTATTTGTCACTGTGTAAGTTCTCCCATCGACTGTGTACCAACTCATCACCTCTCTCCAATCAAGGCATGGGGTCTGGAATATAATGAGGAACATCTCCCTCATGTGGATCCTCCATCTCCAAGAAATCATCCAAACAAAATGGGCCACCTCCTACCAAGGCAACTCCTGAAAATCTCCTTCCACCTCAAGCTCCGGTAATGAAGGTGGGCTAAAAATATGAACATGGCAAGCATCATAGCTCACCTCATGTTGTCCTTCTCTCCACTCATGACATTTTTAGAGTGTATGCTGATCCTGGGCTACAAAATTATTGCCCTCCAATGGAAAAGTGAAGAATAATCTTCCAAAGAAGGTTCCTCCAGCAATGAAGAACAAGCTGGCCCAAAACAATCCATCCATGAAGAATAGGACATGGTAATCATGGATCATCCTAATGAGAGGTTTGCTGAAGGTTTTACATGATGCTACATGATGCAAACAATTTCTCACAAGGATACAGCGCAGTTTCATCCACTGCAACTCCAGAAAATTACATGGCAAGCAATGTCCATGATTCGTCGCATCTACTAAATGATAGTAAATGGTTGAATGTAACAACAATAATACATGATCAAGAACTTGCCCATGGCTGTGCAATGGATGAATATCAATCTTATGGCCCACCTCAAAAGAGAACAAACATTTGGCTGTGGTGGCCATATCTCCTTTCATGCTCCCATTAGAACATGCGGTGTAGAAATTGTGAGAAGTTTTCCCCCTCAAGGACACATCCAATTCATGTGTCTCCCTCATAATCAAGCCTCCCATAAAAATCTGATCTATATCAACAAATGGAGACATGATCAACAGCAAAATGAAGAAAATGCTGAACGTTACAAGTGATGCAAAGAGGCACCAACAACTTCCCCAACAAGTACAGTGCAATTTTACAAGTTGCTGCTTGATAAGAGTACATGGAAAAATGTTTCTATTAATCATGCATGTCTTCATATGATACACGATATAGTGCAGCAAATGAACATACATGTGGTGATAAAACATTTTCCCAAGGCCAAAAAAGAGATGGTTGCCTCCATCATGTAGATTGGCCCAATACAATTCATGGAGCAAATTGACAAGCTTGCCCTCTTGTGAAGAAATGCACTTCATACGAATGGTAAGAGTGTGCAAATAGATGAATGTATAAACAAGATTCTCACCAAATGTTGGAAGTAAGATGGTACATGGATCCATGAATGAGTCCTCCATAGTGTATTGGCATGCTATGAAGAAGACTGAACCATGTGCTGCAAAAAGATAATCCTCCTAATGCTTGGAAATCCAAGTCAAGAAAAATATGACATAGATGTCTCTATCATCATTACCTCTTCTTTGTTCATCAAGTGCAACAAGTATGAATTGATCCTGGGATCTATGGGTTATGGATCCACCATATCACTATTGGACACACTTCATCCATAAGGCTCTGTTCCAAAGTGACAACGCTGTGAGCTCATGCAAATAAACTCTTGTCAATACAAAGCTCTATTATTTGACATGCTCCTTGCCAAAGACTCCATTAATAATGCTGCAACAAATATGGAATACCTCCCAAGATGGAAGTGCTTCCCAATCATCATCAAAGACTAAGGGGATAGTGTCATCCCCTCTTCCTACAACATCATACAAAGTGTGAGAGAAAATCTGCCCTTTCTCTCCCAGAAAAAAAAGAAGAAACAAGACATTGTGTTTCCTCCCCATACCTACATCACACCAATCATGTGATGAAGACATAATGAATGATATGAGTATCATATCAACACCATGCATCCATACTCTATGCTGCTCAATGATGCAAGTATCCAACCATCTTTTCCCCATCCTCCTACTCTTAGGAAGAATGTTTTCCAAACTCCTTCAAGAGTAACCAGTGCAGCCAAGCCTCCTGCTGCTCGGTATCATAGATCTGCAAGTACAAGTGATGGAAAAAATCCTTCAAGAGTAACCAGCGTAGCCAAGCCTCTTGCTGACCGGTATCATAGATCTACAGGTAGCTCCCTAGCTCCTTGCTCATCATTCACATCCACTCAATCACCTGTGGATGCATCCTTCTTCTCCTCATCCTGGTACTCCTCCCATGAGGGCTATCATCCTCCCAAATAAAATTCCTATCTTTGCACTTCATGGGATTTTGAAATGTGCACTTCTCAAGGATCAATGAGACACTATCAAGAATCAAATAGGTGGTAGGCAAAAACCTCCCATCATGATGTGTATGGCTCAAGGGATGTCCAACACAAGCACGAGAGATGTTATCTATCCTAAGATGTCCTCCATATTCTATCTGCTCTTGTGAGAAGGGAAGAAAAGCGTTGCATCCCATGGTGTGTCTAAGTGCATCTCCAATGAGATATTTCCTTGAGACCTCCCTTTCATCCATAGTCTTCCAAAACCAATGAGGTCTTGGATCTGAAAGTAGAAGTTCATCTTTCAGCTGAGAGGAGCTCAATGAGAAAGTGTCATCTTGAAGGGAGCAAAGGTTTCTTACTACAAGATGTCTACCATCCATCTTCAAGGCTTCAAACCCCAACCTCCAATGTGATCTATAATCCAAAAATGGCTCATGAGAATGATGGTTTGATTCCTCCTTGAAATTTTTCATGTTGCACAGTGCAGTGCAACCAAGCTGCTCTATGGTAGCAATGGGATTTGACCCTTGGACCTGCAAAAGTAAAACTCCACAATTCTGAAAAGAAGTTACTGCAACAATAGTTTGTGGAATTTTTTTTATACCTTGATGTGCATTTGGAACTTCTTGTAGGGCTGCAAGAGTTCCTTCCTCACAAGTTTTGGCTTCCCCAACTGTTGATGCATGTGGCTGCTCCTCCATGGGTGTGACAGCTTTATCAAAAGCCTCCTCAGGAGCTGATGTGATCTCTTCCTCCTTTGTTCTTCCTCCATCAAAGGTTTGGATCAACCCTTGAGTGAACTCTGCAAAAGTCTCCACCCTTGCATGGCTCAAGTGGCTACACCACCAATCATAGGCTTCACCCTCCAAATGCGGCGCTGAGATTTCAATAGCTTCTTTCCCTGCTACAGGATGTAGTAGGAAAAATTCCTCCAACTTTCTCACCCAAGTTCCTACATTAGATGACCCATCAAAGGTAGAAAACAAAAATCTATTGCCTTTGATTTCTTTTTTGTTGCATGGCCTATTCTCTTCCTTCAACTGGATGAAATGAGGAAAATCTAGAGTCTCCCTGAAAGCTCTAGGTTGATATCTATACTCAACAAGGTAATCACTGAGAATATAATGATCCAAGTATCTTCCATGCTCAATATCTTCTTATTGATGAAAATAGGAAGTGCATGGTACTTCCTCTTCTTTTTCTTCAATCTTCTTGACCTCCTCAAAGGTGGATGCATTTCCTCTGGATCTGAAAATAGATGAGAATAAACTCATATTTTTCACCGTTCCGGTCTTCTTGGGCTTAGACTCACAAGGACTAGTGGATCCCTCATACATGGGAAAATGTGTCCTCCCAGTGGTACACTGCAACTCTGAGCTCTGCATTCTAGATCCTCCATTACTCCATCCACTTTCATCCTACCTGAGCTGACAATAATCTTTGAAAGGCAAAGCTGCTCTGAAGTCTTCCCCCTTGGACTGCCATTCTCAGAAATAATATCCAAAGGGCATACGATCATGCTGGATCTCGTTCTCACTCAGCACTAGAGGTAAGAATGTAGGCATTTTGATAATGTCCATAGGCTGAGCCAAAACTATGCTCTGATACCACTGTAATATCCCATTTCGGGGATATCTCTAAGTCATAGAAAACTCCAACCAGAGATTGAATGAGAGGGCATTTACCGAATATGTCGTCTCTAAGCAGAACGAGATCCTGAGGCTATCTGGCCCTTTCCAGACTCTTTCTATAGAGCTTCTTGAAGAATCCCACTCAAAAGTGACTTACAGCAATAGACAAACGCATATATGAGCAAACCATGAAGAGACAACGTTTTACAATGAGCTGTGAGACAAGAAGATGAATATATATAGCCAAGAATAATGTATAGGAGTAAGAGAGTGTACAAGTCTTGAGGAAACAACCTCTCAAGAAAATCAATGCAAGCCTCAATAATATATGTACATGAAAAGGAAGAACATTGTTATCTCTGCATAAACCCAGGCTATGAGGACGCAGTCTATGATAGGACACTGCTCCAAAATGACGTCAATACATGGATATGATAATATATGGCCCAAATACAATAGGGGAGTGAAGCTCTAACCCTTAGAAATATTAATACATCAATCCTCCAAAGGATTGGCTGAAATATACAAAATGGAAAAAATGTCGGAGTTGTTGGGCAGCTACTGCAACTCGAATCTGGAACTCAATGGAGAATGCTGAATATGATGAAAAAAATGAAGTAGACCTCCTCCAATGGATCTCCTAAGTGGAAGGCTGATCCTTACACTTGATATCTTACCATCAAATCAATCTGCAAACCCTCACAGCAGCTACACCATGAAAATAACATAGACACTAAGAGGGACTGCATAGTGGGTGGAATAAAAACCTTTGGCCAAGTCCCAAGATATAAAAATTGGCTCCAATGTCTTCCAATCTGATCCTGCAAAGGAAAGAAAGACTCTCCCTTTGAGAAAAAACAAGAGAAGGAAGAGGTGTTGTGGAATTTCCACGGAAACACCCTACAACACAGTATTATGCTGCTGCAGCAATAACGTTGTCCTGGAGGATGATGTTGAAAAACTAACCTTGCCCGAGCAGGCACTCAAAGTCCCCTGAGGCTAAGGGTGAGATCTCTGCACGAAGACACTCGGTGCGCTAAACAGTGCTGTAGACAAGCTAAACAACCAGCGTGCTAAAGAAGAAAAATGTCTCACTCAACAATCAACAACTCAAGCCTGAATGAAATGAGGAGGCTCCTCCGTCTTTTATAACGTTGGTTTCCCTCCAAAACCCAACTTATCCTCTCTCTCTCCTCCACATCCTCATCCTTATCTATGCAGAAGCTTACGGAAGCTTCTAGAGTGTACATAGGCCCCCTCCTCAATGTGGTGTTAGGCCCCTCTTGACTCCCACTTAAGTCACAACGTTGTGCTACTAGGTGGATGTCTTATTTCACTTAAGTTAGTTAGACCCTCTTTACTGACTTTTTATTTATGTACAAAATATAGACGAAAAACTAAACAAAATAGAATATTCCAATTAGCTGTCGCTAATTATGAATATTACAGTCCCCCCTGGAAAAATGTTTCTTTCCCTCAAGCAACTGAAGTGATGGATGCTGCAGAATCTTCTCACTCTCCCAAGTGGCATCCTCATCCGGAAAATTCTTCCCTATCCTCTGCATCACCCTGATATGAAGGGATCTCTCAATTCCGGGATCCCAAACTGATCTCTCACGGTACCAACCAACCAACAATCCTTCTGAATCTCATTTCCATCATGGCCAATAATAGCCCAAGTCCCACTGCTCGGACTACACACTGCCTCTGGCTATGACTCATGCTCTAAGAGGTGAATACCATGACCCCTATTGTGTTGTATCTGTCACTGTGTAAGCTATCCCATAGACTATGTACCAACTCATCACCTCTCTCCAATCAAGGAATGGGGTCTGGAATATAATGAGGAACATCTCCCTCATGTGGATCCTCCATCTCAAAGAAATCATCCAAACAAAATGAGCCACCTCCCAAAAAGGCAACTCCTAAAAATCTCCTTCCACCTCAAGCTCCGGTAATGAAGGTGGGCTGAAAATATAAACTTGGAAAACATCATATATTACCCCATGCTATCCTTATCTCCACTCATAACAAGTGTAGAGTGTATGCTGATCCTAGGTTGCAAAATTATTGCCCTCCAATGGAAAAGTGAAGAATAATCCTCCAAAGAAGGTTCCTCCAACAATGAAGAACAAGCTGGCCCAAAACAATCCATCCATGAAGAATAGGAAATGGTCATGATGGATCATCCTAATGAGAGGTTTGCTGAAGGTTTTACATGATGATACATGATGCAAACAATTTCTCACAAGGATACAACACAGTTTCATCCACTGCAACTCCATAAAATTACATGGCAAGCAATGTCCATGATTCATCACATCTACTAAAGGATAGTAAATGTCTGAATGTAACAAAAATAATACATGATCGAGCACCTTCCCATGCCTGTACAATGGATGAATATCAATCTTATGGCCCACCTCAAAAGAGAACAAAAATTTGGTTGTGGTGGCCATATCTCCTTTCATGCTCCCATTAGAACATGTGGTGCAGAAATTGTGAGAAGTTTTCCCACTCAAGGACACATCCAATTCATGTGTCTCCCTCATAATCAATCCTCCCATACAAATCTGATCTATATCAGCAAATGGAGACATGATCAGCAGCAAAATGAAGAATACACTGAAGGTTACAAGTGATGCAAAGAGGCACCAACAACTTCCCCAACAAGTACATCGCAGTTTTACAAGTTGCTGCTTGATAAGAGTACATGGAAAAATGTTTCTATTAATCATGCATGTCTTCATATGATACATGATATAGTGCAGCAAATGAACAAACATGTGGTGATAAAACATTTTCCCAAGGCCACAAAAGATATGGCTGCCTCCATCATGTAGATTGGCCCAATACAATTCATGGAGAAAAATAACAAGCTTGCCCTCTTATGAAGCAATGCACTGCATAAGAATGGTAAGAGTGTGCAAATCACTGAATGTATAAACAAGCTTCTCACCAAATAATGGAAGTAAGATGGTACATGGATCCATGAATGAGTCCTCCATAGTGTGTTGGCATGCTATGAAGAAGACTGAACCATGTGCTGCAAAAAGTTAATCCTCCCGATGCTTGGAAATCCAAGTCAAGAAAAATATGCCATAGATGTCTCTATCATCATTACCTCCTCTTTGTTCATCAAGTGCAACAAGTATGAAGTGATCCTGGGATCTATGGGTTATGGATCCACCATATCTCTGCTAGACACACTTCATCCATAAGGCTCTGCTCCAAAGTGATAGCGTTGTGAGCTCATGCAAATAAGCTCCTGTCAATACAAAGCTCTATTCTTTGACATGCTCCTTGTCAAAGACTCCTCTAATAATGCTGCAACAAATATGGAATACCTCCCAAGATGGAAGTGCTTCCCAATCATCATCAAAGACCAAGGAGATAGTTCCAGCCCCTCTTCCTGCAACATCATACAAAGTGTGAGAGAAAATCTGCCCTTGCTCTCCCAGAAACAAACAAAGCAACAAGAAATTGTGTTTCCTCCCCATACCTCCATCATACCAATCATGTGATGACGACACAATGAATGATATGAGTATCATATCAACACCATGCATCCATACTCTATGCTGCTCAATGATGCAAGCATCCAGCCATCTTTTCCCCGTCCTCCTACTCTTACGAAGAGTGTTTGCCAAGTGATGACCAAACTCCTTCAAGAGTAACCAGTGCAACCAAGCCTCTTGCTGCCTGGTATCATAGATTTGCAAGTACAAGTGATGGCCAAACTCCTTCAAGAGTAACCAGCATAGCCAAGCCTCCTTCTACCCACTATCATAGATCTGTAGGTAGCTCCCTAGCTCCTTGCTCATCATCCACATCCACTCAATCACCTGTGGATGCATCCTTATTCTCCTCATCCTGGTACTCCTCCCATGAGGGCTATCATCCTCCCAAATCAAATTCCTATCTTTGCACTTCATGGGATTTTGAAATGTACGCTTCTCAAGGATCAATGAGACCCTATCAAGAATCAAATAGGTGGTAGGAAAAAACCTCCCATCATGATGTGTATGGCACAAGGGATGTCCAACACAAGCACGAGATATGTTATCCATCCTAAGATGTCCTCCATCTTCTATCTGCTCTTGTGAGAAGGGAAGAAAAGAATTGCATCCCATGGTGTGTCGAAGTGCATCTCCAATGAGGTCTTTCCTTGAGACCTCCCTTTCATTCATAGTATTCCAAAACCAATGATTTCTTGGATATGAAAGTAGAAGTTCCTCTTTGAGATGAGAGGAGCTCATTGAGAAAGTGTCATCTTGAAAGGAGAAAAGGTTTCTTACTCCAAGATATCTACCATCCATCTTCAAGGCTTCAAACCCCAACCTGCAATGTGATGTATAATCCAACAATGGGTCATGAGAATAATGGTTCGATTCCTCCTTGAAATTTTTCATTTTGCACAGTGCAGTGCAACCAAGCTGCTCTATGGTAGCAATGGGATTTGACCCTTGGACCTGCAAAAGTAAAACTCCACAATTCTCAAAAGAAGTTACTACAACAATAGTTTGTGGAAGTTTTTTTATACCTTGATGTGCATTTGGAACTTCTTGTAGGGCTGCAAGAGTTCCTTCCTCACAAGTGTTGGCTGCCCCAACTATTGATGCATGTGGGCTTCCCTTATCCTCCATGGGTGTGAGGTTATTTTCTTGTTTGGGTACTCAATTAGCTCATAGCTCATCTTATCATCCTCAATCTGATGGTCAAACTGAGATAGTAAATAAATGTTTGGAAGGATATCTTCTTTGTTTTGTATCTGATAAACAAACACAATGGGTCAAGTGGTTACCTCTTGCTGAATGGTGGTATAACACTTCCTTCCATACTGCAGCAAAAATGACCCCATTTATGGCACTTTATGGATGTCATCCACCATCCATCACATCATCTTTAAGGGAAAATTCGAAGGTTCAAGCAGTGGAAGATCACATCGAGCATCAGCAAGAAGTTCTCCAACTCTTAAAGGATAACCTGAATTTGGCACAAAATCGAATGAAACAAAAGGCAGATCAACATCGCAGCGAGAGAAGTTTTGATGTAGGAGATTGGGTATTTTTACGGCTACAACCATACAAACAAATGTCCCTCAAGCAAGCTAAGAAGGATAATAAATTATCGGCAAAGTACTATGGTCCTTACAAGGTGTTGCAAAAGATTGGTACTATGGCATACAAATTGGAGCTTCTTGCTTCTTCACGAGTGCATCCAATTTTCCATGTTTCATGCTTAAAGAAGGTTATAGGTGAAAATATTCCAGTTCAAACAATATGCCCGAACTTGATGAGGAAGGAAAAATCATATTGGAACTTGAAGCGGTCATGGAAACCAAAACTCGACAGCTACGGAATCGATCAATTTCAGAGTATCTCATCAAGTGGAAGAACTTACCCAATGAAGATTCTACATGGGAGGATGAGAATTTTATACAGAAGCACCCAGAGCTACTCAAGCGTTGAGGACAACACTTTTTTGAAGGAGAGGGGCATGTTAGCTCCCTATATTACTAGTATAGTCCCTTATTGCTATTACTGTAACCCCCTTATTGTTATTATTGTACCCTTGTAACCCCCATTTTGTTATTATTGTGCCCTTAAATTATTATTTTTAGGTCGGCTAGGATTACATTGTGGCCCACTAGGATTACATTATGGCCACATGGACTCCTATATATAGAAAGGAGGTTTTCTAAATTGTGTCATCCAAGAATTGTTCATTTATGTAATGTATTGGAGGTTCCCCCCCTCGAAGTGGCTTATTTCTAAGGCATTGATATCTCTATTCTTATAAGTTAGACAAATATCAACTTTACAAATGAAAACAAATCCACAGAAGGGGTGTCAGTTATTTATGTTTCACATAGAAATAAGTAACCAACAAGAAGAAGAGTTAAATTTAGATACCCCGACGGTTATTAAGGAGTTTCGTTATGTATTTCCAGAGGAAATTCCAAGTTTACCCCCTTGCAAAGACATATATTTTTCCATTGAGCTCGTACTTGGTGCAACTCAAGTATCTAGAGCCTCTTACTAAATGAGTCCACCTAAATTATAGGAGCTAAAAATGAAACTGCAAGAACTATTGGAAAAAGGCTATATTAGATATAGTATTTCACCATGGGGGATCCTATGTTATTTTTTTTTTTAAAGGATGGCACATTTAGAATGCGCATCGATTATTTACAACTAAACAAGTTAACCATTAAAAATAAGTATCAATTTCCCTGTATTGATGATTTTTTTAATCAAGTGAGGGGGGAAACCATTTTTCCAAAATTGATTTAAGGAGGAGATATCATCAATTAAGAATAAAAAATGACAATATTCATAATACAAATTTTAGGACCCGATATGGACACTACATTTTTGTAGTGTTACCATTTATCCTTACTAATTCCCCAACAACTTTTCTGTGCTTGATGAGCAGTATATTCAACAAATATTTATACAAATTTGTGCAGGTAGTTATAGATGACATTCTAGTATATTATAAATATGAAGAAGAACATAAGGAACACTTAAAATTAGTTTTGAAAACTCTAAAGTAACATTAGTTATATGAAAACTTTAGTAAATGTGAGTTCTAGAAAAACATAATAAAATACTTGGGTGACATCATTTTGAAGGAAGGAATAGTAGTGGATCCTGAGAAGGTTAAGGCCATGGAAAATTGGCCCATATCAAAAGATCTATCTGTTGTCTATTCATTTATGGGAATTATGGGATACTAGCGAAGATTTATAAAGAGATTCTCAAAACTAGCATATCCTATCACATCCTTATTTTTACAGAAATAAAAGAGTAAAATTTGAATGGACCACAAAATGTAAGAGAGTTTTGATAAGTTGAATACTTGCTCACAATAGCTCCCATATTAAAACTTTCATATCGAAATAAATAATTTGCATTTTGTACAAATGCTTGTATGGAAAGGCTAAGAATATTTTTAATGAAAGAAAATTCAGGGATTGCTTACAAGTCCATAAAGTTGAAAAAAATAAAAATAATAAAGATAATAATACATTCCATAAAGATATGGACCCATTATTTGTTAGAAAATAAATTCACTTTGCAAACCGATCATATCGTTCTAGAACATCTCTTTAGCCAACGTGATCTCAATTCTAGCCAAGCTAGATGGATGGCGTTGCTTAGGGAATTTGAATTTAACATTAGACACATAAAATGGAAAGAAAACAAGATTAAAGACGCTTTGAGAAGACATGATTCACTTTAATGGAACTGTGTGTTAGGAATGTTAACACAGATTTGATTGAGAAAGTTAAAAATTCCACAAGTGACCATAAATATTTGGAAATTCAACAAAATTTAGAGCACATTAAAATTCCAGGCTATACAGAAAACTCTGAAATTTTGTCGATTTATAGAAAACGATTGCATGTTCCCAAGGGAATACTGTAATTGTGTCTCCTTGAACCGCATAAAGAAAATACATAAGATTCCTCGGTAGTGACAACAAGGCATAATCAACTCTGTCATAGAAATAAAATGGTGGGTGTAAGACATTGAATCCAATTTGGGGCTTAAAATGTCATATAAGGAAAATTATACTAAATTTATTTGATTCTAATTTATTTCTACTAAGCACTACAACGGTTTAAATTGATTTATTATTATTATTCAAAAAAACATACAACCAAGAATTATTTCATTTTTATAGAATTATCATAACACATATCAAAGTGGTAGTGGGGATCGCCATTATAAGAGGTTATCCGTAAATGAAAGTGACTTTATCATTGTTATTAATAAAATAGCATACCACCTAGAACTACATGTTGGTGGTCTTTAAGAGTATAGTTTCACTCTTATTATATGCTTCTAGATATTTGGTTGTTAACTTATTTCTTTATATCCAAGAAAAACAAACTCATAACCAACCAAAAGCAATTTAATAACAAACACCTACTTTAAAATAAAATCTATATAGTCCACCCTACTTTAAAATCTATATAGTCAACTTCTTTTTTCTGTGCTGCTATTAAACGATATTACCAACTGACCAGATGCTTAAAGTCACTCTACAAAGAAAAAGCCCAACGATCACGCTTGTTTGCCACTGAACAAATAAAATAATAAATTTACTTTCTTGGTAAAATTCCTTTCATAACCACTAAAATACAAAAGAATTACCGAAACTGACGGCGGTTTCCACTTTCCATAATCTTCAAAAGAGTGAAGACTACTGAATTTCTTTTTTACGTGGTGGACGTCAATGTCATGCAACTCCAAAATAAAACGAATTTTTATTTTAAACTGATGTCACCCTCGACGCGGATAATGACATTGTTTAGAGAAAAAAAATTAATAGAAATTGTAGACCAGGTATCTTTGAATTAATTAAAGATTTCTTAGTAAAGCGAGAAGGCATATTGTGGCTTTTTAGGTTTGAAATACAATGTGAGATATTATGGCTTTTTAGGTTTGAAATACAATATGATAATTCTGTCGAGGAAGAGGCCAGTAAGAATGAAGCAAAAAACATGTAATTAATTATTAATAATAAATCAAATTTCATTAAAATAAAAATAATATATAATATTTTTTTTAATTATAATAATTAAAAATTAATAATAATATTTTTTATATTAAATATAAATTAATATAATTATATTTATTTAATTTGAATGCGCTTAACGATTAGAAACACATGTTTTTGTTTAAAAATATAAATTTAAATTTCAAAAAATAAAATAGGTACATAATTGAATAAGTACACGAAAAGATCATATACAAATAAACAACATTAAAATTTGATATGTCAATTAATCAATTTAATAAAAAAAATTTCACAATTATTTTAAAATTTCTTCTCCAGCATAACTTAAAAATCGTGTATATGGTCAAATTTTTATTTTAGTTTTTAATTATGAAACAATGTTACCAATCGACCATGTAGGTCAAAGCACCCTACCAAGAAAATGCCCAACGATAACGCTTGTTTTCCACTGAACAAAAGTAGTGTGTTTCCTCTATGGGCAAAATTCCTTTCATAACCACTAAAATACAAAAGAATTACCAATACTGATGGCCGTTTCCACATTCCATAATCTTCCAAAAGAGTGAAGACTGCGTCTCTTCTGCTTTCTTTTAAAGCTAAAATAAGCGAAGCTTTTTCTTTAAATTGATGTCACCCCTTAAGCGGATGATGACATTGTTCAGAGATATTATTTTGATAGAAATTTCCCTGTATAGGACCGGGGATTCTTTCATTTGATTTAATTAAAGCCTTTTCAGTAAAATACGAAGGGTGTAACATCACATAGAACTTACCATAGTAAATAAAAAATAAATTTGTTTTGCCATAGCAACCGGTTTATAACATGACAGTAATTATTTGAATTGGCAACGGATAAGGTTCTTATATAAATAATTCACATCAGCAGTACAGTAATATCTTATTGGGATTAAAAAAAGAGTTCCGTAGAACTGTAAGTAAACTGGCACCAAGGCAGAATTAATTTAATACCCATGGACTATCTAGTCATCATAATGTACTTAAGTTAAACTTGATTGGCCGCTTGTTTATTTTTCTTGTGATTTGGGTTTGTTCACGTACAAGAGATCTACCCTTATGTTTAACTTTGATATGCGAGTTTCATTATGGTCATTGATCCGGCCACTGGCCCACTGCCACTGCTTGACACTTGTCTCTCATCGCACCGTCGATTCAACGTTGATCCTACGGTGGTATTTCTTTAGGGTTTTAATGACTTTGGCTTGTAACTGCTTCCACTGCTCATTGTTGCGCTCCGGCGTAGGTTCTGGAGAGGAGGGTTTTTCCTGTTAGGTTTCTCTCCAGGTTTTCTTTTTCTGTCACAGTGTTTTTCCCGTTCGACCTCACATCCATAGGAATGGTTTCTACCCGGCGGCTCCATTCTTCAGGTATTCGCCCAGTTCCTTTCGCAGGTGTGAAATCAGGTTTTCTTGCAGTCTTCCTCTATTAGATTACTATTGCGAATTACTTCTTATAACCCTTAATCTGCTCCCATTCCCCGTAGCGGTGCCCCGTTAATTTGCTCAGTTCCGGGTTTACCGAGCTACATCTTCTATGCTTGCCACAGTATATGTTGGTTCGATCTTTCCATGGAGATTTTTTGATTTTCCAATTGTGTTTAAATTTGCATCTATTTTTTTTACTGTGGTTTGGTGCTTACTTCTGCATTGCTGAATTCTGTCGATTAAGTACCCTTCTGGCTGCCTTTCGCTTCGTAGAACATCGATTGACCACTGGGTCTCGACGGCTCGAACCATTTCTAGCCATGACAGCTATTCACAGGTATTTACCCTCGGTGTGCACGAATCCAGTGTTATTCTTAAAGATTTCTGGAGTAAATTTATGATACCTATTATGGGTTTATTTTGCCCAGGTTCCGAACCTGTGGCCTTGCGCTTCACCGTCGGTGTAAGATTTATATAGGTTACGCTATATGGTCCTGAACATTCTTGGGGTTCGGTTGATGCCTACGGCTCTGCCGTCGGGAAAAGTTCCATTTGTCGAATGCAAGTTTGTTTAAGTTATTGTCATGTAAAATTTTGACTCTGGACATTGCCGGGTCGTTACCCGTGCTCTACTTTATTTCTTTGTTGCACTGTCACAATGTCTCATCGCGGAATATGAGAATTGGTTCCACTCTGTGTAATTATATATACATATTTTGTTTTATCTATGAAACAAGCTGTGGCTTATTTGGGGTTTCACATAAAGTCTTGCTTCAGATGTTAACGGTGTAATGCATGTTCGTTTTAGTGGTTTATAATGGCTTAGGTATACTATGAGTCCTCTTATCTGTTTGACTTGCGAATGACTTCTGAATGTTTACTTGTCTCGGCTACATTCTTCTTGCCTGTTTTTGGTTAGCTTCTACTACATTCAAGAGGGTTTCAAACCTTGACAATTTAGTTAGCAAAGGGTTTTGCACAGAACTGTGTTTGTGTCAAGTTCTGTCTAATTTAACCAGAAAACCCCTTTGGCACTCAGACCACTGTCTGTCCGGCTCATCATAGACGGTGGCTTCCCAAATTCCCCAAAGGCTCGATCATTGGCGTTTTGGCACGTAAACGCATCCCGGAAATGAATTATCCCGTTTCCTATGATATTTAGCTACTAGCAACTTATTCGTGGTTTTTCTGCTCATTACGCTTAATGTTTTCTACTGTTCCGAGTCTAATATTCTAGCATTACTACAGCTTGTTTTTCTTTTCGTTACCAACAAGTTTAATTTCAGCTTTTCACAGTTATTTCTTCTTCGTAGATTCAATTTACTCTTAAGGTATTATCACCTGCCACAAAGACTTACTATCTAGCAATGTGAATCTTCCAGTTTTTCCCCTGCTACTGAAATGTATTTTCTTAAAGCATATTAACTTAAAAAGAATACTATTGTACTGTTCAGTAACCCAATATTTCATAACAGAGTTTTTTCTAAGTAGCATGCACAATAATATCCTAATTTAGACAGAATAAAATAATTCAGAAACTTTTACTCATCTGTGATCCAACCGTTCTGATGGTATGCTTTTCCTCCCGACCATGAACCAGGGCTATTATGTCCCACAATTCCCCCCTAGCTTCAAGTCCGGGCTTTCTGTTGAACTTAGAGTTCTGAAGAAGGATAACTAGGACATTCCGGTCCTCTTTCTTCAACTCTGACAGCAGTAATTTCTGGAGGAGAACTCGGGACAATCCGGTCCAGTTCTCCGACTCCAGCCACAGTCTCTCTTTTCAGAGAAAAAAAAATCCTTTCTCTAATGACTGTCTTTTCCTTTCCAGCCCACCCCTAACCCTCAGGATCCTTTACTTATCCCCAGAGTTTTCTTGGGTAGCTGTGGAACTGCTTTTCTGTTCAACTGCCTCCAGAATCTTGATTTACTTTTACCATCAGTTTTCACTCAGGAATCAATCCCACAAGAAAATATTTTTTTTTTCATTAAATACCAAAATTCGTTTTATTCTAACATTCCAATTAAAAGAGTAACAACAGTCTTAATTAATCTATAATTAATAAAAACTTATCCATTTGTTAATGGCTAAGAGGGTGGTTACCGTTTTCCCCCTCTTGAAGAGAACACCGTCCTCGGTGTTATTACTCTAGTTCTGTAAACAACTCAGGATAAGCTTCGCGGACAAAACTTTCGTCTTCCCAGGTAGCTTCCTCAGGTCCAAAGTGCTTCCATTGCACTTTAATCTGGGCGATGGCTCGTCTCCGGAGCATGATTTCCCTCCGGTCGATTATACTGTGTGGTTCGACCAGAAATTCCCCGTCTGGTTCTACCTGCACAAAGCAAACCTATGTTAATTTAATAAGTCTTTAATATCATATAAACGTTAATAACCAGGCTCGTCTACTACCTGTATGTTCTGCCAATGTATTATGTGTCTTGGATCATGAACATATCGTTTTAGTAACGATACATGAAAAATGTTATGCACCCGAATGTGACTAGGTAGAGCCAAACGGTATGCTACCGGTCCTACTCTCTCCAGTATCTGGAATGGACCGCAGAACCGAGGTGCTAACTTCGCACAAGACGCCCATCTCAAAGTGATTTTCTTTGGTTTAATCCGGACATATACATGATCCCCAATCTCATACTCACGGTATGATCTCCTTTTATCTGCATACACTTTCTGCCTGTCCTGTGCGGCTTTCAAGTTCTGACGAATCTTCCTCACCTCTGCTTCCATTTCTGCTAACATGTCTGGTCCCAGCATGAGTCTATTCTCGGGACTGCTCCAATTGATGGGAGTTCTACATTGTCGCCCATATAGTGCCTCAAACGGGCTCATCTTTAATGATTCTTGGTATCCATTGTTATAGGAAAACTCTATCAAATGAAGATACTCCTCCCATTTTACTGGTTGCTGCATGACATACATTCGCAGCATGTCCTCCAGTACCTGATTTACTCGCTCATTTTGACCATCTGTTTGCGGGTGGTACGCAGTACTAAAATGTACTTGCGTTCCCAATCCTGAAAACAGAGTCTTCCAGAAAGCTGATGTAAATTTTACATCCCTATCTGAGATAACAGTCTTAGGGATGCCGTGCAATCTGAAGATTTCACGCATGAATAAATCTGCTATCTGTACCATCTTATAAGTGGAGTGGACAGGTATAAAATGTGCCGACTTACTTAGTCGATCCACAACTACCATTATGGAATCATTACCTCGTTTTGATTTCGGTAACCCGGTGATAAAATCCAACGATATCACCTCCCATTTCCATTCGGGAATGGGTATAGGCTGCATTAATCCAGCCGGATGCCGATGCTCTACCTTCACCTGCTGGCATTCTAAACATCTGCTTAGATAACTCGCGATATCCTTTCTCATGCCCGGCCAACAGTAGTCCTTCCTTATTGCTGTCAGCATTTTTTGATATCCCGGATGTCCGGCATAATTGCTTCTATGATACTCATCCAGTATCATGGTTTTTAATTCCATCCTGTTTGGAATAACTATCCTCTTTTTGAAAGTCAGCAATCCGTCCTGGTTAATTCCATATTCTCTTGGTACACTCTGTTCTCTGGATTCCTGTGTTTGCTGCCACAAATATTTGTACTCTGGATCCTTGTCTGCTTCTTTTCTGATTTGCTCCAGGAATCTGGTTTCAATCTGATTGACATATAACTCATAAACATTGTGCAATTTTCTGCTTAATGCATCTGCAACCTTATTCTCTTTCCCTTTTACATGCTGTAGATCGATATCAAATTCGCTCAAGAAAGCATTCCATCTAGCCTGCCGGGAGTTTAAATCAGCCTGCTTAAAGTAGCTGGTTAAACTGCTATGATTAGTTTTTAATACAAATTTCTTTCCAAGCAGATAGTGTCTCCATACCCGGAGAGCGTGCACAACTGCAGTCAATTCTAGATCATAAGTTGAATATCGCTGCTCATGATCTTTCAGCTTACGAGATTCGTATGCAACTACCTTTCCTTCCTGTGATAACACAGCCCCAACACCTTCCTTACATGCATCTGTACAAACCTCAAATTCCTTATTTGGGTCTGCTACGCTCAACACAGGTGCTGTTGTCAATAACTGTTTCAATCTTTCGAAACTCTCCTGACATTCCTTGGACCATCTAAAAATTTTTCCTTTTCGTTGCAATGAGGTAATGGGAAAGGCTATGTTTGAAAATCCTTTTATAAATCGCCGGTAATAGCCTGCAAGACCCATGAAAGACCGTATATCTACCACGTTCTGTGGCACATTCCATTCCATAATAGTTTCAATTTTCTCTGGGTCTATAGCTATGCCTTTTTCAGATATTACATGTCCAAGGTACTGTATTTCTCTTTTGAAAAAGTCACATTTACTAAACTTTGCGTACAGCTGGTGCTTCCTTAGCATCTCCAGTACCATTCTCAAATGTTCCTTGTGCTCCTCCACATTCTTAGAGTAGATTAATATGTCATCAATGAAGATCAACACAAAATTGTCTAAATAAGGATGAAAGATACCATGCATCAGCCTCATGAAAGTGGCTGGTGCATTCGTTAATCCAAAAGGTAATACCACGAATTCATAGTGGCCATACCTTGTGCGAAAAGCAGTTTTATAAATATCTTCATCCTTAATTCTGATCTGGTGATATCCAGACCGCAAATCAATCTTTGAGAACACCGTAGCTCCCCTTACTTGGTCAAATAAGTCATCAATACGGGGTAAGGGATACCTGTTCTTAACGGTCAGCTTATTCAACTGTCGGTAATCCATGCACATGCGCATGGTTCCATCCTTCTTTTTAACAAACAGCACTGGTGCTCCCCAAGGGGATACAGTGGGTCGTATATACCCCTTATCCAGTAACTCTTGGAGCTGCATCTTTAATTCTGTCAACTCTGGTACACTCATTCGGTAGGGAGTCCAGGAAACTGGTGAAGCTCCTGGTAGCAGCTCTATTGTAAAATCAACATCTCTTTTCGGTGGTAATCCGGGTACTTCTTCCGGAAACACATCCTTAAATTCCTGTATCACAGGTATGTTCTCCAGCAGAGCAGTCTTATCCTTGGCCCCTGGGAATCCAACTTGTATGGCATACAGTTGGCATCCCTTCCTAATACATTTTCCCATTTGAGAAGCTGTAATTGGGCGTAATTGTATAGGCTTCCTTATGCCTTGAATTTCTTGGCGATTCCCATCCTGATCTCTATAATAAATTTTCTTTTCCTTACAATCTAGGAGTGTCCAATGCTTTTCCAGCCAATCCATTCCTAGCAGCACATCATAGGATCCTAAGGGCAGGATGTTTAAGTCTACTATTAATTGATGTCCGCTGATGTGTAGTGCACAATCTGGTATCTTGGCACTAACTTTTCTTTTAGCTCCTGTAGCTAACTGAACCAACCAGGCCTTCTTAAATTTTTGACTAGGCAACTTACAGATTTCTACTACTTTAGGACTTATGTAACTTAGACTTGCTCCTGGGTCTATCAAAACAGAAACAGTTTGAGAAAATAATTTACCTTCCAGCTCTATCATGGTAGGTTGAAAATCAGCTTGTCGGTCCTCCAATGCCGCGTTAATTCTGGGTATACTTCGGGCAACGTCCCCCACAGTAGAGGCCTCCTGTAAATTTGTTACTGCTTCAGTTTTACCCCGCTGTGGGCAATCTCGGTAGTAGTGCGCTACTCCGTAGCCCCAACACTGCAGAGGTGCCTTCTGACTTTGAGGTTGCTCAGGTTTGCTAGAAGCCTCAACAGTTTTGTCATCTCCAGGCCATCTAACCCTCTGATGGTTCCTACCAAACTGCTTATTAATGGAATTCCTGGCTGAGCTTCTGAAATTACTGGTTTTGCCTCTTTTAAAACCAGCACTGTTTTTATTTTCTTTCTTTGTTTGCCACCCTTTACCTTGGTCCATCTTGTTTTTTGCTTGCTGGTAACACAGCCTCGCCTTCCTAATAGCCTCATCCATTGTCTTGGGATTTACAAATTCAATACGCTCCTTCATATGAGCAGGTAAACTGCTCAGAAATCTTTGGACTTTGGCCTTCTCGTCTCTTAAATATGGTACGTAGCGCAGTAATGACGTGAACTTGGTGATAAACTCGTCCATGGTCATTTGTCCCAACCTCAAGTCATGAAATTCTCGAGCATTTTCATCATAAAAACGCTCAGTCAAGTACTTGTCCTTGAAGTACTGTTGAAACTTATCCCATGTCACATCCTGATCCTCTATTCCCCGCACATTCTTCACTTCTTCCCACCACAAGGTGGCTTTATCTTTCAGCTGGTAAATGGCTAACCGTGCTTTAAGACCACTGTCATACTCATACACCTGGAAGTACTTATTCATGTTAATCAGCCACGCTTCTGCTACCTCTTCTTTTTCTCCATCGAACGTAGGTGGCTTTATTTTCCTAAATTCTCCATGTAATTCCACCTTCTGCCTTTTACCTGCCTTCCGTTCATTTTCATTCTCAGATTCAGCTTCATTAAAATTCCTGTTTAGATTACTTCGCTGTGACAGACTTTTTCCTTTCCGACTTGCGTCTTGTTCATCTGACTGCTGTTCGTTTCCATCTGGGAATTCTCTGCCAGCACTGGGGTTTTCATTCCTTTGATTCTGTTTATCGGAGAGACTTTTTAAGATCCTCTACTGTTCTTGCATCATTTTGGCATT
The DNA here is from genome assembly GCA_034641835.2 of Pinus albicaulis. Taxonomy (NCBI): domain Eukaryota; kingdom Viridiplantae; phylum Streptophyta; class Pinopsida; order Pinales; family Pinaceae; genus Pinus; species Pinus albicaulis. The sequence goes on from CM076581.1 coordinate 1,382,815,823, forward strand.
TTCCCTTCTTACTCTTTCCATTTCCTCCTGCAACTGTTGTACTGTGTGCACTAAAATACGAGTCTGTTGTTGTTGTTCTTCCATCAGTCTGTTTCACCGTTGGTGCTGTTCTATTCCCAGCTGAACCCACATTTCTGGGTTACCCTCTGGTGGTGACTGCATTTCTCCGCCACTTCGCGTTGGCGGTTGCGAGGGTGTTCGTCTCATTTGTCTTTCCATCTAAATTCTGAACTCTCTCTCTCTCTCTCTCTCTCTCTCTCTGTGCATGAGTAACATACAGTTTAACGTTAGTCGACCCGTTAGGGCCCAGCGTTGTAACGCTGCTCTGATACCACTTGTAACAGTCAACACATAGAACTTACCATAGTAAATAAAAAATAAATTTGTTTTGCCATAGCAACCGGTTTATAACATGACAGTAATTATTTGAATTGGCAACGGATAAGGTTCTTATATAAATAATTCACATCAGCAGTACAGTAATATCTTATTGGGATTAAAAAAAGAGTTCCGTAGAACTGTAAGTAAACTGGCACCAAGGCAGAATTAATTTAATACCCATGGACTATCTAGTCATCATAATGTACTTAAGTTAAACTTGATTGGCCGCTTGTTTATTTTTCTTGTGATTTGGGTTTGTTCACGTACAAGAGATCTACCCTTATGTTTAACTTTGATATGCGAGTTTCATTATGGTCATTGATCCGGCCACTGGCCCACCGCCACTGCTTGACACTTGTCTCTCATCGCACCGTTGATTCAACGTTGATCCTACGGTGGTATTTCTTTAGGGTTTTAATGACTTTGGCTTGTAACTGCTTCCACTGCTCATTGTTGCGCTCCGGCGTAGGTTCTGGAGAGGAGGGTTTTTCCTGTTAGGTTTCTCTCCAGGTTTTCTTTTTCTGTCACAGCGTTTTTCCCGTTCGACCTCACATCCAGAGGAATGGTTTCTACCCGGCGGCTCCATTCTTCAGGTATTCGCCCAGTTCCTTTCGCAGGTGTGAAATCAGGTTTTCTTGCAGTCTTCCTCTATTAGATTACTATTGCAAATTCTTTTCCTCTTATAACCCTTATTCTTTTGTTTCCATTCCTGTAGCGGTGCCCTGTTAATTCTGGTTTTGGGGTTCCGGTTTTACCGAGAGCTGCATCTTCTATTCTTGCTACAGGTATATGTTGGTTCGGCTCTTCATGGAGATTTTTTTTATTTTTCAATTGTGTTTATATTTGCATCTATTTTATTTACTACAGGGTTTGGTGGTTACTTCTGCATTGTTGAATTCTGCTGACAGGTACCCTCTTCTGTCGCTCCTTTCCCCTCAGAGGAACATCGATTGACCACTGGGTCTCGACGGCTCGAACCATTTCTAGCCATGACAGCTATTCACAGGTATTTACCCTCGGTGTGCACGAATCCAGTGTTATTCTTAAAGATTTCTGGAGTAAATTTATGATACCTATTATGGGTTTATTTTGCCCAGGTTCCGAACCTGTGGCCTTGCGCTTCACCGTCGGTGTAAGATTTATATAGGTTACGCTATATGGTCCTGAACATTCTTGGGGTTCGGTTGATGCCTACGGCTCTGCCGTCGGGAAAAGTTCCATTTGTCGAATGCAAGTTTGTTTAAGTTATTGTCATGTAAAATTTTGACTCTGGACATTGCCGGGTCGTTACCCGTGCTCTACTTTATTTCTTTGTTGCACTGTCACAATGTCTCATCGCGGAATATGAGAATTGGTTCCACTCTGTGTAATTATATATACATATTTTGTTTTATCTATGAAACAAGCTGTGGCTTATTTGGGGTTTCACATAAAGTCTTGCTTCAGATGTTAACGGTGTAATGCATGTTCGTTTTAGTGGTTTATAATGGCTTAGGTATACTATGAGTCCTCTTATCTGTTTGACTTGCGAATGACTTCTGAATGTTTACTTGTCTCGGCTACATTCTTCTTGCCTGTTTTTGGTTAGCTTCTACTACATTCAAGAGGGTTTCAAACCTTGACAATTTAGTTAGCAAAGGGTTTTGCACAGAACTGTGTTTGTGTCAAGTTCTGTCTAATTTAACCAGAAAACCCCTTTGGCACTCAGACCACTGTCTGTCCGGCTTATCATAGACGGTGGCTTCCCAAAGGCTCGACTTCCACGGGCGTTTTGGGCATCAGCCATCCTGGAAAGGAATTATCCTGTTTCCTATGATATTTAGCTACTAGCAACTTATTCAGGGTTTTTCTGTTCATTACAGTTAATGTTTTTCTACTGGTTCCGTAGCCTAATATTCTAGCATTACTACAGTTGCTTTCTTTTCGTTACATGCAAGTTCAATTTCCAGTTTTCTGCTATTGGAAGTTATTTCTTCTTCAGAGTCAATTATCTTTAAGGTATTATTGTACTATACGGGACTTACTATCTAGCAGTGTAAATCTTCCAGTTTTTTCTCTGCTACTGAAATGTATTTTCTTTAAACATATTAACTTAAAAGGAATACTATTGTACTGTTCAGTAACCCAATATTTCACAACAGAATCTTTCTAAGTAGCATGCACAATAATATCCTAATGTAGACAGAAATAAAATACTACAGCAACTTTTACTCATCTATGATCCCACCGTTCTGATGGTATTCTTTTCCTCCCAACCACGAACCAGGGCTATTACGTCCCACAGTTCCCCCTAGCTTCAAGTCCGGGCTTTCTGTTGAACCTAGAGTTCTGAAGAAGGATAACTAGGACATTCCGGTCCACTTTCTCCAACTCTGACAGCAGTAAATTCTGGAGGAGAACTCGGGACAATCCGGTCCAGTTCTCCGACTCCAGCCACAGTCTTCCCTTCCCAGAGAAAATATTTTCTCTAATGGTTGTATTTTCTTTCCACTGAACCCCTAACCCTCCTTGGGATCCTTTACTTATCCCCAGAGTTTTCTTGGGTAGCTGTGGAACTGATTTTCTGTTCAACTGCCTCCAGAATCTTGATTTACTTTTACCATCAGTTTTCACTCAGGGATCAATTCCACAAGAAAATCTTTTTCTTTCATTAAATATCAAAATTTGTTTTATTCTAACATTCCAATTAAAAGAATAACAACAGTCTTAATTAATCTATAATTAATAAAAACTTAACCATTTGTTAATGGCTAAGAGGGTGGTTAAAGGATATTTTAATTTTTTATTTAATTTAAAAAAAAAACCATGTCTCCAGGATTTGCTGTGGTCGTTTCAGTGCACAGGGAGTGGGTGTTTTTGGTCTCAGAAAGTTGAGTACAATCCACAAATTCTTTTGGACCCCACGGCCACAACAAATTACTTTATCAAAATTTCCGGCTGGAGCAACCATTTATCTTGAAAAACCTTGAATTTATCGAATCTCCTAGAAGATGCATGCAACTAAACTTCTCCATGTAAAATCATGGCTTGTTGAAGTTCATTACCCTGCTAAACTGACGCACTCCATTCCAGATTATTTTATATGAAATAACGATGTGATCGATTCGAATAAAATCTCAGATATCATGGTTTTTTAGGTTTGAATTACAATGTGAGATTCTGTCGAGGAAAACACGATATAAAGAATCAAGAAACAACAAATAAAGACGGCAGTATAATTCCCTAAATTTTATTAGGGGCAATTAGATTAAATTTTTATTCGTGGGTAATTAGATTGGCATGTAAAGTATGTGGGTTGAGTACAAATTTTTCTATTAATCATTTTGTGGGTAGTAAATTGGGTAATTATACTGGTAGTTATACTGTAAGGTATTTTATTTGAAAACAACTTCTTATTTACCACCGTGTCTATGTCTTAGCCATTGGTCAAATGTTAGACTATTGAAATGTTTTAGGCCACTAGATTTACAAGTAAATAGTTCTATATATATTTTTTATAATGTTAGTTTTTTTTTTTTTTTTTTAAATAAGTTTGATTGAATTTAAGTTTTTGTGACTTTTAAGTTAAAATGTTGTTATTAAAAATTTGTTATATTTTTATATGTAAATGTAAACAGTTTTATATATGTTTTTCTTATAGTATTTTTTTTAATAAGTTAAATTGAATTTAGGTAATAAAATAAGATAACAATAAATTATAAAAACAACCCATGGTATTCATGTGGAATGTAGTTTATTTAAAGGGGGGAATTAAGATGGCCTAAATCAATCTTAACTTTGGAGTATTTATTTGTTTTTTTCTTTTTAATAAGTTAAATTGAAGTTAGGTAATAAAATAAAATAAACTATAAAAATAGCCCATGGTATTGACCCATGGTATTCATGTGGAATTCCCTTTATTTAAAGGGGGGGATTAAGATGGCCTAGATCAATCTTATTTTTGTTACACCTATTTTATTATTAAAAAAATACATGGTTTTTTTTGTTATATATCATTTATGTTACAAATGGTTTATTATTCATGGGTAGTATTTCTTAATATATAAAAAATAAAATTAATAATGATGAATGTTCATAATTCTCATTTCTTAATTAACACTAAATTTACCTTTAATTACTTAATTGTAATAGTTTCTAATTACATAACATTTTGTAACTACATACATACTCTTTCAAAAATAATTTGTTAATGAATATCAAATTTCTTCTTTTAAAAAAAAAACTATATACATATCTTTAATTAGGTAATTGTGGCTAAAAAACTTACATGTTTTTTACTTTATAATCTTAAACTAATTTAACATTATATAATGTCAAACTTACTAGACTTTTTATTCTGAAATTTTAAACAAAGGTTTTCACTACATAATTTTAGCTTTTATATATATATTTTTATTTTTCAATTCCAAACAAAACTTACAAAATAAAAAACTCACTCAGCCATAGTTTTAAAAAATGACACTATGTGATTAACAATAGAGTAAGTTCAGACAATCCTAATGGGTTCTTTTGTACATGTTTTATCATAACATTTCCCTCCATCCAATATATATTGTAGAGTCTTTTGAAGAGAGAGTGTATTCTAGCTTATAACCTGATCCACTATCAAAGTAAATGGCTAGGGATTTTACAAGTTATTAGTTTGTAACTTGATCCACAATAAAAAAAATGGCTAGGGATGTCACACGTTATCATCACAAAATGATCTATTGAAGTTCTTAGCTGAAATGGATCCTATTAGCTGCATGGTGGCTAGAGACACTAAAAAAATCAAAATAAATGAAAATAGATATTGAAATTCTCAGTTAAAATGGATCATATTAGATGCATGGTGGCAAGAGACACGAAAAAATTTAAAATATATATTTATTATGACATCCATATTGTCTACAAAACATCCAAATTTCCCATCTTATACAACAATTTCTAACAATAACCGCTCAATTTACTCTCCAATTTTTTAAACCCCCAATCATGTTAGGGAGATCGCAGTGTAAAATAAAATGTTCCCGTGGTCTTTTTAAAGGGTTCATAAACAAAACAGACAATGAGAAAGTCAATATTGTGGTATAATAACTGATTTTGAAATCACTGTAACAAAAAAATCCTCACATTAGCTCACAAAATATATCTAATGCTATAAGGATCTACAAAGGTATTCATGGCTACCTTGGAAAACCAGGCATGAAGATGCTTCTAATTTTTAATGAAGTAGTCTTCAAAAGTTCCTAGCTATATTTTAATTACATAAATGTATTGAAAACCAATTGATAGTATTTACTTCAGTTGTTTTATTTGGACGTGTTGCAAGCTGATTGTGCCAATTGGTTTTTAAATTATTGACCTTTAGCTATATCTTATCATTTTAGTATGTTTTCAATCAAGAAGAGGCTTCAGAGTTTAAGAACTATATCTTAGATCTGAGCACGTGATTCTATTAAAAACTATGAAAAAAATTCATTTGTGTTACCTATATGGTGACTGAGTGATGATGGCTTCTTTAGAAACTTAATTAGTAGTGTGGAAGAACTTGGAGTATATCATTAACGATTGTGAGTAATTCGTGTAGCAGTTGCATTGCTTATGAAATATTTTTATATCATTTGGATAAGTTGTTGTATATGCAGTTATACTATGATATGGATACACATTCCCCCCAAGTGTTACCATATTGTGATTGTTGTCCAATTGTTGATATTTAGAGAAATATAATTAAGTGATTGATGGTTTTGGAACATCAAATTTACTATGATGACCTTTTATCTTAGGATGACTCCTTAGTGTTGAGATTCTATTTTCATGACGAAGATGCATAGATCGCTTCACAGGAAAACCCTTTTTCCTACTGATAGTATGTGGTAGTTGTATGAATGGACTAGCTATATTGTCCTCACTATCATAATATTCAACATGGTTATTTTTTTTTGATAAGTATATATACAAGTTATAGATATTATGTAGTAAGAAATGTTCTTTAATGATAATAGTCACTGAAAGGGGAAATGATCTCAATACACCCCTCTAGATATACAATGTCTCATGGTATTCTTTTAATTTGGTTACACATTGAAATTCCAATAGCAAAACTCTTTCATGGTGTCACTCACATTATAGGAAAAGCTATTTTGATAAGGTTTTCTACATATATTAGCCCAACATGCAAGTTCATCATTCTCATGTTATTGAATCCTAATTTTTTAATGGCTCCATAAACTTTTACTTAATATTTTATAGATTATTGTTTTCATTGACATCAACCAATTTGATGTAGTTTTTTTTCCAACAACACCTCTCAATAATTTCCTACTAGCACTTATGCCATATTGAGATTGATATTTTCCACTTTTTCCACGGGTTGATGTCATATTTCTTGATACTAACTCATTTACCTTCACCTCTTTGGAATTTATAATGCCCAATAATTGAACTATATTTCTTAGATATCTGTGGTTTCAAAATATATTTAAGAGTTATAATTATATATTATTATAAAATAATATTTTTAAAAATTAATGTAGAAATTTGATTGTGAAAGTGGTATTTTTTAATGATATAGCTAGTAAATCTATTAACCCTTTTTATTTTTTTAATGATTCAATTAAGATTAACATTTGTATGTTGTCATGAGGAGATTTTTTATTTTTCATGTCAATTACCTCTTATAACTCTAGGAGGTTCTTAATATTGTCTTTTTTTTTTAATAAATGAAACTCAACTATATACTTAAAAACATGATTAGGTAAGAAAATTTTAGGCTTATAATTTTTATTTTTATTTTGTCCAAGTTGACAATGTGATTGCTTATTTACCTAAAGTTGGCTCCCATGTTCAATTCCTCCCCATGGGGTTTGAAGATAATAGGTAATGGAAATTGAATGACATATAAAACAAATAATTTATACGTCAAAAAATGAGTTCTATATATTATAGTAGTTATTGATTAACTAATATTTAAATTTGACATTCAATTCTTTATTAATAAAGTTGTTTTATTTATTAGGGAGTACAATAATTTTGTAATAAAATACTAGGATAAAACATATTCACAATATAATTTATTTGAATGAATAGATGTGTGTAAAATATTTTAATAAGAAACTAGATTTGTAATTATAAAATATAAAACTATAACTTAAATTTGTGAAATTACTTTGTATTTTTTTTTCTTGTGTATATAGAGAAAGACTAAACCAAGTTTGGAGTTAAGAAAATAAACCATAACCTGAATAAAAATATCTCCTTCCAAAAATGTCTCCATATTAAAATTACATTCACTTTCTTGTATACCAAGACTATTGTTCTTCATATACAATTTCTGACAAGCATGCAATTGGCGCCAGGATATGTAGATGAACTTGGAGTAAACTCTATTTATATAAATAAAAATTCTCTTTATTTACATCTATGCTAGATATATTGTACTTGAATGTATTTGAAATATCTTATTTGAGTTACATGCTCATTTCTTTCTTGTTTCAAAGGATTATTAATCACCAAGAGATTTTCACCCCAATTTCCTATTTTAATATCTATAACAATTTTTTTTATATATGTGAACAGATTATGTTGGTTTACATATATATTTTTCACCCACAATTGCCTATTTCAATATCTATAACAAAATTTTCTGGTTGATAACTCTTATAATCAATATTTTTGAAACCTTCATGACCTGCTTCCATGGAAGCAAAATTTTCCTTTGATTCCTTCACAATGGCTCCTTCTCTGCAAAAAATTATTTCATTATGTTGGTTTACATATATGTTTTCATCCACAATTTCCTATTTCAATATCTATAAAAAAAAATTCTGGTGGATAACTCTTATAATCAATATATTTGAAACCTCGACGACCTGCTTCCATGTAAGAAAAATTTTCCTTTCATTCCTTCACAATGGCTCCTTCTCTGCAACAACTTACTTCTTCTAAGCTACTATTTCCTATGCTATTTCCTTACGGCATTTCTTTTCCAACATATGATGCAATTGCTAGTTATAAGTTTATCTACAAATTATGATAGTAGTGTGATGAACTAACCTCTTATCATCTTATCAATTATCATAGTTACAAATTCTTTATTTACTAAAGAAGGAATATGCATTTTTATATCTAAAAATTATCATAGTGGTGTTTTGAACTAATTTTTTATTAGTTATTATAGTTAGTAATTCTCTATTTACTAAGAAAGGAATATGGAATTTTTATATCTAATTCTTTTATATTAGCCTAATGAGAATTCAATTTCAAACTTTAATTTCTTATATTTTTGGATGAAATGTGTATAACATGCTTGTACATGAATTGAGTTTAAAAGATAATTTGGAATTGTTCAACCTTGCTAACTACGTATTAAAATTATTATAACTTGGATTTTAGTTGTTCATTTGTGTCCTTGTTGAAGAGATTTCTTTGATATTTATAACTATATTAAAGATGATGGGTAAAAAGTCTCATTCAACTAGGAAATGTATGGATTCTCTAGTTGTTGTTAGGCATAGTCATTTTTTAATTACTTATAGTTTTGTTAAGTTATTTTTGTCTCGTTCCTTTGATTTAAAGGATAGATAATTTCTTCCTTTTTATTTTATAATAGTCCTCGTACTTTGTCAAGCCTATATTTCCTAAGATTGAGGGACCATCAAATTTGAGCTTGATGATTCCTTGAGGTAGGGATGTACATCCTTGTAGAGTAGAGTAGGAGCATTTGTGAATTTGCCACTACTTTAAAAGGAGAAATAATACAAATCATGAACATTTTTTTCTCAGAATTTATTTATCCACAATTACTTGTCCACTTGGTTTCCTTTGTGATTTTTTTATTATAGAAGATTCACTAATTTTCTAAATCTTATTGATGTTTTAGTTGCAATACTTTTCCACTTGGTGATATTTTTTTTTAAATGGTTGATTATTTCCTTGCACATATTATGAAGTCTCGAATGAAATTTATGATATGATTTAGAACTTTAATTTGAAATGGATTTCAAGTCTAATTTTCTAATGTTTGAGAAATATTATTGTTCTACTTGCTTCATCTTCTCATTAAAAGAGTTTCCAAATCCCATAAAGTTACATTGGTTAAGCATGTTCTCTTGGATTTTTGATATAGTATGACAAATAGGAAAATATATAACCTTTCAAATCTTTTTTCAATATTTTTTCAAATGAGGATCTCCCTTTGACAACTAGAATAAAAAATCAAGCCACTTTTTGGTAGAGTATAAGGTCTTATATTTTACCCTAAATTCTCTTGGGTAGTAGACTCCTTTGGCTTCAATACAAGAAGGTATGATTTATTTTTTGCTTTTATAGATAAATAATTAATTGAATAAGAATGAAAAATTTTATTTATAATAATAAAGGAGAAGGAAGATAATATACAAAAGGTTCACTAGAAAATACTTGAAGAAACTACTCCATCTCGAGGAAGTGAAGGTCAAAAGTGTCTATAATGTAATTGAATATGGAGAATAATAGCTACAACATGTCATTGTACTGGGAAATAAAGTTGATAATAAGAGGATAAATTGAAAAAAAAAACATATTAAATATTGAACCATATTGGCACCCTCATTATTAAGAAAAATGGAAAGAAAGATATAAAGATTGACATCAAAATTACTTGGGAGAAGATGTTATAATTAACAATATTCATGGATTAGGTCATTCATGTACCAATATGTGATGGAATATTATCAAAGATGGTCAACAACTACCATAAAAATAAAGAAGTTACAATATTGCATGTAATAAATAAATAAATAAAATTATATGACAAGTTATAAAGTATTAAGAATATACAATGAAAATAAATGAATATGGATGGATTGATAATCATCAACTGCAACTAGAGAGTATGAATATAATTATATAGTATTATTTGGTTGGTCACATGTGAAAAACTTAACTACAAACCCTTAAGGACAAAGAGTTTTTAAGGTTGTAGAACTTTATGGATATATATATGAAGTTTTCTATGTGGGGTGTTGGGGGGTTCAGGCTTATAGTGGGGGAATGTATGTTATTAGTGAGAAAATGAACATATACAATATTGGCATTATTATATATATGGACTGATCATTGAAATACATGGATGTACTTAGAATATGTGAGAATTTATATCCTAACAGTTTGTCGGTGTGTATGCATCATGCTATTTGAAATATTTTCTTCATAAAAATACCAATATCTTATGCTTTACAACATTTCCTTGTCTCTTTGTTAACTTGGATAAATAATTTCACAAATTTGTGTTTAATGATGTCACCATCAATTAAAGGTTTGATGTTCATCAACGTAAATTCATTAACATCATAATATACAAATAGATTTGGTGAAGTTTTCAAATCATGGAAAATAATTATAAAATTAAATTAAAAAGACAAATAAGTATAAAAATTATTCTATTAGATATGTCTACTCTCTAAATAAAATTTTAAAAATTTATTTCTAGTATATTAAAGCTTAACCAAATTCATAGAATTCAATTTGTTATGCGGGACCTATCAATTTCAATTTAGAAAATGTGACTGAAGTATTACAAACTTATAAAATATAATTCTTATCTATTTTTGATGTACTCATCAATTCTAGAATGAGTATGTTCTTATTACTTTGGAGATTTTCTAGTCCTAGCTTTTTTAGAGATTCTATACAACTAATTAGCCTCCTCGATTGGTGTGTGGTTGAGATATTCACTCAACTAAAAGATTGTATGTCCAAAAAAATTAGCTATATCCAGACATAGCTCGTTTTATTTATATTTTATTATTATTTCAGTATGAATACAATTAGCTCGTTTTATTTATATTGTATTATTATTTCAATATGAATACAATTTTTTAGTGTGTTATGCATATTTAACTTGGTATCAGAGCCTTTATGGGCCTGAGCCTTGGCCCCTCCAGGGGTGAGGGAAATATGGAGTATATGCATTGGTTTTGAGAGTATATAATGCGTTCATTGTTTTTTGTCCATCCTCATTATGATTGTTTTGTGAATGTAAACCCACATGAGGTATTCAACCACTATATCTACATACCTGTACATGTACCTATAAATCCCCCTCCATTATATTTTCTTGGCTAACCCTAAACGAGGATATAGGAATCCCTATCCACTTCACTCTCACACTTTTGGTTTCTCTCTTACCACAAACCTACACTGCAAAGTGGTTTACGACTTACCACAAACCTACACTTACATACATTCTCACAAGTTTTTTATCGCTTACCAGAAACCTGCACTTACATACCAGTCTCACAAGTTGTTTACAAATATGATAAAAAATAATATGTTGACATCCATATAAAAGAACAACCATCTAACAAAATTCATTAGTACCAACCCATGCAACCACCTATCTATTAGGAAGTCCTTCGTGTACATGGTTCAGTCAACTACTATGTCTTCATACATTTACATGTGTCGATAAATTCTCCTCCACCATTATCAACCTTGGTTTCTTGGATTAGCCATAACCATGCACTAGGTTTTATCCGCTTACCTTAAACCATACCCAGGGTTTTATCCGCTTCCCTTAAACCATACTCAGGTTTTTTTTCTTGACCCTAAACCATTACTAGGGTTCTCCTCGTTGAGCCTAAACCATGCTACAAGAATCGCTCTCCACTTCACTCTCACGCTTGTGGTTTCTAGCTTGCCATAAAATTACATCGGAAAGTGGTTTCGGGCTTACCACAAACCTACACTTACATACTCTCTCACAAGTTGTTTATGGCTTACCACAAACTTGCACTTCCAAAGTGGTTTTTGGTTTAACACAAACCTACACTTTCAATGTGGTTTTAATATTACCACAAACTTCATGGGGGCACACACAACTCCAAGTACATAATATTACAAGCTTTTGAATGACTACTGCAAAACATCATAGACTTGATTACTACTACATGTATGCAACACATAACACACCATCATCCTGAGTATATTCCACAAATTTTCATAGCCTTTCAATCCTTTAATAGTTGATAGGGATCCTCTAATGTCATCTTGAGTGTCATGTATTTAATACATCTGGTAGTCAATAATTCCTGCAAATAAATTTATCTATGATTGAAATTTCCAACTCCAACATAGACTCAAACATGTGAAAATAGTTAGCCAGACTCATTGTCAAACATCAAATCAATTCCACCATACATATATCATGCATCCAATGACTTTAATTTTCTTTTCGATAGTAGTCGTGTTTATTCAAGTTTCTCCTATTCATGTTTTTTCTTTTCAATTTATTTGTAAGTAGTTGAGATGGTTTAGTGGGATGATAAAATTACGTATGGCATTGTGACGAGTTAGATTAAGAACATCAAGCTACCTAATTCTTAGGTGTTATTTTTAATTATTAATTTTTCTATGTTAGTGGTATTTAAAAATAAATAAATAATGTAATATCACTAAGATTGTCTTTCTATGGTTGTTATGCTTTATTGTTCATTTAAATTATAATTAATAATTTTTCAATTAAATTGTAAATAATTTACTAATAATAAATAATATATAATTGGGCCAGAGTATCTCTTAAAATTATTTATGTTTAGATAAGAGCTAGTCTTTTTAGAATATAAGGAAACATGTTAAGACCCGAGATTCAGAGGCATCTCATGAGTGAAAGCTAGCCTCCTTAGTGAGGGTAATTCCAAACCAAATAGTTTTCCTTCAATAAGAATAACACAAATAAAAATTTTTAGATAACAATAATGAGTCAACATATCTTCATTGATTGCAACCAATAATAACTATCTCCATTCCTAATCTGACAACTAAACTATGAAATTCAAATTTATAAATTTAGAGAGTTATAATATATACACTTTAACAAAAATTAATAACTATACCAACACAATTTCTATAATCAAGCTTACCATTAAAATAATGTATATAGTTCCAAAAAAAAGAAAAAAGACTATCAAACAATGTTACCCAGTTACCATGTGCGTGAGAGCACCATACCAGCAAAATGCCCACGATGCCGCTTGTTTTCCATTAAACAAATAAAGAAATATGTTCTCTCTATTGATAAAAGTCCTTTCATAACCAATATAATACAAAAGAATAACCAAAGCACCATACCAGCAAAATGCCCACGATGCCGCTTGTTTTCCACTAAACAAATAATGAAATATGTTCTCTCTATTGATAAAAGTCCTTTCATAACCAATATAATACAAAAGAATAACCAAAACTGATGGCAGTTTCCACATTCCATAATCTTCCAAAAGAGCGAAGCAGTTTCCACATTCCGTAATCTTTCAGGAGACTGAAGACTACTTAATTTTTTAGGTGGTGAGCGTCTTTGTCATGCAAACTCCAAATAAAACGAAGCTTTTACTTTAAAATGTTGTCACCCTCTACGCAGATAATGGCATGTTCAGAGAAAAAATGAAAGAAATTTTCCTTTATAAGACCAGGGATTATATGATTTAATTAAAGATTTGTCAGTAAAGCGGGAAGGGATCTTTTTTATTCTCTGATTTAATTTTTTTTTTAAATGCCATACAGGGATTTGACTACTCAGTTTTTTGAGTATATACATCTCCAATATTTGCAGGGTCAAGCTGAAGTGCATATGAATGTGTGCCTTTTTTGTCTGTAAAGTTGAGTAAAATGCATACAAATTCTTTTGGACCAGAAGGCGACACCAGGAATATTTCTTTATGAAAAATTCGAACGGGAGTAACCAAATATCTTAAAAAACCTTGAATATATAAAACTCCATCTACTCGAACATGCATGCTTGGAAAAACTTTCCATGTAAAACTTGAATATATAAAACTTTCCATATATAAATAACTTTCGTAGAAATGTGATTGGTTCGAATAAAAAGTCAGATATTACGGCCTTTCTGGTTTGAAATACAATGTGATAATTCTGTAGAGGAAGATGCCAGAAAGAATTAAGAAAACAGAAAGACGGCAGGAATAACGTTCTGGTCAATCTTGTCTGGTCTCTGGTAATAATAACAATGTGGTTGGAATCGACCAGCCAAAAAACAGCAGAGAAAATCTCAGAATACTGGCTATCAGGAAAAGTCACATTATAGACCACTATCTATCATCGCAAGAGTCCGTTGGAGGATCAAAAATAACTCATATGCCGTGTTTCGGGAGATTTAGTTCTCCAAATAATCATTTTAAGGTAATAAATAAAATAAAATCATCATAAAATTATTTTAATTCATTTTCTATTAAACTTTAAAGTGATCAGAGTCACTAGGAGTTTTAAATCTTTCTGTCAATGTTTTTCAGGTTCTTCAACGTTAACCAAGGAGGTTTGTTAAAAAGAAAGAACATAAGTCAAGATAGACCAGTTTTGCTGTGATTTATTTAAGTAATCCTTCTTATATAATTTCAAAAGTAAACTCAAGTAAGTATTAATTTATAATAAATATCAAAACATTTATTTCACTAAATATTTTATATTTTTAAAATAAAAATAAAAATCCATAAACTTATCTAAATTATTACTTATTTATTGCTATTATTATTATTATTATTATTATTAAATATTTAATTTATAAATTAAACATATATATTTTAAAAATACATAGAACAATTTTTTTAACAATAAACTTAAAAGATTCTTAATTTGTAAATATCTTTTGTTACAATACCATGTTTAAATATCATAGTTCATCTATAATATAAGTCTTAAAAACCACAAAATATAAGTTACCAAGATTCTTTCCAATCTAAAACATTATCTTTTTTTTTTTTTTGTAAATCTGTCTACTTCTATATTAGTACAAAAATATGTTACATAGAGGCTGAGGCCTCACATAGCTAGCCCAGAGAAGAGGCATTCATATCATAAGACCACAACTGTTGACTATCTGAGATGAACCTTGAAGACCAGGACCTTGTCCTACTTCCTAAACAGCTGGTTCTGAAAAACAAAATGATGATTGGAGTGCGAGACTCACTACAACAAGTAAGACCGAGACAGACATAATCCATGACAAAAATTACAAGCATACAAAAGGATGCGCTGAAACATTGTCTTGAGCCTGAAAATATAGATAGCAGTGCTTGGGGAGCTGCTATTCGACGAAGGAGAATTACATTAAAAAGCCTGCAAAAACTGTGAAGAAGAAGGGAGAAGAACCCCTTCTGAGTACCTGATAGCAAAAACTGAAGAGCGAGAGCCATTTAAGCGTCGTTGGTGGGCGAGGGCGCTTCTTCCACCACAGGGCAAGCATACGGACTGAATTCAGCATCTGCAGGGGGCGAAGAAGCATGACCTGAAGGAGCGCATGGCCTGGCTTGCGGGAGCTCGGGCTGAGAGGCCGAAATACCCTGAGAACTTTGCAGATTGACCCCCGGGGGGCAAAACAATATTCCATCTTCAGATTCCTGAACAATGCCGGAGGGAGCCGAAGGCGGAGCTTGGGCTGTCGGGTTGATCCTGAATTTGATGGAGACCGAAGCAATGAAATCATGGTGGTTGAAGGAACATGGATAATTGAAGCGAGCTGAATGGAAGTGCTCAGAGGAGGTGAGGCGAACATGAGCTGCAGAGGTGGAAGGGCGTCTGCCACGCCCACGACCTCGACTTCTGCTGGGTGCCGCAGTTCGACCAACCTCTGTATCAGAAGAATCCGACGAGGTGGCAGAGGAGGGAAACTCAGGTGGCGTATTAACCTGCCCACGAGAAGAACCTCTTCTGCTCAACATTCTTGGCCTCAGACGAGGCATATTGAGAATGAAAGGATAATCTGGCCAAGAAGTCAAGAAAGGAATGGAGAGCGAGCTCTGAGACTGAATTAAACCAACATAAGGGCCGTGGAAATTACAGAACTGACCAAAAGAAACGTGAAAACCATCCGAGAGCTCAATGCAGCAGCTTAAACGACACCTCTTGCCATTACTGGTGCGCAACCAAGGTTCGGATTCAACCTGAGAACAACTGGAACTCAACGGAGAGACACACAGCACCGAAGGAATAGGCGCCATTGCAGTGGAAAGGTCGAGATAACGAGGCGGAAGGAGCTGCATTAATGCAGCATTTACTGTGTAGGCTGGCATATATGAGGTGAGCTCGGAGCGCGAAGGGGTGGCGGTGGTGGTAGACCACGTGCCCACCCGCCCCCTTGTCAGCGAATTATATCGCATCCCGTACACCATGTCAAAGGAAATCTAAAACATTATCTTAATTTTGGTTCTTATAGTATTTTTATTTTCAAAGTTTTTTTAATTATTTTTTAAAACATTTATTAACATTCTTCATTTTTAATACATATGAAATGTAGATGAATTGGTTTAAGTAAAAATATAGTTTCCATCAAATATTATAGTATTATAGAGAAAATTTAAAAATGTAAGTCAATTAAAAAAAAAATTATCCCAAAAATAATACAAGGTTAATTTTACTTAAACCTCACACAATCCTCACTTCACACAATGCTTAAGAAAACATCTTACCACTGATATAATTCTAAAATGAAAAAAATATATATATATGAAAAAAAAAGGTTTGGAAATTTTTTTTTAATCCTTTTTAATCATTTCTATAGCATATTAATAACATGCCCTTCCAACCTAGTTTTTAACGTGTGACTTTTAATTCTAAAGTCGTCATTATTTGTACTTTATTCCATTTTCTGACCACTTAGTGTTTTCTTTATCCTTTGATATAACCTAGTAATAACATGCAATTTTAACTTAGACTTTAGTGTGTGACATGTTTTTATAATTAAACGTTTCCTCACGAACATGGACTTGCATGTGCTTCTTTATGAAGTTTTCAATTAATCAAATAAATATATTTCAAGGCTAACATATTTCTTAGTATTTTTGGTGGAAAGAATAACACTATTACTTTTCTATTTCTATATTTTTGAAATTTTATCAATAATGTCCCAAATGCAAATGCAAAGAAGAATAATTCTAGGTTCATTATTATTTGTACTTCATTTTTTTTCTTACCATTTGGTTCTTTCCATATTGTCTCGTTAATTTGATGTTTAACATATCTGTTATATATAAAGATTTTTTTAGGATAGTCAGTTTCTTACTCCAAGTGACCCAAGTTAAAAATTCATATAGCTTATGTTGCTAATTTGTTAATTACTTTCGTATTTTAAGTCAAAATAGTGGTTTCGCTCAATTTCCAAATATATATCACTATGCATTTTATTATGGTGGGTTAGGAATCTATCTTGATTCTTCATCATAAAAACATCCAAGAAAATCAAAGTTTTATTTTCCTCTTCCTTTTTGACTATAAACTTAATGTATTGATATAGGTTATTTGGACTATTCATGAATTCTTCCCATCTTTATCTAGTTATACCTAACATATGTTAGGCACTACTTAGGCTTTTAGGTGAAAGAATTCATTTTCTTTTTCACATATTAATCAATAAAGTGGTTAGTGAAGTCAAATTAAAGAGGAGAACCTATTGTAACAAATGTTTGTTCTTGTATATTTTTGTATAGAAACTAAAATATCTTGAGTTGAGGTAAATTTCAACTATAATTGATTCTTTGTCTGAGACACTTCTTATGACCTATATGACTTTGTTTACCGAAATATTCATGAGGAGAGATGCTACATGAAAAGTAACTAATAAAGTATTTCATTTATTCATCATATTCAGAAGATGAGTTGAATCCTTATGAAAGATGAGGTGTCACGTGAAAGAGATTTACTTTTTTTTCCAAAGGTTGGAGATGTTTTTATTTAGGATAAATTTAAAATAAAAAGAAGATTTGGAACATATATATCTTCATTTTTAAATACAAGAAAATACTTAGGAAAACTTTAAATCGAGGAATCTACATTTTTATTTGTTTGCAATTCCAATGTTACTCATGTTAAATAGCACGGGGTTTTAGTGTAGAGATATGGGAGAGAAAAATTAATTTCCTTGGGCACTCAAAATTATGTTGAATGATATAATTATATTACATCAAAGTAATGAAATAAAAATTAATAAATTATAATTTGTGTTAAGATATATTTACTATATTAGAAAGATAAAAAACAATTGATAGTATAAATATAGAACATACACAAAAATTGGAGTCAATAAGTCGTAGTCAATCTCTCATATTCAACTACATCTAACAAACTCTTATAATTTAGAAGTAAATTTTACATGTGAATAAAATCTCTACCTTACAATGACCATCATAATAAAAATCACAAGATCACATGTAATACAAGTAGTAGTTACTCATTCTAACACTCCTTAATTACTACTTGTTGTAATTATTTTTAGGTTGGGTTGCCCATTAGGATGAAGCCCTTTTCAATAAATGCTACATCGTAAATCATTTAAGAAAATCATAATCATGAAAGTATACAACCAACATGGTCTTATCAGACAGAATCTAGCCAACACATGGCCCACTCATCAAGCATATAGTCTACAGATTGTTCATTCATAAAGCCTCTAGCCAACACATGGTCCAATCCTCCAATTGTTTAACAACTCCATCATAAAGGATTTATGCATTATACCAAACAAATTATCAACATCATGAAGGAAACATCGAAAATGGTTTACATTTTTATCTACGTTTTATAGTGATATGCCATTTCCATGTTACATGCATAGTTACATATGCATATAATTAGCACATTCAATATGTAATGCCCCATTTTGACATAGGCAGTGAAATCACATTATGACCTAATTTTATTTGTTTTCTTGTTAGTTACCCAATACTATTAGGACATTTAATTTCAATATATGGACATGTGGACCCTCAATATATTATCTTCCTTGTAAATAATTAGATAAATATGCTAATACAAAGATGAATGAGCCTTTGGAAAATAAAACCAAGAGTCACATCATTTTATAAATATTATTCCTCCTTAACAAAATGGAATAAAATTCAAAAGTTTTCTTTAATATTTTATATCTGAGTGAATTTTTATCAAAATAAAGCTTCGCTCATTCTTGATTCATTCAAAAACTTTTTCATACATATTTTTTATGAATACATGATTGGGATGGTTTTAGCCTAAAATTGGTATCCTAAGGAAAAATAATAAAATAATAGTAAAAATAATAAAATAATGGTTATAAATTTTGGAGGGATAATAACAAAACTGATAGAAATAACTAAAAAAACACTTATTTACTAAAACACACTCATATATTATACACAAATGGTGTATGTGCAAACACGCATGCACGCACAGATTACATTTAGATTACTCTATTAAATAGAGTTTCTGAGATCCAACTTATTCCTAATTTAGAGAGAGTGGTTTAAAGAATTTCTCAACCATCACAAACCAACTTCTCAAATATAGGATGTAAGCATTAACTCCAACATCTCCCCTTAATGATTACACTACATGAATTTAGTGAAATCACTCATAAATAACAAAATAATCAAGCATTCTTTAACTTATTAGTGGATGCTCCATCAAGTTGCCTCATAACCCTCGTAAAGGTGTAGTTGGAAAGCTAGATTCCCGAGTTCGTTTCCTCAACTCCCGAATCAAGGACCTCCCGAAGTCAATTACTGGACAACATCCCAATCTGTCGCATAACCTCATTAGGAGACCACTCCACGTCTATGACCAATCAGGGATCCTTCCCTAAATCCAAAAATTCCATACTATGTTGACAACCATCCATGTTGAGCCTTACTACCACTTGATCTCTTCAAACAAAATATCAGGTTATTGCTAAATCCAAAACAAAAAATTGCTATCAGGGTTTTTGTTGATTCTTTGCCATTTTACGTGATTCTAGACATGTCAATCTCTAGAATCGTCCCCACAAAACAACTTTCCTAGAGTTCTGAAAACTCTGTTGCATTTTCTGCTACTACGGGCTCTTTGAGTAGGGATTTCCTTGCAATTTAGGCAATGCTTCACCATTTCTTGTGATTCGGGACTTTAGTTTTTTTGAATCTCTACACGGCCTAGGAATGAGACTGTCCTTTCTGTACAAGTAGCGCATGGGATTAGGTCCTATTGGAGCTCAACCGACTACTAAAAAGATACAAAGGAGAGAAGTTAAGCTTAGTGATAACATGCCACAACCTTCATAGCACGTTAGTCATGCGATATTGTAAAATTGGGGTTGAGATGTTAAATGATTGGATATTGTCACCGACAGGGAAAAACTTGTTTTCGATGATACAGAACGAAGATGTAATGGTCTGTTAGAGAATGTGTTTCGGGTCGCCTGGGTATGAGCACTCACGTGGCGAATTAATTACGTACCTTTCTTCGGATTCCGTCGTCGCTGACTCGTTACTCCCAACAGAAATTGTAATGCCCCACAAGTCTATAGAGATATGTCCACGACCCCCACAGACATTGCAGTCAATTAAAAATATGGATTTCGATGTCTGCTCTCAGCGCCAAGATGCGATGACCTGCCTGCAAAAAATTCGGAAGCACACATGAAATGTCTCAAATTGTTGATCATGAGCTGTACGACTTTCCGCCACGCAAATCTTGACGTCCTCTCTTGCCCTTCAGGTTTGATTGGCCAAAAATTCACACTTATATATATAAAATAATACATAAAAAACAAATCACACTCTGTCTGCAAAAAATTACATTGTCTCTCAATACCAGTACGAGCTTGAAGCTCTGATACCATGATAGAAATAGCCAAAAAAGAACTCAATTACTAAAACACACTCGTATATTATACACAAATGGTGTATGTGCAAACACACATGCACACACAGACTACATTTAGATTACTCTATTAAATAGAGTTTCTGAGATCCAACTTATTCGTAATCTAGAGAGAGTGGTTGAGAGAATTTCTCAACCATCACAAACCAACTTCTCAAATATAGGATGTAAACATTAACTCCAACACTACTTTTCTTATTACATTTTTTTTAATTCTCCATCTAGCGAGTGTCTACAATTGAAATTTGTATAAACCTACAAGGAGATAAGTCAAAAATACAATTAAAAACTTATTTTTTTATTTTCCCTATAAAACATTTACATTTATCTCTTTTTCAATATAAAATATTTGGATTGGTTTACATATTTTGTAAATGAAAATTTCATGGGAACTTTTAGGTTGAAATTTTATCTAATGCCTAGAGGTTATTTGGCTAATTTGTCTTAGAGTTAGCATACATGCATTTTAAGTCAAGATCTATCAAACATAGAGATGGATCAAAACTATGAGGATGCAAATCTCTTTTTGAGTGAAAATTTTAAAAATGAATTTGCACATAGAGAGATTTGATTCCTCTCAACACTTGGTAGATCTAAATATAAGATGGATCTACGCTAGTTCTTAATGATATTATTTATATTAATATAAATTTCACATATATTCTTAGTCTTATTTTTCATTTTATTAAAACACACATATATAAATGACATTTCTCTTAGATATATTTTATAATTTTTTTTAATTTAATTTTACAATATGATATGCATATCATTGATCATGTATAAATAACTTAGAAAAACTATTGTAAATGTTGAATTTTTATAAGTTATAATTTTATTAATTAAATGCAGTTTTATTATATATTTATTAATTATATGTTCTCAAATATTATCATTGTTAATACGGTTTATTAGTTTTTAATTTATTCTACTGTGATATGTATATTATGAAATTTTAATGGAAAAACAACTTGTAATTTTATTAATAAAAACAAAATTACAATATAGCAATTTAAATTGAATCAATTATTATTTTTATTATTTTTTATTTGCTAACAAAGTATACATTATGTTTTATTTTTATTATCACTTTTTATGTTTTATTTTATGAACACTTAAATATATTTCTCATATTAAACTAGCATTTAAATTTTTACATTCATTTATAAACATTACAACGTTACCTAATATTGAATTAAAAAGTTTTTCTCAATAAAATATTTTTGTATTTTTAATATTTGACATCAAATTTTAATAAATATTATATTTTAAAAAAATATTCATCCAAAACTCATGAAGTTTTTAACTAAAGGTATCATAGAGGACTTGAATATGTTACTAATATTTACACTATATTTTGCTTCATAATTGATACACTTGCATTGAATATGATTATGATTAAAGGTAGGATGGTTTAAAAAATCAACTCCTGATCCTAGCTATGAACCCACTTAATTTTTATCTTACGATATACATATTATTCACGTAACATGTATTTTTTGAAATTATGTGGACTATTAATGGTGGTTATAAGAAGAATAAACCATCCAACTCCTCTATTATGTGAATAAATGTTGATTTTCATTTAGTCTTTTTCCACTTTTTCTTCATTTCATTTATTATCATTTATCTCTTTTACTAACCTACATCCTTCCTAATAATACTTATTATATATTCTCCATATTCCCTCTCACAAGCATCTATATGATATTGAAACTACTTTTCCATATCTCACACCATGTATACGATTCTCTTATCGTATTTAGAAATACGATCATCGTTTTCATTACCATGGGGTTCCTTTCATTTCTGAATACAAGTAATCCCTTTAGAATTTTTTCCAACGTTTTGATATATGGAATTACTCTCTCAAATAATATCTCTGAAACCATAGGGATGGAGCGCTTATTGGGGTGGACATTTTTTTTTGGGTATACTTGCTAATCAAATTTTCTTATACATTTTTCTTATGTGATTATTATTTTATATTTTTATTTTTTCATAGAAACTCCTATATTTAATTCCCATTATCTTCAAAATACTATATGGTAATTTCCCTTAATACACTTTAGAGACATCAGATATTAAGAGATAGAGTACTTCTTAAAATGCACATGGTTTTTTTGTTCATACTTGTGCTACTCAAATTTTCCTCTGCATTTATCTTATGTCATCATTATTTTCTCATTCTTATACTTCCTAAAATCTCCTAATATTCAAGCCCCATTACCTCCCTGAGATAGACTATGTGGTAATTTCCCTTAATACACTTTCGATACATCACATATAAAGAGGATAGTAACATATGCTACCCAAACTTAAGAAAAATACTAACATTCCCTCTTTATATGAGGCATTTTTTCCTTCTAGTATGAAATCCTAACTCTTAGTTTTGCTTGATTTTATTAGTGCATAGTTGTGTGTGCATTATTTAATTAATTATGCCTGCGAAAATGAATTATTTATAAAGAATAAATATTATTGTAACTATCCTTTACATATATACATATGAAATTTTAGAAATCTTAAATTAGAGATTCTTATATTTTTTGGCTTGGTTTATTAGAGATAAATGAGCAATTTGCATGTAAACATTTCATTTATAAATAAAGGACCTACCTCATCACTGTAAAAGAAGAGAGTTGGTAGAAAAATAGTCAAACAGAATTTGCTTACTCTATGGATTTTTCCTTTAATGGTTTTACCATGTATATATTATATCATTTATACATTAAATATTTTTCTTTTTCTTTTTTTGTCGTTCAGAAGAAGTTTTATATTATCGTTTTGAAATTTACATCACAAAATAGCATAGCTACATTACATATAAGCATCACAAGCTTCAAAATAAATCAGGCCAAATTCCTTCCAAGTAGTAATCTTGGATGCAAGCTATGGCAACTGGTGCGTATGGTTATTTCCAACACAAAATTGGAAAAAAGAAGTACAACGCAAAGCATCATGGTGGAGGATTAGGAGGGAAAATTTGTGGTACAATGAAGAGGCCTGCACAGTTGTGGACATCTTAGTGAATATGCTCTACCTAGATTTCTAGCACTCTAGAGCATCCATAGTTTTGTTCTGCATATGTTGAATATCATTGATATATTCAATAATTTCATTTATTTTTTCATACCTCTACTCCCAAATGTTATACCAAGTTGATTTGAATATGTTTAAGCTGGGTTGCAATCACGTCCAGGGTGACAGAAGCTTCCAGTTGGCCTAGGGAGCGAGCTAGAGAGACCACCATCTCTTCCAGAGAGCGTTGGCTCTCCGTAGACTCTAATTCAGATACTGGTTCACCATTCGGCCTTTATTCTTCCATGTTGTACCTAAAACCACCTATGCGAGCTCTACCCTTTTGTTGTGCATACAACTAGTCTTCCCACCTCCCACTAATGATGGGCTGTAAGGCCCCTCTCCCGCACAGGATGCCTCACCCCAATTCCCTTTGTTGGTGTAAATACCACCACCTCTAACACGGACCTTGATGACTAACAACTCATAATAATGAGTGAAAATCCTGGATGCAATTTCCACTCCCCTTCTTGCTAAAGACAGAACCCAATACAGAATCATGCAATAGGGAGTTAGTACCCCTGAGCGCCATGTGAGCCAAAGCCAACACCACTCCTCTGGCTCGTCTGCGAACACCAAGAACCACATCACCATGCAGTATCATTCATTTTCTAAGATGCAGATCCAACTGGGCTTCCTTCCCGCCACGAGCAGAGCAGGTGCTACTCAAAACACGACGCTAGTCTTAGCAAGTGAAGGATTTTCAGGATCCCATGGTCAAACATTATACTAGACATAATTCCCTATCTTCCTAAAATTCCAATTCGCATCGTGTGCATGAGGCTCAAGCCATGCCTTGAGTGCAGACGTCATAAAACAGGGTGTTCTCTCCCACCTCAAACTCACCATCACCCAAACATTGCATAATTCACATAGTAAACCCATGACCCCTAATAATACCCTGAAAGCATCACAACGGTGTGCAAACCAATGTGCCATTACCATGATCATGTGAGAGCTTTTAATTCTCATTGTTGGTGTGTGGTTGTTGGCCTATCCATCCAAAATTTTCCACCTCCATCTAGTGTATTGATGTTATGAAACCATCTAAAAAAATAGAAGAAAATATAGGTCAATGACTTAGAAATTAACCTCTTTAAGTGGGAAATGTCCTTTACATTACATAAATAAACAATTCTTGGATGATATAAATGACAAAACCTCCTTTCTAAAAATAGGAGTCCAAGGGGTCACAATATAATCCTGTCTGAAATAATAATAACAATGTAAGGGCACAACAATAACAATAGTGGGCTTCTATGGGGTACAATAATAAAAATATGGGGACTGCATGGGCACAACAATAACAATAAGGGAGCTACACTAACTATAACAATAAGGGGATGCATTAGTATTATAGTGACCTAGCAATTCCCTCTCCTTTAAAAAAGTGTTTTACTTAATTCTTGAGTAGTTTTGGATGCTTTTTTATAGAATTCTCATCCTCCCAGGTCGAATCGTCAGCGGGCAAGTTCTTCCACCTGATGAGATACTGTGAGATTGATCAATTTTGTAGTTATCAAGTTCTTTTTTCCATGACTCCTTCATGTTCCACTATGATTTTTCCTTCTTCGTCAACTTCTAGAAATATTGTTCAAACTCGGAGATTGTCGCACATAACCTTCTTTAAGCATGAAACATAGAAAACTGGGTGCACTTGGGAAGATGCAGAAAGCTCCAATTTGTATGCCATAATACCAATATTTTGAAGCACTTTGTAAGGACCATAATATGTTAGTGATAATTTATTATCCTTCTTATCTTTCTTGAGGGACATTTGTTTGTATGGTTATAGCCATAAAAATACCCAATCGCCTACATCAAAACTATTTTCAATGCAATGTTGATCTCCCTATTGTTTTATTCAATTTTTCCCCAACGTGAGGTTATCCTTTAAGAGTTGGAGAACTTGTTGTTGATGCTCGATGTGATCTTCCACTTCTTCAACCTTAGAATTTTCTCTTAAATATGATGTTGTGGAGGGTGGATGATATCCATAAATTTCAATAAATGGGGTCATTTGTTTTTGTTGTATCGAAGGAATTATTATACCATCATTCAGATAGAGGTAACCATTTGACCCATTGTGTCTGTTTATTATATACAAAGCGACAAAGATGTCCTTCAAAAAATTTATTCATTATCTTAGTTTCCCACCAAATTGAGGATGATATGATGAGCTAGGAGCTAATTAAGTACCCAAACAATAAAATGCTTTTGTCCAAAAATTTCTTGTAAAAATGGGATCAATGTCTCTTACAATAATCTTCGGGTTTCCATGTACATTTTGAGTTGTTTCTATAAATGTAGTAGCAATTGTACTACCTTTAAATGGATGAGATAATGCACAAAAGTTTGTATAATTGGTAAGTATATCAACTACCACCATGACGATAGTATTTCCTTCAGACTTGTGTAAACCTATGATAAAATCCATTAAAACCTCCTCCCAACGTTTAATTGTAACAGACATGGGGTCTTAATTATCTCAATTTTATTTTTTGGCAAAACAAACATTCTGCCACAAACTTTTGAATATCAGATTTAAGACCATCCTAAAAAATTCATTTTTGACTGTGCTAAGTTTTTAAAAATCTTGAGTGCCCTCCTAAGGGAGAGGTGTGCAATTCCAAAATAATATTTTGTTTGATTTGGGAATTCTTACAAAGATATAAGCGATATTTTTTCCAGAATGAATCAATTTTCCAGCTAAATGTTTCAGATGTACTGGGATCTTGCTGCAATTTTTGAAAGAGTGTCCACACATCTTCATCATTATTCCATTCTTCCCTTGCTTTGTTCATCCACATGGGTTGGATAATATAAATGGCACAAAGAAATTCCTCCACATCCTCATCCTTTATTGAGAGTGCATCTACAAAAACATTTTTCTTCCCTTTTTGTAAATGATTTCAAAGTCATAACCGAACATCTTGGTGACCCATTTTTTCTTCTCTTCTTAATATAATATTTGTTCCAAAAATTATTTAAGACTATCATGATATGTTTTTACCTTGAAGTGTCTTCCCATTAGGTAATGTTTCCATTTATTTAGTGCATGTAGTATTTCTAACATTTCCTTCTCATAAATAGCTTCTAGTAAATGCTTTCCTTTGATTCAATGACTTCCAAGGGGAATGGGTCTTCCTTCCTGCATGAAAATCGCACCAATTCCATTTCCTGGGGCATCACATTGCACAATAAGGGTTTTGTGAATTCTGTTGTAGCTAAGACCATTTATTGGAACATTTGATTTTTAAGATGTTCAAAGGCCTTAGTTGCTTCTACAATCCAAGAAAATGCATCTTTCTTCAGTAAATATGTTAAAGGTGCCGATATGTTCCATAATTCTTAAAAAACTTGCGATAATACCATGTTAATCCCAGAAATCCTCGAATATGCTTTATGGTTGTAAATATTATCCATTCCTTATTGTATTTAATTATGTTAGGGTCTACCATAACACCCTCATGATATACAACATGACCCAAATATTACACCTCCTGCACTCCAAAGAAACATTTGGAGCTTTTTGATATAATTGTTTCTCCTCCAATAGTTTGAGCACCATGTCAACATGTTGAACATGATCCTTCCAAGACTTGTTGTAGATTAGTATATCATCAAAAAATACTAAAATAATTTTTCTAAGGAAGGGTTTGAAATGAAAAATTTCAAACCTTGAAATGTGGAAGGTGCATTAGTTAGGCCAAAAGGCATGATCAAAAATTCGTAATGACCCTCATGAGTTTTGAAGGTTTTCTTCAAAATGTCTTCAGTATTCACTCTAATTTGATTATATGAAGAATGAAGATCCAACTTGGTGAATTAAATTTCTCCATGCAATTCGTCCAATAATTCATGAATGATGGGGATGGGAAATTTATCTTTAATAGTGAGCTTTTTGAGCTCCATATAATCCATAAAAATGCGCCATGATCCATTATTCTTGTGAACCAATAATACTTTAGTAGAGAAAGAAGTTTGACTAGGTTGAATTATAAAATCCTCTAGCATTTCTACAAGCATACGTTCAATATTACTCTTATTATAATAAGGATATTTGTAAGGCCTAATGTTTAGAGGAAAAATTCCTAGAATCAAATGAATAGCACAATAATTATCATGAATAGATGGGAGTCCTTTGGGAGTATCAAATACCTTGGAATGATTGTCCAAGGCCTTTTGGAGATCTCGAGAAATATATGATTTTGATTTTTGAACATGTAGTGAGGATAATTCAGCAATTACGCCTCATTTTTATTTATTTATAGGATTTGCATGAAATTAGAGCTTAGTATCTTTCCTCGCTTCCCTACGATACCCCGTAATTCAACTTCATTTCCTTATAAAAAAAATTCAAGAAAATTTCTTAAAAATTAAAAGCTAACATTCCCAAATATTGTAACCATTGTACTCCTAGTAACACATCAGCCCTCCACCCACTAGGATGGAGAGCATTGGAATATTCAATACATATTCCTCCTTGGTTATTTTGATATTATGGAACTTTCGAGATAAATTTATAGTTCCTCCATTTACAACCATCACTTGACAACCTGGTGTTGGGTATAAAAAGAAATTCAATTCCTTAGCTACCTTGTAATGAGTAGAATTATGGGTATTACCGAATCAATCAACACTATTACATTTTTCATATTTATATGTCCTTCTATCTTATGAGTTTGAGGAGTGATAATTCCTGCCAATTCATTACAGGATATGGTCGAATTAATTTCTTATTATTCTATGGTTGGTTCCTAATGTATATACTCTTCTTTTGAAGTTTCTTGTTCCTTTTCTTCCTCCTCTTCACGATCGATGTAAAATAATTTCTTCTTAGCACACTTATGACCTTTAGTGTATTTTCTATCACAACTGTAGCAAAGCCCTTCTTCTCTTTTTTCTTCCAATTTTTTTAGTGTCAACCTTGTAGGTTGTGGAAGTCTAGGAGTTGCAACACTTCCATCTCTACAGTTGTGAGTGGTAGGTTTCATTGTCGCCATAATTTTTCTTTCAATTTTTCTTGCCAACAAGAATGCCTTCTCCAATGAATCAGGCTCCCAAATGTGAACCTCATCTTGGATGTTATCCTTTAATGTCCCTATTAAGGCATCAATCTTGTGTTCCTCTGGAATATCAGTTACCCTTATATTCAATTTTCGGAAGTCCTCAATGTGCTCAACCATCAATCCCTTTTGTTTCAGATTTATCATTTGGCTAAAGAAGGTGTTTCACTTTGTATCCTTATAATGGGTCATCATTTCCTTTGTAATAATTGACCAAGTGACAATTTTTTACAAGAAAAAATCCATCGATACCATACAAATGTATTTTGTTATAAATTTAAAGTTGAAATGCATAAATTTTGTGTTTTTTCACATTATGGACATCAAATATTACTCAATCTGTAGTATCCATGTTAACAGATAATTTCCATCAAACTTCCTCATATCGATATTTGGAATATGGTGGGTCTTAAATCCAAGATTATATTCTATGAAATCATGATTAAATTTTTTTCTTTTCTCATCAGGAGTTTCATATACTACTATTTCTCCATTACGAATCATTTCTTTTAGCGGCTTTTTCAAACCTTCCTTCAAAATTTCCAGCCATTCTGCGTGTCTTTTATGTTGCCTTTCATTTTTTCTTCTACACCATCAATCTTAGTGTCCATGCCATTATTTAAACCTTCCATATTAACTTCCATGTCTTTCTTGAATCCATCCATGTCTTTCTTCAAGCCATCCATCTTATCTTACATTTCATTTTTTGTTAATATTTGCGAGAGCGAAATTTGTTGCACTTGGTCTCGTAAGTTTGGTATATCATGTTACACTTCTTCCACTTCCTGAGTCAAATTAGAGGCAACTGAAGGCTTAATGGATGTGGAATTATTTTTGGGGGGGATTTTTGAACCTAGTACTAATATCTATGCTTCAATATTCCATTGGAATCACTTAAAACTGAGTTTTCAAACAAGACTTATCCAATTTAAAAAAAAATACACACCTTTTTATTGCTTTTGAGGAGCTTAATATTGAAACTGATGTATATTTGTAATTTTGTATCTCCAATATTTTATCTTCAATCCTGTAGTAGCCCTCTACATCTTCTTACCAATAGCAGAGGTCAAACCAAATTTGGTTTCTTCAAGATAAAATTATGTTCGATCTCTTAGAATGACCTAATTATGGACTAGTTCAATAGAGCTAACTCGTATGGAGTGTTACGTTTCATTGTTTCAACCTTCAGCTCTGAAATTGATACAATGGAAACCACAGTATGTGCACTTTCGTCCACATTTTACATAATTCCAATCTAATGTCTGAAACAAAAGTTATGATGATTTTCCCTCCGTCACCTGTTTGAGATGAAATTTTGGAGCATGTAAAAACCCTTAATTCCTCATATCATATCTAATAAATATATAAAAACAAGATCGGAAATGTTCACATGAATTTCCTTAGGATTCCGAGTCAAATGGGTTTTTTCTTTTTGCTTCTGAACATTTGTAAAAAAAAATCTATAGTGAAAAATCCAAGATGACCTATTTGCAGTAGCGAAACCATAGAATCCAAAGCTCTAATACCAAATTTTATGAAACCAGCTCACAAAATAGAAGAAAAGATAGATCAACGCCTTAGAAATCAAACTCTCGAGGGGGGAACCTCCTTTACATTACATAAATGAACAATTATTCTATGATACAAATGAAAAAACTCCTTTCTAAATATAGGATTCCAAGGGATCACAATATAATCCTAGTCGGCGTAACAATAACAATGTATATAATCCTATTCGACATAAAAATAACAATGTAAGGGCACAACAATAACAATAGTGGGATTCTGTTTGGCACAATAATAACAATATGTAGACTAAATGGGCACAACAATAATAATAAGGGGGATACACTAACAATAACAATAAGGGGATACACTAGTATTATAGGGACCTAGAAATTGACATGACACCCCCATTAGGGATACATTTTCTTATTTCTATGCCTATGTTTCCATGTTAATTTTAAAGTGTTTGGCTATGAATCTTGGGATAATATTTCTAATAAAAATCATAACAAAATGCAGCTGAAATCTATAATTATTTCCTATGTTGAAGATCCTCAATCCGATCATCTATTTCTACCACATAATTAAGAGGCTATGTTTTATAGATATGTTTATTTTAATGAGATCTCTTTAGCTTGTAATTCTATATCTTTTTCTTTTTCACTTATATCTTATTATTCTACTTCTTTATAGGAATTTTACCTCTTCTTTGAATGAGATTCTTCTTCATTCGATGGTGACTAAAAAGTAGATCCTTTAACTCCTCCTCCTATGGTTCAATATGTCGATCATGCAAATAATTGCTCCACTTCTTAAATGGGTCATAAAAAAAATGGAATATATTGGTAATTTACATGGTGATCCAATAGATACTCACAGGATTAGCTCTTATTTTTTTATATCTAGGTAAACTAAAGTTTTTTAAGTAGAATCCACTTACTCTATGGATTTTTCCTTTTGATAGTATTACCATGTATATCCTATGTCATTTATCCAGTTATTATTTTTCTATGCCTATGTTTCCATATGAATTTCAAAGTGTTTGGCTATGAATCTTGGGATAATATTTCTAATAGAAATCATAGAAAAATGCAACTAAAATCTATATTTATTGGCTATGTTGAAGATGTTGAATCCAATCATCTATTTCTACAACAAAATTAAGAAGTTAGGTTTTAGAAATATGTTTATTTCAATGACATCTATTTAGTTTTAATTTTATACCTTCTTCTTTTTCAGTTATATTTTCTTATTCTCCCACTTTTATAGGAATTTTATCTCTTATTTGAATGCGCTTCTTCTTCATTGGATGGTAACTAAAAATTACTTCATTAGATGGTAACTAAAAATTAGATCATTTAACTGCTTCTATAGTTCAATATGTCTATCATGTAACTTTAGTTTCTCCACTTCTAAAATGGGTCCTCAAAAAGGAGAATATATTGATAATTTACATGGTGATCCAATAGATCCTCACAAGATTAGCTCTTAGTTTTTTATATCTAGTTAAACTAATTTTTTTCAAACCAAAACTAAAAAAATTGTACTAATAAAAGGTTGCAATGCAATAAAGTAGAAAATTTTCATAAAAAATGGCATTTTTATGTACTTTTCTAATGAAAAAATATCATAACTATTTCTCACGTTATTATCTTGTTATAAACTTTAAAAAACAAATTACTCTGAAATATATGATAATATATATTTAACAAAATTGACCTAATATCTTATAAACCTTATAATATATATACGATTATGGGTTATAAAGAGATTCATATAGCTATAATCACATTTCCCATGTTTACTTAGCCATCCATTTGCACCACTTTCCATGTGCCTCTTTTTCCATGCCATCCATTTGCACCAAATTTCCATGTGCCTTTTTTTCCATGTCTAATTTAGTAGAAAGCTTGACTAGTGAAATATCCATAGTCCTTGCTCCGTAGGAAGAAATACATATGCATATTCCTGACATCTTAGGAAGAAATTTTCATGTATCTCTCCCTATTCCAAATTAATGTGGATATTCACTAGGCAATTTTATGTAATCCTTACTATTACTAGTAATAACCCCCCAATTAGATTTTCCTAGTAACGTATTATTAATTATTCTCATGTATATTGTGATAACAATGTACCCTTACAAATGATTCTTTAGAATGGCTAATACTTTTGATAACTATTTCCAACTAGAAATCAAGTGGAGACAAATTTGAAATTAAATTATTTATAGTTAGTTTGGAGTCCCTCAAGAATATGAGGTTGGATGTAGTGGGATTTTGGAAAGAATGCGAGAAAATTCACCCCTAAAGTGGCTTCAAAATTAACAAAAAAATCAAAGAAATTAATAAAAAAATTATATATAAACCTTTTTTTAATAATATTTTGGCTTTTGTTTATCTTTCTCAATATTTATTAATAAATTTTTTAATATATATATATATATATATATATATATATATATATATATATATATATAAAAGTGTGCATTTATGTTTTATAATTAACTTTTTTTGTGCTTTTTAAACGACATTGTACACCAAAGTCAAAGTTCACAATTCATTGGGAAATATATATTTTGGTATTTATGAATAATTTTTTTTAACTATTTAACTAAATTATATTTAACGATATATTCTATATTTTGGCCAATTTTTCCTTTATAGAATACATTTTAGCAGTCAACACATAGCACTTACCATAGTAAATAAAAAAAAAAATTGTTTTGCCATAACAATGAAGTTCCATAACATATCGATAATTATTTGAATTGGCAACGGATAAGGTTCTTATATAAATAATTCACATCAGCAGTACAGTAATATCTTATTGGGATTAAAAAAAGAGTTCCGTAGAACTGTAAGTAAACTGGCACCAAGGCAGAATTAATTTAATACCCATGGACTATCTAGTCATCATAATGTACTTAAGTTAAACTTGATTGGCCGCTTGTTTATTTTTCTTGTGATTTGGGTTTGTTCACGTACAAGAGATCTACCCTTATGTTTAACTTTGATATGCGAGTTTCATTATGGTCATTGATCCGGCCACTGGCCCACCGCCACTGCTTGACACTTGTCTCTCATCGCACCGTTGATTCAACGTTGATCCTACGGTGGTATTTCTTTAGGGTTTTAATGACTTTGGCTTGTAACTGCTTCCACTGCTCATTGTTGCGCTCCGGCGTAGGTTCTGGAGAGGAGGGTTTTTCCTGTTAGGTTTCTCTCCAGGTTTTCTTTTTCTGTCACAGCGTTTTTCCCGTTCGACCTCACATCCAGAGGAATGGTTTCTACCCGGCGGCTCCATTCTTCAGGTATTCGCCCAGTTCCTTTCGCAGGTGTGAAATCAGGTTTTCTTGCAGTCTTCCTCTATTAGATTACTATTGCAAATTCTTTTCCTCTTATAACCCTTATTCTTTTGTTTCCATTCCTGTAGCGGTGCCCTGTTAATTCTGGTTTTGGGGTTCCGGTTTTACCGAGAGCTGCATCTTCTATTCTTGCTACAGGTATATGTTGGTTCGGCTCTTCATGGAGATTTTTTTTATTTTTCAATTGTGTTTATATTTGCATCTATTTTATTTACTACAGGGTTTGGTGGTTACTTCTGCATTGTTGAATTCTGCTGACAGGTACCCTCTTCCGTCGCTCTTCTCCCCTCAAAGGAACATCGATTGACCACTGGGTCTCGACGGCTCGAACCCTTTCTAGCCATGGCAGCTATTCACAGGTATTTACCCTCGGTGTGCACGAACCCTGAGTTCTTCTCAAAGATTTCTTGAGTAAATTTATGATACCTATTATGGGTTTTTGCCCAAGTTTCGAACCTGCGGCCTTGCGCTTCACCGTCGACGTAAGATTCATATAAGTTACGCTATATGGTCCCAAACATGCTTGGGGTTCGGTTGATGCCTACGGCTCTGCCGTTGGGAAAAGTTCCATTTTGTCAAATGCAAGTTTGTATAAGTTATCGACCTGTATAATTTAGACTCAGGGTGATTCCGAGTTGCTACCCGTGTTCTGTTTTATTTTCCTTGCGGCACCGTGTACAAAGTCTCATCGCCGAGGGCGAGAACTGGCTCCATTCAACATAATTATATTTATATATATTTTGGTTTATCTATGTAACCAGTTGTAGCTTTACTTGGGATTTTACATAAAATATTGCTTCAGATGTTGACAGTGTAATGCGTGTTTGTTTCAGTTGTTTATAATGGCTTTTGATATATTATGAGTCCTCTTATTTGCTCGACTTGCGAGTGTCTTCTGAATGTTTACTTGTCTCGGCTACATTCTTCTTGCCTGTTCTGGTTGGGTTCTACTACGTTCTAGAGGGTTTCATACCTCGTCAATTAATTAGTAAGGGGGTTTCGCACAGAACTGTGTTTGTGTCAAGTTCTGTCTAATTAACCAGAAAACCCTTCTGGCGCTCAGACCACTGTCTGTCCGGGCTTATCATAGACGGAGGCTTCCCAAAGGCTCGACTTCTACGGGCGTATGGGCATCGGCCATCCTGGAAATGATTTATACTGTTTCCTATGATATTTAGCTACCAACAACTTAATCAGGGGTTCTTCTGTTTATTACAGTTAATGTTTCCTACTGGTTCCGTAGCCTAATATTCTAGCGTTACTACAGTTGTTTTCTTTTCGTTACTCGCAAGTTCAATTTCCAGTTTTCTGCTATCGGAAGTTATTTCTTTTTCAGCGTCAACTACCTTTAAGGTATTATTGTACTATACAGGACTTACTATCTAGCAATGTGAATCTTCCAGTTTTTCCTCTGCTACTGAAATGTATTTTCTTAAAGCATATTAACTTAAAAAGAATACTATTGTACTGTTCAGTAACCCAATATTTCATAACAGAGTTTTTTCTAAGTAGCATGCACAATAATATCCTAATTTAGACAGAATAAAATAATTCAGAAACTTTTACTCATCTGTGATCCAACCGTTCTGATGGTATGCTTTTCCTCCCGACCATGAACCAGGGCTATTATGTCCCACAATTCCCCCCTAGCTTCAAGTCCGGGCTTTCTGTTGAACTTAGAGTTCTGAAGAAGGATAACTAGGACATTCCGGTCCTCTTTCTTCAACTCTGACAGCAGTAATTTCTGGAGGAGAACTCGGGACAATCCGGTCCAGTTCTCCGACTCCAGCCACAGTCTCTCTTTTCAGAGAAAAAAAAATCCTTTCTCTAATGACTGTCTTTTCCTTTCCAGCCCACCCCTAACCCTCAGGATCCTTTACTTATCCCCAGAGTTTTCTTGGGTAGCTGTGGAACTGCTTTTCTGTTCAACTGCCTCCAGAATCTTGATTTACTTTTACCATCAGTTTTCACTCAGGAATCAATCCCACAAGAAAATATTTTTTTTTTCATTAAATACCAAAATTCGTTTTATTCTAACATTCCAATTAAAAGAGTAACAACAGTCTTAATTAATCTATAATTAATAAAAACTTATCCATTTGTTAATGGCTAAGAGGGTGGTTACCGTTTTCCCCCTCTTGAAGAGAACACCGTCCTCGGTGTTATTACTCTAGTTCTGTAAACAACTCAGGATAAGCTTCGCGGACAAAACTTTCGTCTTCCCAGGTAGCTTCCTCAGGTCCAAAGTGCTTCCATTGCACTTTAATCTGGGCGATGGCTCGTCTCCGGAGCATGATTTCCCTCCGGTCGATTATACTGTGTGGTTCGACCAGAAATTCCCCGTCTGGTTCTACCTGCACAAAGCAAACCTATGTTAATTTAATAAGTCTTTAATATCATATAAACGTTAATAACCAGGCTCGTCTACTACCTGTATGTTCTGCCAATGTATTATGTGTCTTGGATCATGAACATATCGTTTTAGTAACGATACATGAAAAATGTTATGCACCCGAATGTGACTAGGTAGAGCCAAACGGTATGCTACCGGTCCTACTCTCTCCAGTATCTGGAATGGACCGCAGAACCGAGGTGCTAACTTCGCACAAGACGCCCATCTCAAAGTGATTTTCTTTGGTTTAATCCGGACATATACATGATCCCCAATCTCATACTCACGGTATGATCTCCTTTTATCTGCATACACTTTCTGCCTGTCCTGTGCGGCTTTCAAGTTCTGACGAATCTTCCTCACCTCTGCTTCCATTTCTGCTAACATGTCTGGTCCCAGCATGAGTCTATTCTCGGGACTGCTCCAATTGATGGGAGTTCTACATTGTCGCCCATATAGTGCCTCAAACGGGCTCATCTTTAATGATTCTTGGTATCCATTGTTATAGGAAAACTCTATCAAATGAAGATACTCCTCCCATTTTACTGGTTGCTGCATGACATACATTCGCAGCATGTCCTCCAGTACCTGATTTACTCGCTCATTTTGACCATCTGTTTGCGGGTGGTACGCAGTACTAAAATGTACTTGCGTTCCCAATCCTGAAAACAGAGTCTTCCAGAAAGCTGATGTAAATTTTACATCCCTATCTGAGATAACAGTCTTAGGGATGCCGTGCAATCTGAAGATTTCACGCATGAATAAATCTGCTATCTGTACCATCTTATAAGTGGAGTGGACAGGTATAAAATGTGCCGACTTACTTAGTCGATCCACAACTACCATTATGGAATCATTACCTCGTTTTGATTTCGGTAACCCGGTGATAAAATCCAACGATATCACCTCCCATTTCCATTCGGGAATGGGTATAGGCTGCATTAATCCAGCCGGATGCCGATGCTCTACCTTCACCTGCTGGCATTCTAAACATCTGCTTAGATAACTCGCGATATCCTTTCTCATGCCCGGCCAACAGTAGTCCTTCCTTATTGCTGTCAGCATTTTTTGATATCCCGGATGTCCGGCATAATTGCTTCTATGATACTCATCCAGTATCATGGTTTTTAATTCCATCCTGTTTGGAATAACTATCCTCTTTTTGAAAGTCAGCAATCCGTCCTGGTTAATTCCATATTCTCTTGGTACACTCTGTTCTCTGGATTCCTGTGTTTGCTGCCACAAATATTTGTACTCTGGATCCTTGTCTGCTTCTTTTCTGATTTGCTCCAGGAATCTGGTTTCAATCTGATTGACATATAACTCATAAACATTGTGCAATTTTCTGCTTAATGCATCTGCAACCTTATTCTCTTTCCCTTTTACATGCTGTAGATCGATATCAAATTCGCTCAAGAAAGCATTCCATCTAGCCTGCCGGGAGTTTAAATCAGCCTGCTTAAAGTAGCTGGTTAAACTGCTATGATTAGTTTTTAATACAAATTTCTTTCCAAGCAGATAGTGTCTCCATACCCGGAGAGCGTGCACAACTGCAGTCAATTCTAGATCATAAGTTGAATATCGCTGCTCATGATCTTTCAGCTTACGAGATTCGTATGCAACTACCTTTCCTTCCTGTGATAACACAGCCCCAACACCTTCCTTACATGCATCTGTACAAACCTCAAATTCCTTATTTGGGTCTGCTACGCTCAACACAGGTGCTGTTGTCAATAACTGTTTCAATCTTTCGAAACTCTCCTGACATTCCTTGGACCATCTAAAAATTTTTCCTTTTCGTTGCAATGAGGTAATGGGAAAGGCTATGTTTGAAAATCCTTTTATAAATCGCCGGTAATAGCCTGCAAGACCCATGAAAGACCGTATATCTACCACGTTCTGTGGCACATTCCATTCCATAATAGTTTCAATTTTCTCTGGGTCTATAGCTATGCCTTTTTCAGATATTACATGTCCAAGGTACTGTATTTCTCTTTTGAAAAAGTCACATTTACTAAACTTTGCGTACAGCTGGTGCTTCCTTAGCATCTCCAGTACCATTCTCAAATGTTCCTTGTGCTCCTCCACATTCTTAGAGTAGATTAATATGTCATCAATGAAGATCAACACAAAATTGTCTAAATAAGGATGAAAGATACCATGCATCAGCCTCATGAAAGTGGCTGGTGCATTCGTTAATCCAAAAGGTAATACCACGAATTCATAGTGGCCATACCTTGTGCGAAAAGCAGTTTTATAAATATCTTCATCCTTAATTCTGATCTGGTGATATCCAGACCGCAAATCAATCTTTGAGAACACCGTAGCTCCCCTTACTTGGTCAAATAAGTCATCAATACGGGGTAAGGGATACCTGTTCTTAACGGTCAGCTTATTCAACTGTCGGTAATCCATGCACATGCGCATGGTTCCATCCTTCTTTTTAACAAACAGCATTGGTGCTCCCCAAGGGGATACACTGGGTCGTATATACCCCTTATCCAGTAATTCTTAGAGCTGCATCTTTAGTTCTGTCAACTCTGGTACACTCATTCGGTAAGGAGTCCAGGAAACTGGTGAAGCTCCTAGTAGCAGCTCTATTGTAAAATCAACATCTCTTTTAGGTGGTAATCCGGGTACTTCCTCCGGAAACACATCCTTAAATTCCTGTATTACAGGTATGTTCTCCAGCAGAGTAGTCTTATCCTTGGCCTCAGGTAATCCAACTTGTATGCATACAGCCGGCATCCCTTTCTAATGCATTTTCCCATTTGGGAAGCTGTAATTGGGCGTAATTGTATAGGCTTCCTTATGCCTTGAATTTCTTGGCGATTCCCATCCTGATCTCTGTAATAAATTTTCTTTTCCTTAAAATCTAGGAGTGTCCAATGCTTTTCCAGCCAATCCATTCCCAGCAACACATCATAGGATCCCAAGGGTAGGATATTTAAGTCTACTATTAATTGCTGTCCGCTGATGTGTAGT
This sequence comes from Pinus albicaulis, assembly GCA_034641835.2. NCBI lineage: Eukaryota > Viridiplantae > Streptophyta > Pinopsida > Pinales > Pinaceae > Pinus > Pinus albicaulis. Next base: position 1,382,855,241 of record CM076581.1, read on the forward strand.
GCACAATCTGGTATCTTGGCACTAACTTTTCTTTTAGCTCCTGTAGCTAACTGAACCAACCAGGCCTTCTTAAATTTTTGACTTGGAAACTTACATATTTCTACTAATTTAGGACTTATGTAACTTAGACTTGCTCCTGGGTCTATCAAAACAGAAACAATTTGAGAAAATAATTTACCTTCCAGCTCTATCATGGTAGGTTGAAAATCATCTTGCCGATCCTCCAATGCCGCGTTAATTCTGGGTATGCTTCGGGCAACATCCCCCACAGTAGAGGCCTCCTGTAAATTTGTTACTGCTTCGGTTTTACCCCGCTGTGGGCAATATCGGTAGTAGTGCGCTGCTCCGCAGCCCCAACACTGAAGAGGTGCCTTCTGACTTTGAGGTTGCTCAGGTTTGCTAGAAGCCTCAACAGTTCTGTCTTCTCTAGGCCATCTGATCCTCTGATTGTTCCTACCAAACTGCTTATTAATAGAATTCCTGGCTGAGCTTCTGAAATTACTGGTTTTGCCTCTTTTAAAACCAGCACTGTTTTTATTTTCTTTCTTTGATTGCCACCCTTTACTTTGGTCCATCTTGTTTTTTTCTTGCTGGTAACATAGCCTCGCCTTCCTAATAGCCTCATCCATTGTCTTGGGATTTACAAATTCGATACGCTCCTTCATATGAGCAGGTAAACTGCTCAGAAATCTTTGGACTTTGGCCTTCTCGTCTCTTAAGTATGGTACGTAGCGTGGCAGCAGAGCTTGGTAAACTCGTCCCATGGTCATTTGCTCCCAACCTTAACTCATGGAATTCTCGAGCCTTTTCATCATAAAAGCGCTCAGTTAAATACTTGTCCTTGAAGTACTGTTGAAACTTTTCCCATGTCACATCGGAATCCTCTATTCCCCGCACGTTCTTTACTTCTTCCCACCATAACGTGGCTTTGTCTTTTAGCTGGTAAATGGCTAACCGTGCTTTAAGACCACTGTCATATTCATACACCTGAAAGTATTTGTTCATATTAATCAACCATGCCTCAGCTACTTCCTCTTTTTCGCCATCGAACGTGATGACTTTGTTTACCTAATTCTCCATGTAACTCCACCTTCTGCCTTTTACCTGCCTTCCGTTCATTTTCATTCTCAGATTCAGCTTCATTAAAATTTCTGTTTAGATTACTTCGCTGTGACAGACTTTTTTCTTTCCGACTTGCGTCTTGTTCATCTGACTGTTGTTCGTTTCCATCTGGGAATTATCTGCCAGCACTGGGGTTTTCATTCCTTTGATTCTGTTTATCGGAGAGACTTTTTAAGATCCTCTCATGTTCCTGCATCATTCTTGCGTTTTCCCTTCGTACTCTTTCCATTTCCTCCTGCAACTGTTGTACTGTGTGCACTAAAATGCGAGTCTGTTGTTGTTGCTCTTCCATCAGTCTGTTTGACAGTTGGTGTTGTTCTATCCCCAGCTGAACCCACATTTCTGGGTTACCCTCTGGTGGAGACTGCATTTCTCCGCCACTTCGCGGTGGCGGTTGCGAGGGTGTCCGTTTCGTCTCATTTGTCTTTCCCTCTAAATTCTAAACTCTCTCTCTCTCTTTCTATTTACTGAACGGTGCATGAGTAACATACAAGCTTTAACGTTAGTCGACCCGTTAGGGCCCAGCGTTGTAACGCCGTCCGATACCACTAGAATGTCAACACATAGAACTTACCATAGTAAATAAAAAAAAAAAATTGTTTTGCCATAACAACCGATTTATAACATGACAGTAATTATTGAATTGGCAACGGATAAGGTTCTTATATATATAATTCACAACAGCAGTACAGTAATATATTATTGGGATTAAAAAAGAGTCCCGTAGAACTGTAAGTAAACTGGCACCAAGGCAGAATTAATTTAATACCCATGGATTATCTAGTCATCATAATGTACTTAAGTTAAACTTGATTGGCTGCTGGTTTATTTTCTTATGATTTGGGTTTGTTCACGTACAAGAGATCTACCCGTAAGTTTAACTTTGATCTGCGAGTTTCATTATGGTCATTGATCCGGCCACTGGCCCACCGCAACTGCTTGACACTTGTCTCTCATCGCACCGTCGATTCAACGTTGATCCTACGGTGGTATTTCATTAGGGTTTTAATGACTTTGGCTTGTAACTGCTTCCACTCCTCATTGTTGCGCTCCGGCGTAGGTTCTGGAGAGGAGGGTTTTCCTGTTAGGTTTCTCTCCAGGTTTTCTCTTTCTGTCACAGCGTTTTTTTTCCGTTCGACCTCGCATCCAGAGGAATGCTTTCTACCCGGCGGCTCCATACTTCAGGTATTCGCCCAGTTCCTTTCGCAGGTGTGAAATCAGGTTTTCTTGCAGTCTTCCTCTATGAGATTACTATTGCGATTTATTTCCTCTTATAACCCTTATTCTTTTGTTTCCATTCCTGTAACAGTGCCCTGTTAATTCTGGTTTTGGGGTTCCGATTTTACCGAGAGCTGTATTCTCTATGCTTGCTACAGGTATTTGTTGGTTCGGCTCTCCATGGAAATCTTCTTTGATTTTAAAATTGTGTTTATATTCTCATCTACTTATTTACTACAGGGTTTGGTGCTTACTTACGCATGGTGGTTTTCTGCTGACAGGTACCCTCTTCCGTCGCTCCTTTCCCTTCAGAGGAACCTCGATTGACCACTGGGTCTCGACGGCTCGAACCCTTTTTCTAGCCATGGCAGCTATTCACAGTTATTTACCCTCGGTGCACGAATCCAGTGTTATTCTTAAAGATTTCTGGAGTAAATTTATGATACCTATTATGGGTTTATTTTGCCCAGGTTCCAAACCTGTGGCCTTACGCTTCACCGTCGGCGTAATATTTATATAAGTTACGCTATATGGTCCTGAACATGCTTGGGTTTCGGTTGATGCCTACGGCTCTGCTGTTGGGAAAAGTTCCATTTTGTCAAATGCAAGTTGTATAAGTTATTGACAAGTATAATTTTGACTCTGGACATTGTCGGGTTGTTCCCGTGTTCTATTTTATTTCTTGTTGCACTGTCACAATGTCTCATCGCGGAATATGAGGACTGGTTCCACTCTGTGTATTTATATATACATATTTTGTTTTATCTATGAAACAAGCTGTGGCTTTATTTGGGGTTTTACTTAAAGTCTTGCTTCAGATGTTAATGGTGTAATGCGTGATTGTTTCAGTGGTTTATAATGGCTTTGGCATACTATGAGTCCTCTTATCTGCTCGGCTTGCGAGTGTCTTCTGAATGTTTACTTGTCTCGGCTACATTCTTCTTGCCTATTTTGGTTAGGTTCTACTACGCTCTAGAGGGTTTCAAACCTCGACAATTTAGTTAGCAAAGGGTTTCGCACAGAACTGTGTTTGTGTCGAGTTCTGTCTAATTTAACCAGAAAACCCCTTTGGCGCTCAGACCACTGTCTGTCCGGCCTATCATGGACGGAGGCTTCCCAAAGGCTCGACTTTCACGGGCGTTTTGACATCGACCATCCTGGAAATGATTTATCCTGTTTCCTATGAAATTTAGCTACTAGCAACTTATTCAGGGGTTTTCTGTTCATTACACAGTTAATGCTTTTCTATGGCTCCGTAGTCTAAAATTCCATCATTACTACAGTTGTTTTCTTTTCGTTACATGCAAGTTCAATTTCCAGTTTTCTGCTATTGGAAAGTTATTTCTTCTTCAGAGTCAATTATCTTTAAGGTATTATTGTACTATACGGGACTTACTATCTAGAAGTGTAAATCTTCCAGTTTTTCTCTGCTACTGAAATGTTTTTCTTTAAACATATTAACTTAAAAATAATACTATTGTACTGTTCAGTAACCCAATATTTCACAACAGAATCTTTCTAAGTAGCATGCACAATAATATCCTAATTTAGATAGAAATAAAATACTATAGCAACTTTTACTCATCTGTGGTCCAACCATTCTGATGGTATGCTTTTCCTCCCGACCACGAACCAGGGCTATTACGTCCCACAGTTCCCCCCTAGCTTCAAGTCCGGGCTTCCTGTTGAACACGGAGTTCTGAAGGAGGAAAACTAGGACATTCCGGTCCACTTTCTCCAACTCTGACAGCAGTAAATTCTGGAGGAGAACTCGGGACAATCCGGTCCAGTTCTCCGACTCCAGCCTACGCTTCACTTTCCCGCAGAAAATCTTTTTTCTAATGACCGTATTTTCTTTCCATCCACCCCTAACCCTCCTCGGGATCCTTTACTTATCCCCCAGGGTTTCTTGGGTAGCTGTGGAACTGCTTTTCTGTTCAACTGCCTCCAGAATCTTGATTTACTTTTACCATCAGTTTTTATTCAGGAACCAATTCCACAAGAAAATCTTTTCTTTCATTAAATATCAAAATTCGTTTTATTCTAATATTCCAATTAGAACAAAATAATAGCAGTCTTAATTAGTCTATAATTAACAAAAAAAACTTAACCATTTGTTAATGGCTAGATGCCTCTTTCTCTGCTTGTTGTCATTCATAAAATTGCAGTGGTCTCTGTTATGTTTCCTCCAAATCTCAGCAAATTTCTGTTAATATGATACCTCAAGCAGAGCCTCATCAATTCTTTATGACCTCATTGTTTATGATGGATCTCTCAATGAGATATATCTTGACCCCCTAACTGATCTTTTACATTTGATATGACATGTCTCAGTAATCATGTTTACTATCAGTTATGACCATCTGTTTCCCGATGTAATAGCATATTCTAAATGTGACACAATCAAAGTCTTGAAGAAAAGCTGATGTAATTTCCATCACTCAGATAAGGTCTTGAGAATACAATGCGATGCGAAAGAATTTCCATGTGAATAAATGCACTATCTGCGTCTGTCTTATGATGGATTGGGTGAATTATAAAATGCGTAAAAACATAGTGGTCTGTCTCGTATGGAATCATTACTCTTTTGATTTAGATCGGTGATAAGATCCAGCAAAGATCACCTCCCATTTCCATTGGGAATAGTGTAAGGTATAAATAATCGGTAGGATGTGGGTCTTCTCTGTTCACTGCACTCCCTAAACATCTGCTTTAGATAACTCGCGATATCCTTCTCTGTGCCGTGTGATGGTCCTTCCTTATTATGTTTTTGATATCAGGATGTCCTGTAATTGCTTCTATGATATCCTTCAGATATCATTGGTTTTTAATTCCATCTGTTTGTGAATATGTCCTCTTTTTGAAATCATGACAATCCGTTAATTTACATGTTCCTTGGTTCCATATTTACTAGATTCTTGTGTTTTCTTTGCCATAAATATTTATATAAGGATCCTTGTCTGCTTCTTTTTCTGCAGTTGCTCCAGAACTTGGTTTCAATGATGCTGCATGTCATAAATGTTGTACGTTTCTTAATGCCTTCTAAGCCTTGTTCTCCTTCTTTTCGTCTGTGAATCAATCATTCTGCTAAAACATTCATGTCCTTTCGGAGGTTTCGATGTTTTGCTTAAAGTAATGAATTGTTAACTATGATCGATTTTAATACAAATCTCTTTTAAGTAGATAATGTCTCACATCTTGGAGACGTGTACACAGCTGAGTCAACTCAAATGTAAAGTGAATATTGTGCTCCTTGCAGTCTTTCATTACGGGATTAAATATTGTAATTCTTGTTTTCTTCTTGTGCAATACTTGTTGAAACACCTTACTTGCAGCACGTAGTGGGCCTCAATTATTGTTGAATTCCTCACATGCCATACGGTCTGTTGTGCTCAATAGTTGTTTCAATCTCTGGGCTCTTGACATTAATAGTCATTAAAAAATTTTCCTTTTAGTTGCAAAAGAGATGATAGAAATGTGTTTAAAATCCTTTATAAATACATGATAATAATGATAGAGACCTGAACATATTCTACCATTCTGTGGCCTTTCCCATTCCATAATAGTTTTCAGTTTCTCAAGGTCCTTTCTTTATGTTTTTTCGGATATTACATGTCACAAATCTGTGTTTCTGCTGAAAAAATCACATTTACTACGACTTTGCGTCGAGTTGGTACTTCCTTATCTCAGTGCCATTCTCAAATGTTCCTTGTGTTTCTTCACATTCTTGATAGAGTAGTGTGTGTTCATTGAAAGGATCAACTCAAATTATTAAATAAGGATGAAAGGCCTGACATGACCTCATGAGTGATTGTTTTGTTAGTTAACAAAAGAAGTAATACAGATTCATGAGTGACCATACCTTATGTAGAAAAGCGAGTTTGTATATCGTCCTTGGTGGATCTGGTATTAGCAGACACTTAAATCAAATAACGAAAATACGTGGCTCCCCTTATGGTCAGGTCAGTGTTGATCGGGGTAAAGGATCACAACTCTCTTAACGATCGCTTATTCATGACCTTGATAATCAGTACATGTGGTTTTCAGCTCCTTCTTTTTAACAACAATATGAGCGTGTCAAAGAAAATGTGGTTCTCTCCCCCTTATCAGATGTTCATGGAGCTGCATCTTTAGTACACTCAAAACTACTGGTACACTCATTCAGGTAAAGTGCGAAACGGTGAAGCTCACTGGCAGCAACTATTGTAAAATCTCAACATCTCACCCCAGGTGGTGATAAATTTTATTCTCTGAACTTTGTCATAAGTTCTTCATATTATGAGGTATGTTCCTCAATGAGCGGTCTTATCCTTAGCACTAAGGTAATCCAACATGTAACAGTGACATCACTTTCTAATACTGTTTTCCCATTTGGGAAAGCGCAAATTAAACCTGGTACTGAGGCTTGAGCAACTTGATTTCTGAGTCCCAGTGCAGTCTAAAAATAGAATTTTCTTTCTTCAGTCTGGGAGTCTCAATGTTTCCCATTAGTCTGTTGACGCTTTGTCTGTGCTTGGGATCCCAAGGCACAGGGATGTTAAGTCTGATTGTTCAGCATTTGATGTGCTTGTGATCGTATCTTGTTTCTTTTCTTTTAGCTCTGTAGCTCCTTTAAACCAACCAGGGCCTTATGAATTTTTGTTGTGGCATGATTCCTAGTTTTGGACTTATGTAACAGACTTTCTCTGGGTCTATCAGCGACTTAGTTGAGAGAAATAATTTGCAACCATTTGTCTATCTGGGCGGGATTAAGAATCGGGCTTACCAGGTCCTCCAAAGTCTATAATTAAAATTGTGTGGGCATCTACCCAGTGAAGGGCCCTCACTGTAAATTTGTTCACCTTAGTTTGCCATTTTAGAGGCAATCACCGGTATTAGTCTTGTTTGCTCTAGCATTAACAACCTAGGTGCCTTCGACTTACAGAGGTTGCTCAAGTTTGCTAGAAGCCTCAAAGTTAAGCTCATCCAGGCTGTACAGTCCTCTTGATGGTTTCTATAGTAACAATAATGAATTAAACAGAACTTCTGTGAGGTGTTGGTTTGCCTCTTTTAAAATGACATTGCTGCTTCCCTATGTTTGATTACACCCTTTACTTTGGCTCATCTTGTTTTATTCACAACAGGCCTACTTCCTAAACCAACCTCATCATTGTCTTGGGATTCTAAATTCAATCGCTCTTAACAATGGGCAAAGCTCCAAAGAAATCTGTGGACTTTGTTATAAATCTCTGATATGGTAAATAGTGATAATAATGAGCTGTTAATCCCATTCGTCACTTGATCAGTTATCAACTTAAATCATGGAGATTCTAAGGCCTTTCATCATAAAAAAATAATCAATGCTGCATCCTTGAAATCTTTCAGGAAACTTACCCATGTCATCCACGATCATCTATTCCTATATTCTTCATTCTTATAAGTATTATATCTTTAATTTAATGATAATACTTATTGTTTGAATAACTGTGCATAGTCAACCACACTTGAAAGTACTTTATCGTATTAATATTTTGTGCCTTCTTATCTTTTTTCTCACGTAATGACGTAGTGCTTTATTTTTCTAAATTCTCCATGTAACTCCTAACTGCTGCCTTTTACCTTAATTTACAGTTTCATTCTGGAATTAGAAACTATTAAAATTTATGTTTTGATTACCTTGACTTTGTCAGATTTTTTCTTTCAGGCGCACATCTTGTTCATATACATATATTTATTCATTTCAATAAATTCTCTTGTGACCATGAGGTTTTCATTCCTTTGATTATTTCCGGAGGAACTTGCAGATCATTCTTGTCATGCGTTTTTCACCATCGTTACTCACTGGCTTTCCTCATATGGCTGCTTGCTCTGTGCTTTTTTTAAAATGCGATCTTTATTGTTTGTTGTCTTCGTCGATAACGACCGTTGATCTTTGTTCTATCGGTGGGTACGACTGCACAGGTTACCTAAATAGAGTTTGCATTCTCAACTTGTCTATGATGATTGAAAAATGTCGGCTCTCATTGTCTTTTCTACCTTAAATTAAGGCGTATGAGTAACATCACAGGTTTCCATAAATTAAGTAAACCCCATAAGGCGAGCGTTTATAACGCTTTACTCACGATACCACTTGTGATTAAACATAAACTTATATATACGCGTTTCTAAAATTGTAAATCGTGGCATTTAAATATGATATCAGTATTTTCATATGTTGTAGCATCTATTATCATTAATAACATTTGGATTAAGTAGATTAGTAGGACTTAAGTAAGCACACAATGATCTGAATTAATTTATTAACATTAATATTTCTCAGGATATCATAGTGTACTTGAAACTCAATAGGTGTACTATTATACTTTATGCGATTGGTTTGCTGTAAATACAAGAATAACCATATGTTTGATTTATTCTGAATTTCATTATGGTGTTAATAATCAAGCCTTTGGACCAGTGATTTAGCAACACTTATTATCTATACTGCAATCAGTTCAATGTGATCCTCGGTGGGTCCTTTAAGTTTATTAATGACATTTGGCTTACATAACCGTAACCCATGACTCATTACTGCCACCCTATGGCATAAATTACCAGAGAGAGATTTCATTAGGGTTTTCCAAGAGGTTTGCCTCTCTCTGGTTTTAAATAATACGACAACCATGCCATCAAGAAGAATGGCATTTCAGGTAGCCTCGTCTCTGGTGTTAAACTCGTGAAGCTCTCCAGCATTTACAAGCGAGGTTTTTGAGACTTTCACTCTTCGATTTGTTTCTCTTTTGTTTCTCTTACTTATTAACTTGTATTTTTTTGTTTTTCCAAACCCCGTGGCGACCTCTGAATCGACGTTGGGAGTCTTATACCATACCAGGTTTCTACGAGGGCGCAGCCGCTCTTTCTTGCCACGAGTGAATGTCTGCATCTAAATAGTTAGAATTCTTTTCCAGATCAAGTTCATTCTATTTCTGTTTCGAGAGGTTTTGTGCTAATTTTTACAGTATTTAAATCTGCGCAGCGAGGTGTCACTCTTCCGCAGCTCTTCTGTACCGGGAAGAACTCACAGTACAACGACCACCAGGTCTGAACAGCTCGAACGCTTTATAACTTACTTTTCACACGGTTTTACCATTTTGGCATTATTCTAAAGCTTTGCATCTTGAATTTCAGTGATGAGTTCGTATACTCGTTGTGTGGAGTTTGCCGGAGTTTAAACCTACTTGGGCCTTGCACTCATAGTAAAGACAAAATCAGACTATGAGTTCGCTATTAAAGCCTTATGTCTTGTGAGTTCCGGATGATGCTAGCTCGTAGTTGGAGGTTTCATTTGGATTAGATTGTGATTATTTGACATGTATAAATTTTGTCTTAGGAGATGTGGGTTGCTACATGAGTATTGTAGTACTATTCTTTGTTCGACGATGTTATACCAATTTTTCATACGTGGGCGAGAACTGAATTATTTCGCTTATATATGTTTTGTTTATGTAACGCAACAAGTTGTAACTTACTTGGAGTTCTATAAGCAAATCTTTACATAAAATTTACTCTGGAATGTTAGAAGTAGTATAATGCGTATTTGTTTTAGGTTGTTTCGATGAGTTTGATGTGTCACATGAATTATCTGTTAACAAACTTCTTTGAAAATCCTACTGAATGTTTGTTTGTCTAGTTACATTCTTCTTTTTGTTAGGTTGGAGTTCTTCTAGTGTAACTTTGAAACCACTTAAGACATACGGGATGCACTTTTGTAAGTGCATATCTTGCATTGGGCAGAGCTTCCAAAGGCTGGAAGCTTTCTGAGCGTTATAGGTGTTAGCCATCAATATTAACTGAAAATTTTGCTTTCCAGCTTTCTTTATAGTATCTCAAACCTCATAATATATTGAGTCTTTGCATAAATCACGGTTAAATGTTATTCTCACCGGATTTCAATGATACCAGTATTTCAACATTATACGATTATTTTCTCTTTATTTCTCTTGAAAATAAATTTTCAGGTTTCTCTGTTATTGAGAAATATTTTCTTTCGAATAAATTAACATTAGATATGTGTCTGTCTTAGACTTCCTCTCTAGTTGAATACCTTAGTTCTCTGAGTAAACTTCTTCCTTCACATGGAATCTTGTCAGTATGCATTAATATCCCTAATTTAAAAAGCAGGAATGAAATACTCGACAATCTCCCTTTGTAATCTAAGCGTTTTGATGTTCTTGCTGCTCCTTACGAGCCTGGGGCTGTTACGTCCACAGTTCTAACCAATCTAAGGCTTCTGTGAACAGAGTTAGAAGGAGAAGCTTGTGGACATTAGGTCCTACACTTTCTCCAGCCTCATGGCGGTAAATTGCGGGAGGAGAACTGGGACAATCCAGTCCGATTCTCTGAGCTCTGGGTAACTCAATCTGTTCAATATAAAAAGAAAAAATCTTTCTATATTGTTGTTGTAATCTCCCTTTCCCAAAGACCCCAACCTCTTTGGATCCTTTACCTTATCTGAGTTTTTCTTGTTTATGGGTAGTCTTTCTGATCCATGCCTCCAGAGTCTGCGATTGTACCATCAGTTTTTACTAGAGACAAATTCATAGAAACCTTTTTATTCATTATCAAAAATTGTTTTGTTCTAATATTCAGATAAGAAACATGAGTCTTGAGCTAATCATAATTAATAGAAAGACCTTGTTTGTTAGTAGCTAAGAAGGTGGACTTACACCCATGATGAAGTTTTGCAGTATGTGACCAGCCTGCAGTTATTGTTGTGAACCAGCATCCTGGAGACTATTATAAAGTTTTGGTACTGGTGACCCATTATGAGGCTGGTGAGCCACAATATAAGATTATTGGTATAGGTGATAGAGGATTGATGCAGTCATGTTATGTTGAGAATTGATGATACTTGTCATCCCACAGGTAAACTGTTAAGAATTACCATCATAAATGTCATGTGTTTAAAGCCTAATGAGGCCCACAATATAGAGGTTGTTGGTACCTAGAGAGCCCACAATATAGAGGTTGTTAGTACATGGCAATCCATTTGTACTTGGTCATCCCATAGTAAGACTCATTTAAAAGTGCATCATAAATACTCTATCATAGCTACTCTATTCTAGAGCTATATGTTAAACTATGAGATTTGAACCTAGGTGGGCATGATCACTATAATTCCACCAAACCACTCAAACTAAAATCAATTGATACAAAGATGTGAAATTTGTATAAATATAAATAATATTATTAAGAACCAACATAAATCCATCTTAACACCTGATTTACTAAACTTCTAAGAAGAACCAAATATCTTGAGGTGTAAACCTTTTCCCAAATTTTACACTCAAAATAGAATATATATTTTGAAATATTTAATCCTTCTTAACACTCAATAAACCAAAAATTAAAATAAATATATACTAATAAATAATAATACAATTAAATAAATATCATTTCTTAAAAATTATGACTCATTAATATGAAATAACATTTTATTAACATGTCAAAGAATTAGTTGCAAACAATTATATTGTTAAACATGCCCACAAGGTTATCATTACATCCATGTATTTATCAGTGTTTACTATTGCACCCAAAGTCTTTTTCACTCGTGGGAATGTAGCTGTGAATGCTATGAGCCACACATGATATAAGTCTCTCATCATTTCAATATCGAAAACACCAACCAATGATAGTAATGTTGACAAATTTGATAGGAGAAATGTAAGTGTAATTTCTTGCCAACTTTTTTATCATATGATGCTCATCTTTTTTATAATGCTTCAAACATTTTTCAATTGTCGATTTTTATAATGAAAATGTCGCTTTCCACGAAAACGACATGATTTTTTTTTTTTTTTTAAATGCGTTGTTGGCTTTTACGAGGACATGAACAAAATTGCTTCTTTGCATCATGCTCACGCCAACCCATGCCAAAATGCCAACAATAATAAAGTATAATAATTCAAAGAAAAATCTAATTTTTCATCATGGGTACGCCAACCTTAACCTTATCCATGTCAACAATGAAAAACTTCCACTCTAAATTGGGGTATGGGAAATTTAAATGTTCCCTTTCACTGAACGAGAATGAGATTGGTTTAAAATGGGGTTTGGAAAATTCAAATGTTATCAATAATATTATGAAATTAGGTTGATAAAGGTTAAGAAATTTTTATTTATTTATTTATTTTTAAAATTTAAATATTGAGAAATTTTCATATATTATGTTAAATATTATATTAGATATTATTTAACTTTTTCGTCATTTCATTCTCTAATGAGTCAAATGCTGAGAGGGAAGGGATTTGTTTGGGAATCCTTTTGGATTTTTTTTTAAGTTAATTAATTATGGTGATTGATGTATTTAGTTAGAATATGATTTTTTTAATTTTAATTTAATTAGTTTTAATTATTAATTAGATTTTGAAGATTTAATTTTTTAAAATATTTTAGAATAATTATTATATATTAAAAGTTGAAATTTATCTCAAGTATTATGTAGGTTTTTTTTTTAATTAATTTGATTAATTAAGAAAAATTATCATATGAGCACTTGTCATTAAAACATGATTTATTGTTTATATGACATGTGATATTAGTAAACTATGATATTATAATAAAATATTTTTACAATTTTAAATTTCTATCATAAAATGGAGAAATCTTTATAGTTAAAATCATGCTACATGGTTTTTTATATGTATCTATATTTATCTAATATATTATTTTTTTATAATTAATAATAATAATAATAACTTAAAATAAAATTATAATTTAATTAGCTTTTTTTTTGGCAATTTGAAATATTTATTAATCATTTAATCAATATTTATTAATCATTTAATTTATATGACTGCACTAATTTTTATGAGTAAATCAAAGTTATATAACAATTATTTTTTATTTGCCCGTAGGGGCATGGTCTAGTGGCTAGCGGACGCATTGTTAAGGCATTCGTGCTATTAAGCAGGTCACAAGTTCAAGTATCTTCTTATCCGGGTCTCGGTCTTGCAGACTGGGCGGTTCCCTGAGAGGTTATAGTGGTAGCCGTGGGGTTGGACCCCGCGCCGCATGTGTGAAAGCTGCCTGATGTTGCCGATCCCTCTGACTAACAAAAAAAAAAAAAAAATTATTTTTTATTTAATGTTTCTAATTGAGTTGAGGGATGGAGAGGAGAGGAGTTAGGGCTTGCAGGTCATGGGACTATGGATGTGCAACGACAACTCAGCAAAGGCGTGCACCAAGGAAGAATGGCGGATCAATCCACACCGATTTGGATCTTAGGAGATGGTAGTGGTCGAATAAGGACCAAGATTTGGCATATTACAGAAGCTGGAAGTTGGAAGTCACAGATGCGACTTCTCTGAGAGCCTGGCAGAAGCCTCTCGATGGCAGGGGAGGGGCAAAGGAAGTTTTTATCTGTGGACTTACGGTAGAGGCAAGAGATGGCATCCTAGGGGCACTGTGGCTGGATCTCAAGGGAGGGATGGCGATAGAGGCCCCAGTCTTTGACAACAGCTTGGAGGCAGGTTCTCTGTGCAAAGGGTATACAAGACACTAGGGGATCAAAGAGGGGGCTCCCGCTTTGCCGGTTTGGTCTATCGGGCTACTCCAGGAATGCCTACGATGGGTAAAACTATTCCCAATTTTTTATTTTATTTTTTGCCGCTCTGTTTTTATTGATTACATCTGGATATATGAAGACTAGGGTTCCCTGCTCTTTACGAGGGCAACGTGGGGGTTAGAGTGTCACCGGTTACCTCTGCAGCACAGACTAAGGGAATGGGGTGAGGTTAGACCCACCTGTGGGATCTCCTTGTTTCTCGTATCCATGTCCCCTAGGTAAAGCATCTGATCTATTGGTGGGATTGGTGCTAAAAAATACAACACAGACAGACGAGTAGGGGACTATACTCCCAAAACCAGTTTTCAGATTTTCATAAAAAATAAAGATGGGAAATCAAGTACACTTTGGGTATAGGATGTGGATTTGGTCACAGACCTGAAGCACAAGATCCAAGTGTCAACTAGTATCCCGGCTACAAAACAAAGTCTAATATGTTCAGGGAAGAATACAGGAAGAAGCCTAATTAAAATAATACCACATCCAAAAGAACTCCTCCATTGTCCTAAATTTAAGACTAAAAGGTGGAACTCCACGAGGAAAAACATCCACTAGAGATGAACATAACAGAACAACTGGACCCATGAGGGGAGCCAACATTGCCAAAGCTGGCTCCCCAAATGGTGTCTCGTACAGGAACATTCTGTAGGGGAATAACACAGCAGCAACAACTTCCAAACCAGCACTAGAGAGTACTCCCAAACCATACATTATGGAGCAACTGAACTGCATGCCAAAATTGAAAATTAATGCATCAGAGATCAATGAACATCGTTCCACATTCGAACCACAAGAAATAATATGCAGATTTAACTATTTTTTGCCAAACCAATGGAGCTTTTCCATTGGATATTCACCAATTGGACTATGGATTGTGATATCCATCTCTGCTCCAAGGGGTATTTTATTGTCAATTTCTCCTCTAAAGAAGCCAAAGATATCATTCTCGGGGTAGGATCATGGTTCTGGGGTTCTATCAGACTCTTTATCACACCTTGGTTCCCTAATTTTAATGCAAACACAATAGAGATAACCAAAATGTCAGTTTTTGTCCAGCTGTATAATCTCCCGCTTCATTTTTGGAACGAGCATGTATTAGAAGGCATTGGAAATACTATAGGGAGATACATAAAAACGGACATCCAACGCCTAGAGGAGAGAACCTTCACTTTCGCATGAATCTGTGTTGAAGTGGACCTCAACAAAGGGTTACTTGAAAGTATGCATTTGATCCATCACCAACAAAAATGGCAGCAACACCTTGATTTTGAAAACACTGCATTTAGATGCAGAATATGTAGGAAACCCGGTCATTTACAAAATACAAGTCAGGATGGCAGAAGAGAAAAAAGAAAAAAGAAGGCAGGGAAAGCTTCCAAAGGTTGGCAATTCCCCTTAGGTGGGCCAGAGCAAGAAACATAAGAAGAAGGGGATATACCCATTCAAAAAAAAAGCAATCAAGCTGCAGCAAATCATGGGGTTCCAGACCATGAAGCAGAAGACCCAATTGGGTCAAACGTGATGCCTCAGCCGACACAAACCACAGTGGATCTTTCGATAGTTGGGGATCGGTCTGATATAAGCTCAAGAGCGAATCAAAGATCGCATGTGTCTTAAAGCTCAAATTCCAAGAAAGAAAACTCCATGAGGAACAATGAGCTAGCCTTGGTTCCTTCTTCCCTACATTTAGGGACTTGGCAGATCGTTCAAAAGAGAAAAGACAAGCATGAAAATCCCAACCCTGCGGGCAATATGTAAATATTTAAGTAGCCTCGCTACATTGTGTGCTTGAGCACACATGCCCATTAGACATGATGTCCAATGCTTAATTGCATTTGCAAAATGTAACTTTTCATTAATTATTAATAGAAACTTACTATTTTTTTTTAGCAAAAAAAACAATTTTTTTTTCTTTATTTTTTTTTTAAAATAAACTTAAAAAAATAAAAAATAAAATGTGATTTGAAGGAATTTGAAATCCATAAAATAGAAATTCAAAATTTAAATCCTCAATTATAACACAGTAATTTGAAATCATTAAAAAATAGGAGATTTAATTATATATATGCACGTGCAGTGTAATTCCATTAATTCCATTAAGCTCTCGTGGCCTTTCATCCTCCACATATTTTGGCCCCAAACGCCAAAATATATTTTCATCTCTTATTAGCTGGGCCTAGTCTCATATGCTCATAGCCCAGAGCCATTGCTTAAGCCTTCGTGAACTTATCACTGGGCTCTTTATTCGTTGGCAAAAATCCACGATGCCCCCTTTTTTCTTATTGGAAATTATATTAAAAGATGTTTAATTTTTGAGATAAATCACTTTTTTTTGGTTTTCCTATCTACTTTGGAGTGCTAATTTATGAATTCAAAGAAATCTACGCTGTGGAATGAAGTCATAAGAAAATGAAATTTTATATAAAAATTTAAGAGAATGAAGTTTTATTTAATTTTTTTTTTTTTAAATATTACTTTTCCTCATTAGAGTATTGATAATTAATTTTTAGTTAAAATCTTGTTCAACCATTTACGGTTAGTATGGATGAATGTTCATTATAACTATGCCATATGTTTTTTGTTTTTGAAATGACATTATTGATTCCTAACTATCTAGAAGGGATGTTGCACATGATTTTATTTTAAGATACTAATGGATTTTTATGTTAGAAGATTTCTTATCTCTTCCAAAGGGTGAGTTGAATATTTTTTAATTTCCTTTACTATGAAGTTTTTTTTTTTTTTTTTTTTTTTTTTTAAATATTGCTTTTCCTAATTAGAGTATTGATAATTAATTTTTAGCTAAAATCTTGTTCAACCATTTATGGTTAGTATGGATGAATGTTCATTATAACGGTGTCATATGTTTATGTTTTTGTTTATTAAAATGACATCATTGATTCCTAACCATTTAGAAGGGATGTTTCACTTGACTTTATTTTAAGATACTAATGGATTTTTATCCTAGAAGATTGCTTATCTCTTTTCCAAAGGGTGAGTTGAATATTTTTTAATTTCCTTTACTATGATATCCACTAGAGTAGTAAGAATGGAATATCAACATATGGGGAGAGAATGCAAAACCACTTTAATTATGATTATTCAAGACAATTATTTAATTACTAAGATCCCCAACCTTTATTTTCCCCTTGAATATTATTAAGGATGATGTCAACCTCGTTGACTAACTCTACGAATTGTGTTTTTCTTTTTAATGTGAGCCATATATAAATACATTGAGGATGTGACTCTTGGTTTCATCTTTCAATACCTTCGACGACTTTTCACAGTCACTTATCGTTCTTCTTTGTCCTAATTTAAAATTTACAACACTATTACAAAATATTGTTATCTAAGGATTAGGTATCCAACATTTCCCCCTTAATCTAAATGGGTCTTTGTAAGTCTAAGCATCTTGGTGTACTTTTCAAACTTTTCTCTTCGAAGCACTTTTATGAAGATGTCCCCAATTTCCTCATTTGAGAAACAATGTATTAAATGAATAGTCTTGGTCTCTACGTGATATTGAACCAGATGGTACTTTGTGTTAATGTGCTTAGTGTGATCATGGAATCTAGGATTCTTGACTAATATGATTGTATAAGTGTTTTCAACTCAAATCTAATGACTCACCATGTGTTGGCCCTTCAAGAGGATGATGCATATTCGACCCTTTTTGTTTTTGAAAAAATCCCAACCCTTCTCTTTGTTGTTATGAGGTCTAGCTTCATTTTAGGAAGCATGCACTTTTTCAAAAATCACTAGTGATGAGTGCTAAGGTGCTAGTGGGTTTTGGGTGTTAGTTCAAATATTGTAGCCGTCTCTATGACCTTACATATACCTTAATCATTCACTTGAAATAAAGGAATGAAAGCTAATATTGTTCCTCTTTGGATTGGAAATTTTCTCGATGTGATTCAACCATGGACTTTAAAGATTTATTTTATCACTACAACTACACCCTTGCATCACCAAGTTAAAAATTTTCACGAAAGGTTGTCTACCAAATATTCATAAATTAACTATGATGACTTAGCCTATCACCACTTTTAGTGGAATGAAATTGCAAGTAATCCTTACTACCCTTACCTATTGCTTGTGTTTTGTTGAGTCCAAGCATGACTCGAAGTGTTCACGTGTGAAATTGCAACCATTATTACCATGCTAGGTGGTTTTGAGTTACAACCTCTCCCCATGTAATATATATATATATATATATATATATTTGGTTGAAAGGTCACAATTTAAGCCTTTATGTTTGGCTAACCTATTGCTTGAAATTTATTGAATAAATTGTGATTCACTTTATCATTTGAACTTCATTGAATGGATGAAAATTTAGTGTATCCCTCATCTTTACTTGACTATTTATGACTTTTTTTCTATCCATCACTCTCTCTTTAGTGACCACAAGCATGAAGTTACCTCTCAAGTGGTCCTAAACATACTGTTAATTATTCATTGAATATATGACAACCTGAGCCTTCATGTGAGTGATTAATATCTTGTGTTGTAGCTTTCCTTCCACTAGATAGAGAGTGATTCAAGCCTTTTGTATGGGTTATTGTGAGCTAGAATTTCTCATTCATGTTCATCCTCATGAATTTCATCACCAAGTGACCTAGCACTTGCACTCATATTGCACATATAAGAGGCTACTTGCTTATATTTTTCCTTTGACATGATGAGTGAAATAGAGAGGTGGGGCCTCCTATTCTCCCACGATTTGAATTAAAAATTATATTGATGATAGCTCCTATGTATGATAGGGTGACACATTCAATCCAAGATCTCAGTTTAGAGTTCTTCCCTTGTGAATTAATGTGAATGTATTAAAATGAAGACACTTATTCCCCATTCTTGTTTAAATTGATTGAGGTAACATTAGTTTCCATTCGGTCCATATTTCTTTTCCACAATTATCTTGGAACCAATCCTCTTCACTTTTATATATATTGAGTTAATTTTTTGGAATAAACCAAGGGTCCTAACATTAATTGATGGTATAAGATACAACCCATTCACTTCCATAACTTGGATTTGATAACAAGTCCCTTATGTGTTAAATAAGTAGTTTATCCCTCAAATTATACAGAAAAGTAGAATCTAATTGTGATTATAATTTAAATATGATTTGGTTAGCTAGATAGGTGCCTATTTAACCTTTTTGGGTGTGTTTCTTATAACCATATAGGAGTAAAATCTCATGTTGATGTTTGCAGCCTGGGCATGTACTTCTGCATAGGCCTAAGTGTATAAGCATGAAGAAGTTGCCCAAGATCTCCTTAGAACACTTTCTCTATTGTGAGAAAGTTGATGATGTAACTTAGCCCAAGTCTAATTTATGAAAACCGCATAACTATTATGTTGGCTTGTTGAGCAAAAGTAAAGTTAGGAAAAGTAAAGCAAATTACTCTAGTTAATTTTTTTTAATTTTAGCCCTAGATCTCAAGTGAGGCAAGATTTAATCTCTGCCATTAATGAATTTGGAGATTATGGTTAAGGATCTAGATTAATGTAAATTTATTAAAGAAAGGATAGGGAGAAGGAGAAAATACTATACAAAAAAATAATATTGGGAGAGGCTTCTTAGTGAGTGTGTTAGGTTTGAGGAAGGGGAAACAACGAGATCCAAATCAGCCAAGGAGGGTTGATCGTTTCGATTAGATCCAATGTTGAATGCAATTCCTCAATTGGGCCATTTTCCCAAGAAGGGATCCCAAGTATGTTCAGAGCTTGATGAAAAATAAGGATTAGGAAAATTCTATGTCATTTATGTGATTGATATTGGTAAGTTTTTGTTTTGTTGTAATTATTTTAGTTAATACTCTAGTTGTGTTTTTATTTTTTAGGAGTAAATCTACTAGGAACGAATTACCTCATTGCTATGGTAAGAGAAAACTAACATGGTATCAAAGTGTAAACTTTGAAAATTGCCAATTTTTGAATCACGGATGCCATATCCGCACTGGATCACTGGGGCTAGTATTTTCTATGATTGTATACTGAATATTTTTAAATGGCGATGAAATAAATTGGTCATACAGTGCCCTGAATCATTTTTTAGGGTTGAAAATCGTTTGGTGGAGTCAAATAAAGAAACTAAATAAAAAATTTCATAGGATGGGTGGGGGGCGGGATTTTATAAAAGGAATATTTTAATAATAAAGACAAGGGAAGGTGGTGGGACAAATGAACCACCAATCATGGTGACCAACAACCATAAGGGATGTCATATTTAGCCATGGGGAATGGGTAGCCACCTAGGAGGAGGCTAGCATTTGGTTATAAGGAAGTCACAAGTGGAAGCCATAGGGTCAACAAAATGCAAGGTTGTGAGTAGTCTTGCAGGTTAGTCGACAAGGAGGAAGAGTGCTAAAAAAAAGGGTGGTAGGTCAAAATCCATGGTATGTCAAGGGGAAACCAACAAAGGCTAACCACAGTTGGTGTAGGGTGTGAGAGGCAATCAAAAAACATATTTGGGACATTGTCACATAGTGTGAAGGCATCATGTCACTAGGAAAAGAATTTTCATAGGCCACAACCACGAGGTTGAGCCACTGAGAACAAGGATTTTAGCCACCACCTAGAATTGAAGTGATGAGAGGCGTCAACATGCAACAAGCAGGTCATCAAGAGATAATGTTATTGCAAATAGGGGTGCATACTGACGGTATAATAATGGCCCACTGCAACACGAATCACATGAGGATTTATCTATTAGCACACGAGAGGGATCATGTCAGTGGATGGTGGTGTGGGTTGGCCACAGGATGTGGAATGAAAGCTTCTAAGGGATGCAAAAAGTTGTGGGTGCGAGATGGGAAAAGAGTCTCTAGATAGGCCATGGTGTCATAAGGAGTCTTGATGCAGGCTTGCAGTGTTTGGACCAGGTTGGTTGGGACAATTGATCGCAGGTAAAGATGTAGTTGTGGTAGTGCTAATACTGTGGATAATAACCACTAACACATTAATTTAGAAAGAAGGTGTATGCAATGATTATACATAGGGTTGTGTGAGGCAGTCATCAAAACTAGGTTATGAAAGATAGATCCACATGTAGTAGGCTAGAGGTGTGGTCAAGGCCCACAATATTTTTGATAGTGTGCTTGGCGAAGGTCAGACCTCAAAGGGAGTAAAGAAGATCATACTAATCAAGACATGAGTATATTTTTCAATTTATTTTCTGATGGAACCAACCAGTTTGAGGTTCGAGGACAGGTTAGATGGGGCCTACAACTTCAGTCCACGAAAGGAGAGGATAGTGTTGGTTCTCAAGGAGAACAACCTATAGGAGTTTGCAACCACCAAGATTATAGCTCCTTCAGATGCTACAACCCTAGAAACTCGTGAGTTCAAATGAATGAGAGGTAGTGTTGGTTCTCAAGGAGCACAACCTATGGGAGTTTGCAACCACCAAGATTATAGCTCCTTTAGATGTTACAGCCTTGGAAAATCGTGAGTTGAAAGACATGAAAGCTAGACAAATCATCATGGATGGTGTGAAGGATCATTTGATCCCTCACATATCAGGGAAGGATAGTCCCTTTGAGATTTGGACAACTCTGATGAGATTATATAAGGGTGACAATAAAAATAGGAAAATGGTGTTCACGGAGAAGCTCAAAAATATCAATATGATGAATCAAACACCTTGGCATTATACCTCATAAGGGTTCAAAAATTTTGAGATAAACTTGGACCTATTAGGGTATCCTTGCTAGATGATGAGCTTGGAATGATATCCATGAGTGGGTTCTCAAAACCCTAGGATACCTTTGTGACAAACACTCTTGCAAGAGAACATCTACTCTGTTGGAAATAATTGTGGGATGACTACACCTAGAAGAAGCTCTTGGAGAATCCTCGTCTAGAAGACACTAAAAGTGTAAGGATGATGAGAACCTTGCTCTTACTAGTTGGATAATGAGGAGCAAAGGTTTGAGCAATAGGGATGAGGAGTCCACCTTACAATCAAAAAAAGAGTTAACTAAAATCGAGTGATTCACCTATCCTAAAATGCAACACTATAGTTTTTATATGATCATTAATTTATAATAATATCTTTACTAACCTTTCAATAATTAGTTACCAATAAAGTTTTAATATAACCATTAATTTTTAAGAATATCTTTACTAACCTCTCAAGAATTGGTTGCCTAATACGAAGACTATTGAAGATGCCCACGAGGTTATCATTACATCCAAATCTTTATCTAGTAGTTGTTATTGCAACGAAAGTCTTTATCACTAGTATTTGTGAATGTCATGAGCCATAAATGATATCAAAAAGTTGGTCATTATTTCTTAACATCCAAAACACCAAACAATGATGGTAATAGTGACCATTTTGATACGACATAATGGAAGAGTAAATTTCTAGACTTTATGAGGTTCATAAAATGTCAAAACATTTATAATACCTTCACCGTTTTTCAATTGACTTGCATATATTTAAAAACGTTGATCTCCACAAATAGATATGGGGCTATAAATAATGTTTTGTTGTATTCCTAAAGTTTTATAATTTTATAAGGACACGATGACAAGTGTTTCTTGCCGTCATGGTCACACCGGCCTTATCCCATACCAACAATGATAGCGTAGAATAATCCAAAGGAAAACCTATCTTTCCATCATGGTTACACCAAACTTATTCCATATCACAATGATCAATTCTAATAATCCAAAGAAAAAATCCCCCTTTTAAAATAGGCTTTGGAGATTTAAATATTCCCACTGACATTAGGATATTGGTGGATAAGAGTTGGTAGCTCAACTTCCCTTTTTTAAAATTGGGCTTGGAGACTCGAATAAGGGTGGAAAAGGTTGATAATTTAATGTCTCAATATTTTCTCCATGTCGATTTTTAATTTATCATATTTTTTCAAATTCATAGAAGAAATTTTGATAATTTAATGTCTCATTTTTTTTCTCCAAGTCGATTTTTAATTTATCATATCCTTTTCAAATTCACATAAGTAATTTAAATATTTATTGGTGGATAAGAGTTGGTAAGTTTACTTTCCTTTTTAAAATTTGGGTTTTGAGACATAAAAGATTAGTTGATAAGGATTGATAATTTAATGTCTCTTATTATTATTATTTTCATATCAATTTTTAATTGCTCACATCATTTTTAAAATTTTAATTAGGAAATTTGTATGTGAATTTCATAGGAGTGGAAGTCTTGGGTGAGGTTCATTGGAAGAGTGGATGAGAATCTTCTTGAGGTGAGAGGAGATCATTTATAGGGGTATATGATAATGTCTTCTCTTTTTTTTAAGTAAAGAGGTAAAGAGGTGTTTTTATGTTGATAATGTCTTTTTTTTTTTAAGTAAAGAGGTGTTTTTATGTTTCTTAACTCATTGTTAAGTGAAGAGGTATTTTCAATTTTTTTTGGTTAATATATTGAGAATCGAAATCATATGATGATTTTTGTCATAATTTTTATTTCTTAAATTTTAAAAAATAAAAGATACAAGTTATTTTTTTTAATAGTAGATTATGATGAGATATGACTATATATATTTTTGGAAATAAATTACTTGCTTTGTTTTCCCATTGATTATAGGATTGTAGTTTATGATATGGAATATATCTATGTTTTTTAATCAAGTGATAAGAAGATTGAATTTTAAGTAAGTTTTTATATCTTTGTATTTTAAATGGTATTTTCTCTTATGAGAGTATTGATAACTTTTATATCAAATCTTCTTCCACTATTTATTGTTACCATTCATCAGCTTCTATTGTAACTTTGCACGCTTCAGCTGTTTAGCTAAGTCTGTTGTGTTGTTTAGCACACGGGTGTTCCCGAGTGGGAATCCCACCCTTACCCACACGGGACTTCGAGTGTCTACTCTGGGAAGGTTATTTTGAGCAACTATTCATCATTCGGCATTGGTGCCACATTCAGCCCCCCTCTTCTGCATATATAGCTTCAAGAATTACACATTCATGTTTTAGGGTTTGATAGGAGGAAGGTAGTTCTTAGCATTTCAACTAAGAAACGAGTGGAGGGTTCATCCTTTCATATTGTGCTTCCATTTCAGTCTTCCAAGAGCAGCATTGTGATATTCTGCATCAGGCCATTAGTTTATACCTCCATGCAAATTCCTCCAGGCATTGCATAGTCCATCCAGGTAGATCTAGTGAAGGAAGGAAGTTCCAAGTATTTCAGCTTGGAATCCTATGAGGGAGCATCCCCTCACTTTGGAGAGATTATTTCCAGAATTTGTGAGCTATATTCCATCACCTAGTAGAAGGTTATAGCTTCAGCCCTCTTGACAATGAAGTTCATTCTAGCAGTTGTGTAGTGTGCAATTGCAACTTGAGCAAAGGAAGGAGGAGCTAGATCTTATGCTTCAAGCTTGGAGATCAAGAGAAGGGACCAACCCTTCATGTATTGACTTGATTGGGTGCTATTGTAGCAGTTATATCATCAATTCAGCCCCATCTCAGCAATTACCTAGGAGGATTGTGTAATTCAACCATCACGGGTGCAGTTGGCAACCCAAAAAGGGACGAAAATCCAAAGTTAAAATCTGGCCAAACCATTTCTGGGTTTTTTGAGGTTTTTTTTGTAGAATTTTTGGTTAAAATACTGGATCATTCTGAGCACTTCAGCAGCCCCCTACACATCGTTCCTCTTCCCAATAGCAGTAGTTTCCAGCAACAACAGTAGTAGCAACGCAACATTTCCAGTGCTAGTTTTCATTAGTGTATTTCAGCCACTTCCTGTCAGCTTGAGTGCATCTTCTTTGGAGCACTGTGTACTTTATATATATATATATATATTTTATAATGATATATCAATCAAGAGCATTCAAGTAGAATCTAATTCTCCAACAATTTATCCAAATCAAAGAAAACCAGAGATCCCGCAACAGCAATAGAAGAAGGCATATACATAATAGATTCTTCTTGCCTATATTTGATGGATCATCCAAAAGCATAATAAAAGCTTGGATGAAGGAGTTAGATCATTTCTTCCAACTACACCCAGTAGCGAAAAGAGAGGTTGTTGAGATTGCAGGGCTGCACCTTGAGGGTGAAGCAAAGGATTGTTGATTCATCCATATAAAACATGCAAGAGTGAATGCTTATGAAAACTTCACTCAAAGGATGATTAAGAAGTTTTATAGAAGGAAACCAGAGGTACTTTCCATAGAGACATTTCCCAACATTGATGAGATAGCACATTAAGAAGAAAGGGAGGATGTCAACACTATCACTCTAGAAGAGGAGGAACTTCCACCACCACTAGTTGTAGAATTACTTACATAAGATGAAGGAGCACTTACATCTTTGCAAGGTGGTCTTGAGCACTTGACATTGAGAGTCCCATGCATGATTCAGGAGATGCATGAGGAGGAGGCAGATACCGGCATTGGTGCAGCAGTAGAGAAGCAACCATCACCATCACTAGTAGTTGGAGAAGCCATTGCACCAGTTGGAGGAACTATTGTAGCTTTTCAAGATGTTCCCAAGTTTCAGCTAATTCAAGGTTTCCAAAAAATTTCATCCCATGTTATTTCAGCACCTCAGTTTGAGATTTGTGGGATGATTCCATCAAGGAAATTGTATAACCAAGGGTTATATCACCTTGCTAATTTGGAGCAGCAAACTAGGAGTGCGTAGAGGACCCTTGAATTTTTCAAGGAGGTGATGTATAGCCATACTAGTTGCTTAGTATTGAGCTACACACAACACTTTGTGTTGAAGAGTGGAGTTTTGGAGGATGGGATGAGCATAGTCCTAATTAGTGCAATGTCGGGCTATGAGTTTAGCATTGTTTATGGCCATGAGACAACAGATGCACCATCATGGAGATCAACAACGCTACCATTGAGGAGAAGTGATGAGTTGGGGGCTCAACTATTCTTAGAGCATTCTAATGACCGCTTCACTCATGAAGCATTGGATGGGCAGATGATAGTTGGTAGACATATTATAATGGATAGCATTCTCCATTATTAGGATGAAGCCTTCTTGATGAGCATCTCACAGCTCAAAGAGAAGTTTCTACCTGCATGATATTTAGAATCTTATGGATTCTACCAGGTCATTGATGAGACGTTCTCATGGATTAACCTCAAGGAGGATGCACTTCAACATATCATGGAGTGAAAATATCACAAGATTATGGAGGATGGTATTCTCCATTGGATGGATACCAAGTTGGAGCATGATATGGGTCATCACCCACAGTTGGATGGATGGGTGAAGATGATAAGCAAGTAGTTGGTGAGCTACTTTCATATCTATGACACCGAGCAGCAAGAAGCATGGTTGTGCTGGCTTCTCTTGGGTGAGTATGGTTACCGCCCGAAATTTTATATTGGTATGTTCCATGCCTTGCACAATACTGAGGTGATGTAGCGGCAAGATGCATGGCTACGCTGTCTACTTTTGAGAGATTTTGGCCATCACATGACATATCTTATGTCAATGGGTATGTTAATGTTTGGTACATTACATGGCACTCACGTGATGTGGAAGAAGGGAGCTTGGTTATGTTGGGCTGATGTGACATTCTACATGTCAATCAGTATGTTGTTGCTCCATGACTTGCATGATGATGATGTGAGGTGGAAGCAAGAGTCATTGCTGCTTTGGTTGCTCTTGTGAGAGTATGGGCTAATTTTATCCCATACCTTGCATGATGAGAATGGAGGATGGCAACAAGAGGCCTTACTGCGTTGGCTTCTGTTAGGAGAGTATGGCCACCATACTTGATATGATGATGGGGTGGTAAGGCAGCAAAATGAATTGTTACGGTGGCTGTTATTGAGAGAGTATGGTTCGAAATTTCACATATCAACGCATATGTCTCTATTTCCTATTTTTCACAGTTTTGAGATGATGCTTGGAGCAAGTATGACCAACAAGGCCAATGATTGGAGCATCCTACTATATGTAGCATGGGTTGGAGAGATGGTCCATGAGTTTGGACTTTCCTTTGAGGGGATGAACCGCTTCACTTCATATGTCTCATGCAGAGAAGAGGTTGTGGAACAACGGATGGTTGCCACTTGGAGGTTCATTGATGAGGAGAGGCATATAGCTCTGCAATTGGAAGCCATTCTAGACATTCTAGAGAGGAAACTATGGAGCTAGGCATTCATTACACATTGGAGAAGATGGGGAGACCTTCCATATGAGCATGCCATTTGGAGGGAGGAGGATTGTTGTAGCATTCACTTTTGCAGTTGCTTGAGGACAAGCAACATTTTGGCAGGGAGGACTGTAATATTCCCAATTTTCCATTAGTTAATTGGAATATTAGATTTATTAATTTTCTCAATTAATTAAGTATATAAAAGGGTGGAGGGACCCATAACCCCATAGATGAATAAAATCTACTTTTATTGTGTGAATGTGGGATAGTAGATAGTAGATCAGCATCATGGAGTAGTGGATAAGCTCATTAATGAAGGAAGAGTGGAGATTATGGAGAGATAATGAGGAAGATGATGAAGATAGTGGAGGAATAAAAGTAATATCATAGAGCATTAATTATGCAGTGATGGAGGGAGTGGTGCATTAAATGCACACATGATGGAGGAGTGGAAAGTAAATGCAGAGATGATGGAGATCATGGAGAGACAACGCAGTCTTCATGGAGACTAGTGGCCACATGTGTAGCACAGTTATGAGGTGGGCCAAGGCTAGGGAAGGCTCATAACCATATAAGGAAGATGAGGGCAGCAAAGAAAATCAGTCTAGAATTTGATATCGTATTGTCGTTTGACATTCTTTGCACACTTCAGTTGTTTAGCTAAGTCTGTTGTGGTGTTTAGCACACGGGTGTTCCCGGACTTCGAGTGCCTACCTTGGGATGGTTATTTTGATCAGCTATTCATCATCCAACATTAGTTCCACATTCATCCCCTCTCTTCTACATATACAGCTTCAAGAATTACGCATTCCTATTTTAGGGTTTGAAAGGAAGAAGGTAGTTCTTATCATTTCAGCTAAGAAACCAGTGGAGGGTTCATACTTTCATATTGTTCTTCCATTTCAGTATTTAAGGAGCATTATTGTGATATCCAACATCAAACCATAATTTTATACCTTCATGCAGTAGTAGTTCCTCCAAGAATTGCGCAATCTAGCTAGGTAGATCTAGTGGAGGAAGGAAGTTCCAAGTATTTCAGCGTGGAATCATGTGATGGAGCATCCCCCACTTTGGAGAGATTATTTCCATTATTTGTGAGCTATATTCTATCACATAGTAGTAGGCTATATCTTCATCCCTCTTGACAGCATAGTTCATTCCAGCAGTTGTGTAGTGTGCAACTGCAACTTGAGCAAATGAAGGAGGAGCTAGATCTCAAGCTTCTAGCTTGGAGATCAAGAGAAGGGATCGGCGGTAGCAACACAACATTTCTAGTGCTAGTTTTCATTAGTGTATTTTAGCCACTTCTTGTTGGATTGAGTGCATCTTATTTGGAGCACTGTGTAATTTGTATTTGTTTTTGTTTACAATTATATGAATAAGTTGTTTCTTCTCATATTTATAATTTCTTGATTTAATTTTCAATTGCAGCATATTTCCAACATTTTCCATATTTTAGCTATATTGCGGTTTTACTTTATTTGGAACATTGTAGATATTCTATATTCCCGTATTTTCCATTTTGGGATATTACAGTAGTGTGAATGGAGCACCAACATACAATACATAATAAATAACAAACTTGGTTGGGATCTCTTAGTCATCAATACTTACTACTAAGATCCCAAACCTCCATTTTTCCCCTTGATATGTTCTAAGATGGGAGTGCATTAAATCATGCTTAACTATCTACATGAGGTGGAATGTTCCATATCATGAATGGATTTAGTCTCAATTGATACATCTAGATTGCTAGATGTTCTTGCTTGGATAGAATATGAAATGTTCCAATCAAATATGTTACAACTTCATGACACCCTAAAGCTAATAAGAATAGTCACAAAATGGAGTTTAACCTTCTCATGATAGTGATGGATTCATCGCCAATAACAAAATATCATTTTGTATTTGGATTGGTTTAAGAGTTTGATCTCGAGGGTAATTTCAATCCTAGAAATTAAGTATTGAATTCTTCATTGTTTGAATATCCTTCATATCTCTCAACCCATTTTAATGTGGAGGCACAAGGATAACCTTGTTTAGTATTTGAATAATTATGTTGAATCAAATATCACATGACGCATTAAATGGGGATATAATTTTAAACATGTTGAATCATATGGAGGAGGAGATTGTATGTATTCCCTCCACAATTTTCTAAAGCTCTCTTGACTCTTTTATATAATTGATGATGTTCTTTTCGATATTTTGTTAAACATTCTTGTAGAAGTAGGGTAATAATACATCTGTAAATATGGCCTTGTATATATTCATGATCATATTGTGTTGTATACTTTGTATTTAGTGATTAGGAGAAAAATAAAATTCTTTTCCTAATTCTAAATGGTGACATGGATGTTTCATACCATTTTTTTCTTGCTTGTTTTATCGGTTATTCAAGGTTTAGATAAATTATATTTATAAAATAGCGAGATACATTATATACTCTTCACACATGCCACCTTGGAACCATCTAGCAAGGAGCTTTCTATGTGGAGTTTAGATTTCTTCTTTGCATAGTCCCTAGACCTTTCCCTCCCTCTTGTTGTTATTGAGACTTCTCAATTTTAATATTTGATTTTCTTGTTCATTATTGCAACCTTTTCTTAAGTAATAAATTATCTTCCTTTTTGTATTCTTAATTTGTTTCATATACTAGCCTTAGGACTTTATCAAGGAATTGAAAACACTTGATTTGACTTGATTTTTAACAAATGAGATTAATTTTAACCTTTTTTTGATATCTAAATAGAGTTATCCATTTTTTGATATCTAAATAGAGTTGACATCAAATTTTCAGAAAAAATGAGATAAGAGTTGTAAAACCATCTTACTCAAACTAAGATAAGTTGAAGTTAAAAGATATTGGACTTAAGTCCTTGTGTGGTTGATTTCTATAGATTTTTCTTGGTAGTTTGAGGTCGATAAATGATTAATAATAGAAGACATGATGAGACCATCTTTGAGGAGTGTGTTCTTAATTAATCATATGTTAAGACTCTTAGATATAAAACATTATCCAAATAATTTATTTATCCATTTAAACTCATCAATATTAGGTTTTATATCCATGAGGTTCCACTTGGAAATAACGTTTTCAACCTATTACATAGAAGCGCAATTCTTTCATCACGGAGCCACTTCTCTCTTATTTATTCATTTATATTAAAATGAATTTGAAGACCCTTTGTGACAATCCTATATTAATTTTGGATGTTTTGATTTGGATCTTAGAGTGAAGACATCATCTTGTTTTATCTAGTGAACTATTGGGGACATACATGATATAAGCATGGAATTGTTTGTTTCTTTCCATTTTAGTAAATTGAAAGGGAATATGATCATACATAAATTCCTTTTCTAACTAAATGTGTGTAAGATTTTGAAGGGATGCTACACCCATCCTCAATATACCTCTTTAACATTACATGTATAGTTTTTTGAAAGAAACTTTTTGTTGCAAGAAAATGACTTCTAAGATAATATAGTTTCTTGCAAAATATAAGATAATATAGTTATGTATAAACTGTAACAATTGGCTTTCTATTTTTTAGGAATTGTTGATTTATATTTTTGTTTTATATATTTCCTTATTCTCCTCACTGCATGGATAATAATTTCATTATTTAACAATTTTGGATTGGGTTCAAACTTAGTGAATTCTTAGCATATTATCATTAGATCCCCAATCTTTTTTTTCTTAGATATTCCTTTTCTTTGACATGATTTATGTGATGTCTTGTATGTGTATTTGGATTTTTATTTAGAGAGAGTACAAAATAAACATCCAAGCGCATGAGTTTTGTGGCATATGATTTTTTCACTTTTGTCTCACATATGCCTACTCAGAAAGGAGGCCACTATGTGATGCAGGGGCATTAGGCTCAAAAGTTACTTTGTACATAAGTAGACATAAGGGGTCCCATGTACTTTGAATTTCTTGTAAATATTAATATTTTGAATATTTTGGTAGGGAATTTTAATTGTTCTCAAGCTATTTTGAGAACATAAGAATTGGTTAAGATAGGAATACGAAGAGTTAGTTTAGGATTAGTTTAGTTATTGAGTATAGATTCAGGAATTGGAATGCTAAGAGTTGATGAACTGTTTGGAGACACAAACCGATTCAAGTCATCCTTGTGGTATAAATGTAACCCTTTGAAGAGTCTAAATAGGGGGAGAATCAGGAGAGAGGGAGAGAGAGTTAGAGGTAGAGAGACCTCTTGACGAGTAGGAGTTGAATGGCCACTAAGGCGAGATTTCTTCTTTGTCATGAATTCATAAGAATTTTCTTTTGAAGATTAATCACCTATATATATATATATATATATATATATATATATATATATATATATATATCTATATATATATATATATATATATATATGGAGAATCGTTCATAAGTTCCATGTGTGACTTTATGTCTTCTTGGTCGAATTGTATGAGGAAATTATCTCAGTGTAACTATGCAATTGTTGGTTTAATTTTGTGTGAAGAATGCCTGTATCTCCGTGAGCTGGGTGTAATTAAGAATCTCTGATTTATTTAAGAATTTGTCTACACGATCAGTGATGAGAATGTGCGGTAAATCCCTGTGTTAAGACCACTGGAAATATATGGATTCATCCCAAGGATTAGTTGTATAATCCATATGAAGAGCCATGCCGAGGTATTGATTTGTTGTGAGTCTCGGTGTTAACTACGTGATAGAACCCCGTGTTAAGTGCCGTGACAGTGGACTGTGTCATTGAGCAGCGGCATGAGAACGTTATGGTCGAGAGTTATGCATAAGTGAAACCCCGTTACAAGAATAGGCCTGTTCTGTTGTGAATGGAGAGTGTTGTCCCAAGAATCAACCGTCGAGCGAATAATAGAATCTGTGTTAACCCTGGTGGAACCCGAGCAAAAGGAGTGGAACCTGAGCGCAACGGAGTAGAGCGGAACCTGGAGCGTGGAAAGAGCGGAACCGTGACCGAGATGAACAGTAATGGCGGGTTGGAGCGAACCAGTGGGTTTCATCGCACCACCTTCCGTCAGGCAAGCAGTTTTTAAGAATCGGGAGCGATTCCATTAGCTGTCTGCCACGTGGCCTCAAGCGGTCGGGGAAAACCGCTTCCACTGCACGCCATCGCGCGTTATTGTTCGCGCATTTTGGTCGTGCGATATCCGTCCGATCAACGGTGGAGGCGCGACGCCTTCTGGATTGTTGGATCCCCTCGAGGTTTACCCAGGGTATGTGGCTGGCGGGACCCGGAAGGGTCGCATACGTGTCTCGGTAGTGGATTTCAAAGGCACAATTATTATGAAGTTTAATGTTTAGGGGGAGACTCTAATACATGGTGGTGATTGATGTTAACCAAGGTTCGAATGGTATATTGTATACGGTCGGAATTATGTGTGTGGGGGTTAACCATATCGGGATGCTCTAACGTTGAATGGAGGCGTGACCATATATTGATATATATTAAGGTTGCGAGTTAATAAAAAGATGTCGATTATTGTTGGACTTTGTTGTAACGTTTCCGGTAATTGAAGAACGCCGTAATATATATATATATATATATATATATATATGGGGGTGCATATGTATACGTAATGGACTGTCGGACTATAGCTATAGGTGAATGTTGAATTAATATCTCAATTCTCTGAATTGAGATATTAAAATAGCCCAGACTTATTTGTTTGAACTTGCCAGCGTGGAATAAGAGAAGTGTGAGATTGCCGGATGTGAAGTTGATTGGGCATGAAAAATTGGATGCACTTACACATAGATTGAGGTTGGGACAAAGGTAAACCGAGTTTAGGGTGGGCCCCCGTGTCACTATGTGACCCTCTTGTATGTCTTTCCATGTGTTACCAAATTAATGATGATTATCTCTATATTATTCTTAAGTGATGGACCTCCTTTCTTGAGCTCCTCCCTCTATGGCTTAGGTTTTTTTTTAACCTCTTAAGGATGTCTAGTGCTTATTTGCTAGGTTGGTTCACTTTGATCCTTAGTGAACACATGTAGTGTACTTACTAATATTATGGTTTAATTGAATGTGAAAACCCCCAATTGGACAATTGGGTCCATAATCACTTAGGATGCTTCATTATAGGTCCAGCTATTCATCAAATATGTGCTTAGGATTATTGTTGATGGAGTTGCAATGAATAAAACCTCCTTAACCGTTTGATATATATTGAAGATTGTATGACAACTTACGAAGAGGTAATTTATTTGTGTTAAATTTCATGCATAAATGCGAAATATTTTAGCACTAAAAAATCTATGACATTGTGTTATAGGCCCATGTATTGAGTCAAATCACATGGTGGTACACAATTTCCATATTACTCAAGCCCACCGCTACTAGCTTGATGTACACCTATATCTTGTGTTTGTTCGCGTACTTATTTATACATTAAATATATTTTGTAAAGTATCGTCAACTCTTGGATGCTTCCTTCTTTTAAATCATATTTTGTAATTACACATTTGGATTAGTGACACATATTGAGCTAAAATCTCTTCCACCTCCTACATGTTCTTCGATTTCTTTGAATTTTCATCTATAACATCTCTTCATGGACCAATTGTGATTATCTTTCTTCTAACTTTGAATCTTGTTGATTCATCCCAAGACATCTTCATTGCATAGCTCCACTCACACCATTGGTGATTCATCCACTACAACCTTAAGGAAGGCTCAACATAGCTAGGGAAAGTGAGGTTTCCATCTTAAACTTGAATTATATATATATATATATATATAGTTGATCTATTATTTAATTGCGCATTCACATAGACACACACTCTCACATATTTCTATTGGAGATTGGGTTCAAACCTTGTCCTAGAAGAATATTGAGCTACATGTGTAGGATGATTCGAGATGTGAATCACTAGACATGAATACCTGTCATAAATATCTTCATCCAAAAGAGCTTTGACACCTCATAAAAAAAATTACAAATGGGTTCCTTTCATGCCTATATTTTTATTTTAAAGAATTGTAATTTTTAGTTCATTAATGAAATTCATGATAAATTAACCCCAACTAAATATACTAACCCAATGAAATTCATGATAAGTTAACCCTAGCTAAGTAATTTACTAACCCAATAATAATATCAAGGTACCACAAGATATGTATATTTAAATGAAAAATATATATAATAGTAATTAAAATGTATATTTCCATCACCAAGTTGTTTCTTCAATTGAAAAGAGGAATTAAAGATGACATAGATATAAGGTAATAGAAAACCCCTAAAACATTCATAAATTCAAGTACTAAGGATAATTGGGAAATTCTAACCACAATGCAATAGTGGCTAATAATATAGATAATTCAAGTATATATTTTAAACCCCTATAAATAACCAAGCGTACCACGAATTTTAGATTCAAGATTTACCTTTAATAACACTCAACCAACTTATTTCTCTTTAAAATAATAATTCATCATCTACAAGCCATGCATTAAATCTAGGCATGCACATGCCCCTCATTGAATGCGATGTTGTAATAGGTTTGGAACGTCTTGGCTAGAAGTTCTCTCTCTTGCTGAATACGGGGTCGTGCAGGACTCAAGTCCGAGGATGGGCGACAAGGTTTTTTTTCATATCTTGTTGTATTAAAGGACGCATATTTTTTTTGGCAGCTCCTTTGGATCGAAGGGAAAGCATCTTTCTGATTTTTTCCATGATGGGAGTGGCTCGATAGATATCATCATGAAAAAACAAAGGAGACTTACAAGATATTTAAAACCTAAAGTGGGAAATATGTTTTTTTGGAAGTCTAAATTATAGATAAGATTTGGTGCACAATTTGAAGCAGAGCATAGGGAAAATCCTGGATGTACTCGTGTGGTGACAAAGCTTGATTTTTGAAGAAAAATTGTTGCGAAATGACACTGAGCTAAAAGATTATGGAGTTGAAAGGAACTCCATAATAATATTAAATGTAAAGTCTAGAGGAGGATCTTCAAGTAACAAAAAGTCTAGTGGATATATATCCTTCAAATATGTGTTGAAAGGGAAGGTGGCTACCACTGCTAATCTAACCGTACATATCCATAATCTGCTAGAACTTTACATTGTCAAGCAAATAGACAAGAGACTAGTTATGGATGTAAAAACCCTAGAGGTCAAATCATAGTTCGATGATCTAAAAACTAAGTTATTAATGGGTTGGTTGAATGGTTTCTCGATGAGACCTGAAGACCTATATCAATGGGTTTTCTCTTCTTGTAAAACAAATTGCACTATCTATTTGTGCACAAAATACTTTTTCATAGTACAATTTGAAAGGAAACAAGACTTCGAAAAAGTTCTAAACAAAGGACCTTGGTTTTGGGGTATAGTTGGGTGTTTTGTTACCCCATGGTTACTAGAGTTTGATGGTACAAGAATGGTGGTAACAACAATGTCGGTTTGGGCCAGAATTTCAAACGTCCCTTTTCATTTCTTGCACCATCAGGTCTTGAAGGATATTGGAAATTCTTTGGGTAAATACAGAAAAATAAATGGATCTAGACATAACGTCAAAAGTTATATTCACATTTGCCAGGATATGTGTAGAGATTGACCTTAGTAAAGGCCTTCTTGATCACCTTCTTTTAAAACATGAAAAAATTCACTAGAGATAGGTATTAGATTACGGAAATACGACATTTAGATGTCAGGCTTTCTTTTAAATAGGACATTTGCAAAATACCTACCCACAAGCAAAAAGGACCCAAAAGAGAAAAAGATGCGACCTTCAAAGTCAAGGGGTTGCTAGTTTCCTAATTCTTCTAACAAAGAAAAAGAAGAGCCTACAAAAACAACTCCAAATACAAAATCGTTGCCGCAACCTGGTAGCCAATCCAATGGTGGATTAGGGAATCAGTAAGGAACAATGGCTCTCAACGCTAAGGGTGTTGAACGAGATCATGGTACTAGAGTAGTAGAAAGTGGGAACAATTATTGACTCAAGGGGCATAAAGAGATATCATGTGTCTAAGGCTTGAACACAGGCAAAGAAGTCCCCCCAAAGGCAGAAGGAAAAAAATTGGAAATAGTAACAGCCACTCCCAATCAAGGAGTTTGGCGAAAAATTGAGAAAAAGAAAGGAGAAAAAGGAAAGCTAACTCATTTTGTTACACTTAGCCTTGACAAAAATATATAAATTTTTGTTGTTATTTATTTTTCTTATTATGCGTCAGTCAATAGACTCACATGAATGAATGCTTTCACACATATACATAATGCAATTTTGTTCCTTGTTCTGAAATAAAATTACAACTTTTTCTTGGGAAACAAGATAAATTACAATTTTATATATAAATATTTATGAATATTTTACCATATTTAATAAAATAAAAAACATTATAAATATTATAAATATATGTTAATTTTAGATGCTCCTATACGGTCTCTTATTTTTATGGATATTTTTATATTAAATATTATTTTTAATAAAAAATAAATAAATTTAATGTATTTAAAGATTAAATTCTAAATATTATATATTGATTATAATTTAATCAATAATAAAATAAATTTATATTTAATAAAAATATTTTATGGATAATATACATTAATTATAAATTTAGAGATGGTAAAAGAGGTGGAAGCTTTTATGATTTAAGTCAAAGTAAACTTACCCATCATGTTTTGGGACTAGGTAATGTATAGTAAAATAAGAAGGTTTGAAAATTTTAATAATATTGGGAGATTTAGATGTTTATTATAAATTTTATGATTGGGAAATAGGATATAGGGGAAATTAAAATTAAAATTTAATGCATATTTGACCCTTGAAAAATAAGGAGTTGAAAATATCATTACATCATTGTGCACCAAATCAAGAGGTGTTTTTTCCCTTGAGAATTTATCTTTAGGAAAGAGATCTTGGTGTTGTTTTTCAAAAGCACAACTTGCACACAATCCATGAGTACAAGAAACCTTTGAAAGACCTTAAACAAATTTTTGAGTGTACGTTTGTTGCAAATATCTATGATTTAGATGCCCAAATATTTCATGCCAAAGATTACTCAATGAATCAACATGAGCTATCAAAAGTGTTTGGAATCAACCTAGTGTTCCTAAATTGAGTTCATTAATTGTCAACCAAGGTTAGTGGCTAGTTTGAGAAGTGTGGTGCACTATGTGTGCACAGGTATTTTTTTCTCACTACGTTGTGTTTAGTGTTTTATGATGTTTTTGGTTTTATGGTTTTATGTTTGAAAAGGAAAGAACTAAGTCTTTGATGAAAAGAAGCTATTGGTTATTTAAGCAGAACAAAGCCTAAACTATGGATGACAAACAACAAATGCAAAGTTTGATAATGACTTCATTGCAAGAAAATAAATCACAACATGAGCTTGAACTTATCCAATTCATTCATTAAAGGTGTGTTGGAAGAGCTTGAGAAATGGACAAGTTAAGTGTAAATGAAGTTCTCCTAATTAAACAACTATAGGCTGCAATACGTACGAAATGGTGTTTGTATATAATAAGTTTCTATTCTAGATTCGCTATGATCTTGAAGTTACTTTATTACGCAACTTGACTTATCACTTCATTGTTCTTTCAGTTGATATTTTCTAATCATTCTTTGAAAAAAAGGCCATAGATAAGATTATAAAGAATTCAGAATGATCAGTAATAATGATATTCCATAACCCTGTTCATGTGATGATGTATCAATATAAATTCAGAAAAAAAGTAAGTTTGTAAATAATGAAGGCCGAGAGACTAATTTTGACAACTAATGCTACTTGAAATACAATGGATAACCTAGGCTAGAAAGCGGTCTATCAATCTTAAAAGACAGTGACTACAACTTAAACTAGAATGCCATTAATCTTTTCTTGAAACAAAATGAACTGAGACTGAACTAGAGTGCTTCTAATCTTCTTGAAGTATAGTGAACAGAGTTAAACTAAAATGCCATTATCAAACTGGGAATGTAGTGACAGAGCTGAACTAAATGCAATCAACCTCCGGAGTGATATAACTAAATTAACATGCAACTAGTCTATGGAATTCTACAGCCCATCTCGTTCAATAGGAATGATATTTTGGAAGAGTTTGTAAAACAAGTCTGGCTGTATTATTCAATGCAATTGAACATAAACATAAGATTGAAAGCAAATACAACTAGAATCTGAGACACCACAGCTGTTTCTTATTCATTGTTAATGATGTTTTGGAAGAGTTTGTAAGAGTAAGACCGGCTGTGACACTTAGTGTAAACAAGCATAAATCATAAAATTCGAAAGGAAATGCAACTAAAACCTACAATACCACAGCTATGCCTTATTCATCGTGATGATATTTTGGAAGAGTTTATAAGAGTAATTCTAGCTGTGATAATTAATGTAAACAAGTATGAACATAAACTTCAGAAACTTGCCTAAGCTAGAAATGAAAATGAGACTAAAATACTTATCTAAACCGTATAAACAAGGCTGCTCAGGTAGCAGGGGCCCTCTACCACCGGAGTAGCATGAAATCTACTTCAAGATTGACTCAACGCTTTCAAGGAAATGATGCTTCTTTCATTAAAGAGAAATTACTTCAAAAACAGAGTGTTTTCGGACTTCTGAAATCTAGCAATCAACCACAAAATCTAACCTTGTCCCTCGGTTTCCCGAGCCATATTTGTAACAAATTTACATAACTGTTTTGAGATAACCTAGGGATAATTGTCTTTCCAAATAAAAACCAAACTATGACTCTGATGGTGGTCACGTAATAGAATTAAGGACATCTGGACTGTCCTTGTCCTATTAGGAGTCTCTCTCCTAGTTTGAGTTCCCACGTACATAACTGCCTACAGAATTCCGTTCAAACTTCGTGGAGAGCAACAAATGATGAGGGAATGATGTGGAATATGACCATATGTGTTTTCCTCTGAGATGACACCTGGAACCTGCATAGACATGAAGACAGCTGCAGAATCGGCAACTAGCTACAGAATGTCTGCATTCTGTAGCTAGATCTAGTTCAAAAAGTACTACAATGACAAAATCATAAAAACATAGCAAGTTAGTCATGATATATATTCTTAAAGAAATTTTAACTAATTCTACTGATCATTTGAGCTTGTGATTAATAATGGACAAAGGAAATTGAGTGGAATGTGGTGGAAGAAAGAACATCTTTGGAGCTCAACATACCCCCACTGCTAGATTCTTGCATGTCCTCATGCAACTATTCCATGAACTCCAAGACCTCTGCAAGGACATCCAACCCTCTTCTTCTGCTTTGCCTGGCAGTCAAAGGCCTTCTGGGCTTCCTTATGACTAACTTGAATCTCAAATTTGTGAGTGCCCTGGTTAACTTTTTATTTCTCTTCTTCAATTTTTCACTGGCCTTGTGTAACTTTTGCATTTGTAAAGACAAAGTTGAATTCATATCAGTTTTCAGTTTAACTTGCTCTCTCAGAATTTCATTCTCATTCTTGATATGTCTGTTGAGTATTTCTAACTCATATTTATCCCTCCTTAGGATATCAACTGCAGATTTTGGTGGACTAGGAGTTCTATCTCTTCCTTCTGAAGCTCTTTTCTCTAATGTCTCAACATAGTTGTAAATTTCTTGCTGTGCTGGGTCTATTTCAGGAGCTCCTTCATCAAAATCCTCCTCAGTAGGTGTTTCTT
Source organism: Pinus albicaulis (assembly GCA_034641835.2). NCBI lineage: Eukaryota > Viridiplantae > Streptophyta > Pinopsida > Pinales > Pinaceae > Pinus > Pinus albicaulis. The sequence goes on from CM076581.1 coordinate 1,382,894,932, forward strand.
CATCCTCTATGTTTATGACTCCAGTTTGTTTAACCTTTATTTTCTTTAGTATCCCTCTAAGTCTGTGGCTCCGTCTTGGTTGAGATGGTCCTTCTCCTTTCTCTCTGGAAAATTTTCTTATTATCCTCTCTTTCTTAAGCTATTTCCTAATCTGAGCCAATTTCTCAGAAATCATTTCTTCATTGTCTTCTTGTATTGTTTTACCATTTTTAGTTTTGGAGGTTTTCCATCTTCTGCTTCTTTTTGTAGGTTTGTCTTCAGGTGGAGGTTCCTTGGGTTCTTCAAAGTGATTTCTCACTAAGAACTCTTCCCAATTATCTCCCATTTTTCTCAAATGATGTTCAACCAAAATTTTGACTAAACCATGGTGGTATAAGGTTGTTTCTAGAAATTGAACTCTCTTTTGAACATTTGAGGCCATTTTCTTTAAACTATGAAGCAAGAAAAATGGCAAATTGAGTTCTTCTTCTAAGAAATGCATTATCAACCGAATATGATAAACATAGAAGGTACCATATCTTCCTTCACAAGTGATGAATTTTTGCAAGATAAGAAACATGTTCCTCCATTTGTTCTTTAGTGCAGAGCTAGGGATACCCTTTTTAAAAATGGTAACATCCATACCTGGTGACTTGAGTATCTGCTTCCATGCTTCATTATGAAATTCTCTATTCTTGAACCACCTTTCTCCTTGTCTGGGCAATTCGGTTTCTTCTGCAATGGAAGCTTCTGTAATGGTGAATTTAATATCTCCTATCTCGACCTCAGCTCCTTTGAAGGATCTTGCAAACATTTTGGTCACCTCTTTGTGAAACCCACTGAATTTTTCAAAGAATTGCAACCACCCTGCTTGTTGTAACATTTCTCTGACTTGAGGATAACCCTCCAAGTACTTAGTTCCCACCGGTTCTGTCCTCACTATGAGACCCATCACTTCTCTTTCCAACCTTCAAATTGTTGCTCCTCTATTCACGGTGACAATGGCTATTACAGGGATGTTTTTACCCCACAGACGTTTCCTCTGTTTTACAGATTGAAATGGTTAAGAGTTGGCTACGGGAAAGAATGATATGGAGTGATTGCGGAATGAATATAATGAGGTGAGGATGATGTATATGAGTTGAAAGATATCACAGAAGAAAAGACCGCGGAGATATTTTGTAACGAATTCAAAATCATCATTAAATGCTTTGGCCTAGTGACATGACTAATCCAATCACTTTAGCACTTTAACCGTTTAGATTTTTAAATGATGATCGGATATGGGATTTGAAATGGTGGAATAGAAGGAGTTTTATCCAAAGTTTTTGTGGGAGGTTTGTTAGGCATGATCAAAAAAATTAATTAAAACAACTTTTTGAATTATTCATAACTTAACTATACTAAAATATTTCATGATATGTCATTATAATCAGAACTTTTACCTTTGCCTTTCCTCTGATTTTTTTTTTTTTTTGTTCTTCATATGCTTTGTTCTCTCCTGGAAATCATTAATTTTTGAGTCTTCATAACCTTCTTGATTTTTCTTGTTGTCATGAATATGCAAGATCATTTTATTGCAGATTAGGTGATTAATAGACAGTGCCTTCAGGATCTCTGGCTGCAGAATGTCTGACTGGCTGCAGAATGTCTGATTGATTGCAGAATTTACCTGTAGAGAACTTGAAACATGAAATGGAATGGTTTGGAGCATGAGTGGAATGTTGTATGGAATGAGTGAAGATGGATAATGAAATATGATGTAATGGAATATGAATGAAGTAAATAATGGAGTGGAATGGATCACAACTTATGAAATGAAGTGAAGTATGAGAAGTGGTCTGCAATTCATGATATGTATTATTCAATTGTAGAAAGACATCAAACTTTTAAAAAAAAATCTGGAATGGAAATGAGGTGGACCATGGAGTGAAATGAATGAAGTGTGGATGAATGAATGAAATGAAGTATGGATGAATGAAATGAAATAGACCATAAGTGAAATGGATCTGCACTTATGATTTTGTAACAACTGCTTGCAGAAAAACAAATTTGAAAAGCTAAAGTGTCAGAAAGATTCTGATTTTCACTCTACCTCTTCTGTATAAACATGCTAATCAGTGATTAGTTTTCATGTTTATACTTTTTTCTTTTCTTTTCTTTTTTTTTTCAATAAAATGACTTCAGAAAATTCAATTAAGTTGATGAAGAAGAAATATTCTTCTTCATTAACTTCACATCACTGTTTTCCTGGAACTTCTTGACAAATTCTTCTCTTGAAAGTGGCTTATGATACAACTTCAATCTATGACCATTCACAAGAAAAGTGACCTCTTCTTCATCTATTGTCCTGATTTTTATTTCTCCATTGTCAAAAAATTTCACAATTTCATATGGCCCAAGCCAATGTGTTTGGAATTTACCTTGAAAATCTTTGAACTTTGAATCAAACAAGAGAGCCCAGTCACCTTCTTTGAACTTCTTTTCTTTGATGTACTTATCATGCCATATAGTCCTTTGATGTTGGACTATACTTGTTTTCTGAACTGCATCTTGTCTGATCTCATCCAATTCATTAATCTGCTCCAATCTGTGCTTTTGTGCCTCTATTAGATCAAGTCCTAGCTGAACTTCCATTTTGAAAGTTTGAATCTGGAACTCTATGGGAAACAAAACTTGCTTTCCATAAACAATTTCATAAGGAGTATGACCTGTTGTGCTTCTCCATGTAGTTCTATAGGCCCACAAGGCTTCAGGAAGCATATTTTCCCAATCTCTTCTATGTAAATGAACAGTCTTTGTTAGGATCCCTTCAATGACCTTATTAGTAAATTCCACTTGACCATTTGCTTGTGGATGATAGGGAGTAGATTTTCTGTGTCTGATTTTGTACCTCTCCATCATTTGTTCCACTAGCCTTGATGTGAATTGAGCTCCTTGATCTGTAACAATTTCCCTTGGGACACCAAAACGAGTAAAAATATCCTCAAAAAGAAAATTAACTATAGATGCTTCAGTAGCAGAAAGTAATGGCTTGGCCTCTACCCATTTGGTAACATAATCAGTGCAAACTAGTATATATTTCTTTTGTCTTGATGGAGGACTAATAGGTCCTACAAAATCTAAAGCCCATTTTTCAAAAGGTTCAATATGTACCTGAGGCTGCAATGGCATCTCACTTGAAGGAGAAGGTTTCCCTACCCTTTGGCAACTGTCACACCTTTTGACATACTCTTTAGCATCTTTAAACAAGGATGGCCAATAATATCCTAAATTAAGGATCTTATAGGCTGTCCTCTTATCAGCAAAGTGTCCGCCACAAGGTTCATCATGACATGCTTTGAGAATCTCGGGCATCTCATCTTCCCGAACACATCTCCTAATGATCAAATCTGGACCTGTCTTGTACAACTCATTAGCAACCCATGAATATTTTGCACTGTCATAAATGATTTTTATTTTATCTCTTGCATTCATTATTGAAGGAAATTTTCCTGAAACTAAATAATTATCAATGTCAGCAAACCAAGGAGTTTGGGTAGAAATTGCAAAAAGATATTCATCAGGAAATTGATCTTCAACTGGAGTGTCATCTTTGATGTTTTGGAGTCTAGATAGGAAATCAGCTACTATGTTTTGTTTTCCAGGCCTATCTAGAATGGTAATGTTGAATTCTTGTAAAAGCAATAACCATCTTATGACTCTGCCATTAGTAATTGATTTGTTCATTAAGTATATAATTGCAGAATGATCAATGTGAACAAAAGTTTCATAGCCTGTTATATAGTGTCTGAATTTGTTTATGGCATGAACAACAGCTAAAAACTCTTTTTCAGTTACAATATAGTTTAACTCTGCAGGAGTCAAATTTTTACTGGTATAGTAGATGGCATAAGGAATCAGGTATTTTTGTCCCAATACTGCTCCTAGAGCTGTATCTGAGGCATCTGTTGAAATATGAAAAGGTAGCTTCCAGTTAGGTCCCCTTAAAATAGGTGCTTCAGAAATTTTTGTTTTCAGGGTCTCAAAGGCTAACTGGTAGTCAGAACTCCATTTGAATTCAGTCTTTGGTAAGTAATTTGAAGAGTGGAGATGCTATCTTGGTGAAGTTTTCTATAAATCTTCGATAATAGCCTGTAAATCCTAGAAAACTCCTAACATATTTTTGACAACTTGGAATAGATAAGTTAGAGATGACTTCAACTTTTGACTCATCAACTCTAATCCCATCCCCTGAAATGTGATGTCCTAAAACAATTCCTTCAGTAAACATCATAAAACATTTCTCATGACTAAGTGAAAGATTTGCTTCTTTACATCTTTTTAAAACTTTTTCCAAGTTTGCTAAGGCTTCTTCAAATGTGTTTCCATAAACTGTGAAATCATCCATATATACCTCTACACAATCATGTATTAGATCCGAAAAGATTCCTAATACTACCCTTTGAAATGTTGCAGGTGCATTGCATAATCCAAATGGAAATACTCGGTAAGCATAGGTACCCCAAGGACAGGTAAATGTGGTTTTTTCTTGATCCTCAAGTGCTACTTGAATTTGATTATAACCACTAAACCCATCTAGAAATGAGAAGTACTTTTTTCCAGCTAAAGTATCTAACACCTGATCTATGAAAGGTAGGGGAAAATGATCTTTAAGAGTAGCTTTGTTTAATTCTAGGTAGTCAATACATACCCTCCATTTACCATTTTTCTTTGGCACAATTACCAAAGGAGAAACCCACTGACTATCTGAAATAGGATAGATAAAGTTGACATTCAACAATTTATGCAATTCTTCTTTAACAATCTCCCTAAGATTTGGATTCATCTGTCTTTGAGGTTGTCTGATTGGTTTACAATTTTCCTCTATGTAGATGTGATGAGTGAAATTCTTGGGGCTTATCCCTTTCATATCAGTGTACTCCCATGCATATGCAGAAGAATGTCTCTGTAAGATCTTGACTAGCTCTTCTTGTTGAGATTTTTCTAGGTTCTTGTTTATGTTTAAAGTTTTGCCTAGAAATATCTCAATTATAGAGCTGCCAAATTTATCCATAGAATAAAGAGACATCTGTCTTGATGAAAAAAACTCAATGTTGGATTCTTCTTGAAATTTTTCATGTTTGTATTCCGAAGAGGATTCAAAGTTTTCTAAAGTATTTAGAATTTGACTATCTTCACTAATTTCTGAAATTGTGAAGAGAGGTTGTAAGTCTTCTTCATCCTCTATCCATTGAGTATCATCTAAATCTATAATTGTCCTTGCTGGAGGATACAAAGTGAATTTATTAGTTGAACTACCATCAGAGATGTACATATCACCGGATCTACAACTAATGAAAGCATCAGCTGTAGCCAACCAAGGTCTTCCTAATATAACAGGATGCCCTCCTAGATTATTCTTAGGAGTTAGGATCATGAAATCCATAGGGTACTCCCAAGAATCTAGGGACACTGGAATGTCTTCTATTACCCCATCAGGTTTGATCACAGATCTGTCTGCTAATTGTAATAATGTGGGTGTAAAGAGAAGATTAGGAAGTTTGAGTTTATCCATGATTTGTCTACTCATGATATTGATTGCTGCTCCTAAATCAATGAGTGTGTTTTGGATCTCAATTCCATTGATGTGAATTTTAACAACTGGATTTCCTGGGTCTAGATACTTTGGAATAGCAATCTTACCCATCATGATATCTGCTATTTTTCTTGCCAGTTGAATTTTCTTTGTCTCTCTTATTCTTTTTCCTGTTTTCTTCATGCTCAACTCCTTTATTGTCTTTGCTAAGATTGGAATTTCCTTGATAGCTTGCAATAATGGAATCTTAATACAAATATTTCTCAGCTCATCTAGGAAATCATAATTAGGCACCATAATTTGTTTTTCTACACCCCTATCAATTTGTAATCTTTCTGGAAAGGGAGGTATAGAAGTGGATGTTGATGGCTGCTCTAATACAGGAGTTGAAATGATTGGTTCTTTTTGTTTTTATTTTTCAATGTTTGGGTCCTGAAAAGATGTGTCTTCTTCAAGACTTTTATTTTCCCGTAGAGAATCTTCCTCAGAGTTGTCTTGTTCTTGTATGATCACAAAAGGTTTCCTCTTTTCAAGTATTCTTCCAGACCTAAGTTGAACATCATTAAGGTCTAGAGGAGTGATTAAATAAATTGGAAACTATTGTCCTTCTATCATGTATGTATTCTGAGGATTTTTATTGTTGGGGTTTGGTATGGGTTGAGCAGGCAACTGATTTGATTTCTAAGGAAATGGTAATGGAAGTGGTTGATTTTGATGTTGTGGGTTCTGAGGATTCTGTTGAGGACTTTGAGGAGAAAAATGTGGGTATGGTGGATAGGATGGTGGATATTGATAGTATTGAGAGTATCTTCCATAGGGATTTTGTGCTCCTTGTGCCCAAGCTTGAGATTGATTTTGAAATTGGGGCCAAGGTTGCTGCCAAGAATTCAAATTTGGTGGAGGTTGGTTATACATTTGATCATGGAATCCTTGTGTTTGAGGTCCTTTCCAAGGCCTTCTAGAGACAAAATTTAGAGATTCTGTGGAATTTGTAGGATTTTCCTCTTGAAAGATAGCTTTAAGACCAGGAAGTGAAGGAAAACTCTTGGTCTCATGTTTTTCTGAACAAATTACACAAGTCTCTACAACTTTTTCATCCAAAGGACATTCTCTCAAGGCATGCTTCCTTCTACATTTGGGACAAAATATTGCTAAGGCATCAGATTCAGCTTTTTGCTTGTTTTGTAACTTAAGGGTGTCTATTTATTCACTAAGACTCCCTAAGATGTCAGATTTGAATTCATCAAGCATATGCCCTATCTCTGCCCTACTTACTGTCCCAGAAGCAGACTTACTTGCCCTTGCAAGAGCAGGGTCTCTTGGACCTTTTACAATTTTGGATTTCCCTCTTGAAAGGTTGATACATAACTCAGATATTTCAGGTAATGTGAGCTGAGATATATCCCCTTTTCCCATCATGTTAAGGATATCCAACCATTCATCCCTAATTTTCTTCAACAAGAGAGCTTTTAAGGTGTCTTGATCTAAGTTATCCATTTTTTCTCTTTTGATGTTGTAATGAAATATCTCCAACAAATCTTCCAGGTTTTCATCTTATTTTTGTAACATCTTAAACACTTCCTCCTTATGATTGATTGGCATACAATAATCCAAATACCTCTCTAGAAATGCTTGTTTCATGTCTTCCCATGTCCTAATAGAACTGTTGATCAAAATCATAAACCACTTCAATGCTGCTCCTTCTCATAAACCACTTCAATGCTGCTCCTTTCAATGTTGAAGGAAATAGTTTAAGTTTTTGAGCATCTTGTAAGTAGTCATAAGTTCTACATAGGACTTCAAATTCAAATAGGAAGGTTTCAGGATCTTCAGTTTTAAGTCCATAGAAGTTTGGAAGGACAGAGGGTGAAATATTTTTCATAGTCGTATTGGTTTCTTCATCTACTATAGGAAACCCAAAAGAGCTTCCCATTTCTCTTCTACCTCTTCCTCTACCTCCTTCTCCTTCTACACCTCTACCTCCTTCTCCTCTACCTCTACCTCTACCCCCTCCAAATAATGTGTGTTCTCCATTAAATACTCCTCCTCCCCCTTCTTCTGCCATAGTTGATTCTTCTGTGGAAGTGGAAAAGTTTGTATCTCTAGCAAGGGTCCTTGAATATTCTCCTAAGACAGGTTTAGTGGATGAATTGGAAGGTCTTTCTAATGGAATATCTGATCTTAAGTCTTCTGGAAGTCTAGGATTAGTAAAGGATGGAATGTGGGTCTGAGTTGGAGGTGTATTGGCTCTTAGTCTAGGTGAAACAAGTGGTGTTGTAGGAATCAAACTTCTTCTTCTGCTTCTTATGAATCTACCCCTTGAGTCTCTCTATCTACGCATATCATTGTTTTTGGAAGTTAAGAAATAAGGCTACCTAGTTACACTTCCCCGAAAACGGTGCCAAAATGTTTGTGCTCAACCTAGTGTTCCTAAATTGAGTTCATTAATTGTCAACCAGGGTTAGTAAACTGCTGAAGTGTGGTGCACTATATGTGCCTAGGTATTTGTTTCTCACTACGTTGTGTTTAGTGTTTGTGATGTTTTTGATTTTATGGTTTTATGGTTGAAAAGGGAAAGAACTAAGTGTTGATGAAAAGAAGCTATTGGTTATTTAAAACAGAACAAAGCCTAAAATATGGATGACAAACAACAAATGCAAATCTTGATAATGACTTTATTGCAAGAAAATAAATCACAACATGAGCTTGAACTTCTCCAATTCATTCATTAAAGGTGTGTTGGAAGAGCTTGAGAAATTGATAAGTTAGGTTTAGATGAATTTCTCCTAAATAAACAATCAACTCACAATATTACAAAATGATTATTTGTAACAAAGTAAGGTTTCTATTCTAGATTAACCTATGATGCTGAAGTTACCCTATTCTGCAGCTTGACTTATCACTTCGAGGCCTTATTCATAAGTTTTGAGATTTTCTAAAATAATGCTTGGGAAAAAGGCTATAGGTGAATTTGTAAAAGATTTGCAGAGTGATCAAAGCCTTAAAATAATATGATTTACCCTTGTTCATGTGATGATGTATCAATATAGATTCAGAACAAAAGTAAGTTTGTAAATAATGAAGGCCGAGAGACTAATTTTGACAACTAGCACTACTTGAAACACACTGGATAACCTAAGCTAGAAAGCAGTCTATCAATCTTAAAATACAGTGACTACAACTTAAACTAAAATGCCATTGATCTTTTCTTGAAACAAAATGAACTGAGACTGAACTAGAGTGCTTCTAATCTACTTGAAGTACAGTGAACAAAGTTAAACTAAAATGCCATTATCAAACTGGAAATGTGGTGACAGAGCTAAACTAAATGCAATCAACCTTCGGAGGGCTATGAATAAATTAACATGCAACTAGTCTATGGAATTCTACAGCCCATCTCGTTCAATAGGAATGATATTTGGAAGAGTTTGTAAAAAAAGTATGGTTGTATTATTCAATGCAATTGAACATAAACATAATATTGAAAGAAAATACAACTAGAATCTAAGACACCACAATTGTTTCTTATTCATTGTTAATGATGTTTTGGAAGTGTTTGTAAGAGTAAGACCGGCTGTGACACTTAGTGTAAACAAGCATAAAACATAAAATTCGAAAGGAAATGCAACTAAAACCTACAATACCACAGCTATGCCTTATTCATCGTGATGATATTTTGGAAGAGTTTATAAGAGTAAGTCTAGCTGTGATAATTAATGTAAACAAGTATGAACATAAACTTCAGAAACTTGCCTAAGCTAGAAATGAAAACGAGACTAAAATACTTATCTAAACCGTATAAACAAGGTTGCTTAGGTAGCAGGGGCCCTCTACCACTGGAGTAGCACGAAATCGACTTCAAAATTGACTCAACATTTTCAAGGAAATGATGCTTCTTTCATTAAAGAGAAATTACTTCAAAAACAAAGTGTTTTCGGACTTCTGAAATCTAGCAATCCATCACAAAATCTAAAACTTGTCCCTCGGTTTCCCAAGCCATATTTGTAAAAAATTTACATAACTGTCTTGAGATAACCTAGGGATAATTGTCTTTCCAAATAAAAACCAAACTAGGACTCTGATGGTGGTCACGTAATATAATTAAGGACATCTGGATTGTCCTTGTCCTATTAGGAGTCTCTCTCCTAGTTTGAGTTCCCACGTACATAACCGCCTACAGAATTCCGTTCAAACTTCATGGAGAGAAAAAAATTATGAGGGAATGGTGTGGAATACGACCATATGTGGTTTCCTCTGAGATGACACTTGGAACCTGCGTAGACATGAAGGCAGCTGCAGAATCGGCAACTAGCTACAGAATGTCTGCATTCTGTAACTATATCTAGTTGAAAAAGTACTACAATGACAAAATCATAAAAACATAGCAAGTTAGTCATGATATTCATTCTTAAAGAAATTTTAACTAATTCTACTGATCATTTGAGCCTGTGATTAATAATGGACAAAGGAAATGGAGTGAAATGTGGTGGAAGAAAGAACATCTTTGGAGCTCAACAATTGTTATACTCAGACAGAATCTGAAGGGGGTTGTTCTTGATTTCCCATTTGTTCACAAATTTTTGGTAGAGAGTAGGGAGATCATGTATGTTGCTGGGAAGTAGATTTTTAAACCATTTTTTGGGTTCTCCCCCTAGGCTCTGAGCAAAAATTCTCATTTGCATGGTTTCTTCTTCTATCTCCATGTAGTGAAAAGCATCATTAATTCTATCTACATGTTTTTGAGTAGTGATGGATTCAGTCCCTAAGAAGTGAGGGATTTTGGACTGATAGTCATTTGGCAAAGGTAATAGTGGTTTTTGTAGAGCTAGTGGAGCATACTAGGCTGCCATGATAGTAGGGAAAGGAAACAAAGGCTGATTTACAAGGGGAGGATTTGTGACATGTGGAGGAGGATGGAGTGAGGTGGTTTGCACAGTGGTGGTATGGATGGGTGTAGCTGAGGTACTTGGACCGGAGGACTGATTCTAAGTATATTTGAGATGAAAAGGGTTGAAGTGATGGAGAAGTTGAAAATCAGGTGGAGTGGAAAGAGAATCTTCTCTACTAGAGCTTTTCTGCAAATCTATGGGCTGAAGGTCAGCTTGGTCAACCCTACTTTGTGACTTGGTCCTGAATAGGTTCTTGATATGGTGTAAGTCAAATTGAGGATCTTGTGAAATTGTAAGGTGCTCTGGTGAAGAACTTGCTCTATGAATGGTCCTAACAGTGGGTGAGTTTCCAGCTTTAGAAGTTTGCCACAAAATATTTTCTGGGTTATCAAATATGGTAGGAGGATTTGGGTCTGGGTGTGATCTGGTATTTATCCTTCGTGAAGCTAGGTATTTTACTCAACAAACAGAGAGGCTGAAGACTTTGGGACTTCTTTTGGAAGGCTGACCTCTCTTAGTGTTTATTTTACTCACACAAGGTAAAACTAGGCCCTAAAAACTAATTTGGATTGATTTGACACAATCTTAGGAAAACCTATGGGACTAGTAAGATGAGAAAAGGCTTACCGGAAGCTGGTGGAGTCACCAGGTGGATGTTTTTGTAATTTTTAAGGGTATGTATACAATGGTCCACCACCAAAATTTGGATAAAAAATCAATCTAGGGACTATTTTTGGCTTTTGAGATTCTTTATGCAGCCTTAAGGTTTCAATGAGAATCCTCTAACTGAGTCATCATATTGCTAGGATGGTGAAGCAATTAGTTTCTACTCTTGTCTATGAGTTGATTTTTCAAGTCAAACTAAGGACCTATATGAGTCTATAAGAGTTTGTCAGGCTACTATGAACTCAGTCCCATAGCGATCGCCATTATGTTGGTGTGAGCGGTGGGATAAGTCCACAAGATAGTACTCTTAAGGGTCTTTCGAAAGGTTTAGGGAAGTCTAAGTTTGATTATCACTCAGAGTCCCAACGTGATCGCCATTATGTTAGCTCCCTGTAATTTTCTAGATTGATTGAGATACAAATGGACAGGGTAACATCAAACCAAGCTTTGGAATCCTAGGACCTAGCCTTCTTGGATTCGGAGAGGGATCTCTCTATTAGGTGCAAAGATGTGAACTTGTTTGCTGATTAGGGTTGATTTTTAGGCTAGATGTTAAGTGCAGGGTATTTTGATTGTTTTTGGTTGGGTCTAATGCTCAAATGGATTTATATAGAAAACATGGAATATTTTTAAGTCATTGGGCAATGGAGTCTAACAAGTTCATGATAAGTTCATCAATGGTTTCAAGAGCATTTTCAGGGCAATTTTAACTTGGTTGGTAGGTCTTTGAGGTTTTGGTGGATGATGATATGAACATTAAACTTGAGAATAAAAGCTAGTGAAGGGCAGAACTGAATCCTTAATAAATTTTTAGACTAAGGGAGTTAGAAAATAATAAGCATGGAAAGAGAATCAAAGGAATAAGTGAAAACTAATCCATTTGATTTCAAACTGAACACAGATGATTATCCAAGACAAACATTCAAATGAAACTATATAAAGGCAAGAAACTTGTTTAACTTTCATAGATTTCATTATCAAGAGCATAAAAACATTTAAGATGCACAAGTAGTTATAACCATAGAAGAAGAGAGAACTCTAAACATCTAAAGTTACAACTATGAAGGTTCTTTGAAAAAAATTTAGCTAAGTAAAGGCAAAGAGCATGGTTAAGATAGACTTCTTTGACAAACTATAGGCAAAGCTGCTTCAAAAGATGATTCCAAGAACAAAGTATTTCAGTGGTAACAATATGCAGGGCTAGCCATAAATCATAACTGATACTAACTGATCTAAATCATTCAAGAAATGTACAAGCCAAGAAACTCTTAGAGAGCAAGAGATGAATTCCCTAACATATCTCAGCAGAAGAAAACATTAAGGCTGTGAAGGACAAACAGAAGTAAGGTGCCATCAGGAAACATTTCTTAATCTGAATTTTTTGTCCTATTGCAACATAGCAAGATGGAAAACGTAATGGAAAACTAGAAAACATAAACATAAGAAACACTTCACCATCAACCAAGCTTACGGATCCCTCAAATAGTCTCTCTCCATCAACAAGCAAAGCAGGGCATGCATGAGCTCCAAGACATCAAATTTCCATAAAAAACTCCAAGAGACTATGTATTTGCTTCAGCATAAGTCATCAAACTCAAACTAATACATAAGAGCCTCATGCTCTATTTATGGAGAAAATGAGGAGATGGAAACCCTAAGAGGCTTCCAGAAACCCAAATTTAGCCATAAATGTCATAAATGTGCTTAATCACCATGCAAGGCCCAAGACACATAAGAGATAAGATAATAAATGAAAAACATAAAAACATAACTTCCAAATCAAATCAGGAGTGATTTTCATAGAAAAAACATTAAAAAACCAATTTTTCATTAATCAGTGTGTTTGGTTGACTTTTTGGCAAAAGGTTGTCTCTGTGCATAGCGCCATTTCATTAGAAAATGGGGTTTGTTGCAGCTGAGTTTTGGACCCCTTCCCGGCATCAGATTTGTCCCCGTGATGGCTCGTTGGAAAGCTTGAAGAGTATAATTTCCAGAAATACTTGATTTGTTCTGAATGGATGTCATTTACCAGCTCAAAAATCCAATCTCCCATGACTGCTCTGTGCGCAACGCCAGGCCTAAAAAGGAGGCAGAAAGGTCAATGTTTAGGTGTTTTTTGACCTTTTGAGGGGGACAAAATGCTCCAATTGACTTGAAATGTTGTGGGTACATTGATGGTGACATGAAAAACCAAAAAATGTAAACTTTAGCAGCTAAGGATGCCCCAAAAAAGAGCATAGCGCCTAGGGTGTTGCGCTCCTAGGGGTCAAAATTTGGAAAAAACAAAAAGTTTCCGGATTTGCCTCGAAATTGGCGTGTAGACCCCTCAAGGGGTTTTAGACATCTTCTAAGAAGAATTAGGAAAGATTTCAAGGCTATCATGGACTTTGGTCTTGTTTAGCTCCTCTGTCTCCATGATGGCTTGCTTGAGTTTGGCATTAACAAGCATGCTCTTCCTTGCATAGTGTTTAACCATTTTCTTTTGCAAGGCAAGGCCCCTCTTCACCTTTTTGAAATGATTATGCTCCTGTTTATAATAGTAGATGACCCTTTGTGCCCTTTCAAAGTCCTTTTCCCATTCTTGAAGCTGGGCATCCTTCTCTAAGAGGAGAAATTTTGTACTCATCCCTTGGTCCTCATTATCACTGTCTAGATAAAAAAAAACAGGTCCTTGGGAAGCCTCCTTGATCCTGTTGCTCCTTCTTACTTGTACCTTCTGTTCAACCTTTTCCATTTTTTCTTTGACTTTGTCCAATGTTTTGGTTGTTTGAGAAGAGATGGCCCTTTGCCTTTTAGAGGCAACAAACACATCTCTTTTCCCTCTGTGATAAGTGCAAGTGAGAGGGGCAATAATGGAAGTTTCAAAGGCAGTGCTATCATCATTTTGACCTTTGGCTTGCTTGATGTCTTCTGAACTTGCCTCACTCTGAAATTCTTTGTCATGCTTGGACTGATTTTTTTCAAGACAGTCATGACTGCTGTCATGATTGTCATGACTTTTTCCTTGACTGCTTGATGTTCTTTGATGGCTATCCTCCTCATCATCCTACTCTTCCCCATCATCTAGCTGATCTTCTTCCCCATGATATTACTAATCTTCTTCCCCATCATCTTACTGATCTTCTTCCCCATCATCATGCTGCTGTGCCTATTTATCTTTGTGGCTGCCTTCGCTAACTTCATCATTGCCATCACTGCTTTCTTCATGGCTACTTCCCTCCTCTTCATCATTTTCTTCATTTTCATCATCTTCTTATTCACTGCTCCCTCCTTGTCCATCATTATCTATCTCATCTTCCTCTTGACTGTTGCCTTCTATGTGTTCTTCACTAGGGCTACTATTGGCCCTCTCACTTGGCTATTTAGGGGAAGAGGTAAGAGGTGAAATTCTTTGTGGAGAAGGCATATGGGGAGATGATTGATGTGTGGGGGTAGATGGTTGTGAAGTGGAAGGAAAGTTCTACTGGATGAAGGTTCGGGGATCTGAAAACACATCATGTGAGATGAAGGTCTCCCAAGACATACCTTGTTGCTCTAGCTGGTATAGGACAATCGTCTTGATCAGGGAGTGATGAAAGAGGCTAGGAATTTGGTGGTCATAGATTTTATTCTTGACAGCTGAGGCCATTTTATCAATGCTTCGGAAAAGGTAGTAACGTAGGTTCATCATATTAGCCCTAGTAAAATGCATCAATAGCATTATATGGTATGAATAGAGCTGGGAGTATCTCCCCTCACATGTGAAGTAACTGATAATATGCCTCATCAATGTAGCATACCTCTCCAGCAAATGGGAAAAAGGGAAAACAAACTTACAGTTTTGTTGATAGTTGGGTTTCAAAAAGGGCCCATAATAACTCAACTCCAACCTATTTTTCTTGAACCACACCTCACCAATGTTTGGTATACCTGTTGCTTTGGAAATGATCTCAGATGAGAGCTGAAATTGTAGTCCTGCAAAATTGACTTGATGGTTTTGAAAGCTACAGACAAATAATCTAGTTAAGTCTGCATGGCTGCTGACTTTCTTGACCTTCTCACAAAATCTGCAGCACCCTACATCCTGGAAGCATGAAAGGATCATAGGAGATGAAGTGAGTGGAGTGGTGTCTAAGGGCTCAAATCTCTTTTCTTTTCCTCCATGATGTTTTGGCTTGGTGGGAGTATGACTCTCATCACCACTGGTATGACTATCTCCCTCTGACATGATGACTGGTCTAAAAATAGCAGTAGGGATTTTGAACTTTTCTTGAGGGTGTTTGGGCAAACTAAGTGCTTTTTAGTGGATTTACCTCAACTCTTTGCAATATGAAAACTAAGGTGAAGATGATTTTTTTTAGAGCTTTCACTTGGGGTTTAGAGGATAGCCTATAGTCAGTCAATATTATTTTTGTACTTGTTGGCTTGAGGGGTCCTGACCTGGGTTCGGTGTGCAAGGTTTTCCAACAAACCCCTATACTACTGGCCCTTTCGGCAGTGACCTTCTTGTGCAGGTCAAAGGCTCACCCGAAGTAGTATGGGTGGGTGTTGGAACCAGGTTTCCACACCTTGAGAAAGGATGGTTAAGGCAAGAAGAGTTGTGCTAGGTCCTGAGATTCGTGGGTTATCTTGTTCTGTGCAGCATTAATTAAGTCTCTATTCGCATCCACGTGCACTAGATCTATAGTTATATGATTTTTATAACATTAACATAGCATTACATAAATAGAACATAACAGATCTAGATCCAAGAATGCAGTACACAAATATTTCGCAGCTTAAGGACAAAAATGTACAATACAAGAATTATCAGTAATTCACACAACAGTACTCAAAGATTAAATTCTCTAAAAATCTTTCGCATTCAGTCATTCATCAATTCTTCCTTACAATTCCCTTCCCAACCTGCGCACACAGCAGAAAGGTCCGCACACAACTGAACTTGAATCTCCGAGCACACAGCCAGTAGGAGTCCTTTCCCTGAAACCCAAATAGATAGCTTAAAAAACAGATCGCATCAATAGCTCATCATTTATTATCTTTATAATGCAAAATGCATCTCTATTTATAACAATCTAGCCTCAACTTTCCTATGGTCCACAACCCATGTTTTTGAGACACCTAGTTTACCCTTTTGACCCATTACAATGCGTTCGGGGCTTTGACCCACCCCAAAAACCCTGTGCTAGACTAAATATAATAAAAAAATTCAAAATGGGCCTGTTTTGCAGCTTTTTAGGAGACCCCATTCCAACAGTCCCCCAACACAATCTTGTGAATTGTCCCAAGTCACTTCGGTGGTGCAGCTTCGATTTGCGTGTGCAAGGTACCCAGAATGCGGAGGAGTGGTGGGAGCACTTCCTTGCTCTGGGCCGCAACTCGTTGCGCAATGTTGAATAGTGTCAGGGAGGCAAGGCCATCTGGAGCCGTGATAACCCGTTCTAACAGCAGGTGGAGGCGCGCTATGGCAGACTGAGTGTCTTCGGTGAGCTGGAGGGTGGCGTCGGCCCATGGTTTCAACCATTTTCGGATGAAATTATTGTTGTGGCGAAGGTTCTCAATCCTGTCCAAGATGGCTAGACGTTGCGCGGAGACGATCGAGGGTGAGGAGGCTCTAACTTGGTCCAGAGCAGTTTCTGCCTGCTGTAATTCCGTCTGGATATGCTGAAGCATGGAATGGTGCCGCACTGCATTCCATAGTTGCGTGGCTATTTTGACCAATTGTGCGCCCTGTGTCAGCTACTCCTGAATAATACGTGTTGCATATGTGACCACTAAAATCCGCTGGTCACATACTTACGGAGGTATATCATACTGTTGTTGCGTGGCCCAGTCATGGTGGCGAACTTCGTGCAACACTCTAGTGTACAATCCTCGTAGCTCTATGTGAGATAGTTGCGCTAAATCTATTTGGATGTCCCTAGTAGTTGGATCAAGGGTGTTGACTAGGGTAATGCGAGGGAGTGAACACACATTGCTTCTACTGGGTGGTACTCTGGAGTTGCAGAGAAATCGCAGCATGTCCCTGTATCGCAACGTTCCTTCTGTGCGTGGCTTGCAGACAATCCTTTCTGCTGGGAGCCAGCGCTCACCCCTGAGACTGCACTCAGCATTCCAAGACTCTCTTAAAATTATATTTGCAGGTATTGAGCAGCCTGAGACTGGGTCCTTCAGTGGGTTAGGATCCATCTTAACAACAAGAAAATGGGCATCCTAGAGAATGTTAATGAACGCAAAAAACCAGTGCGCAGATAGTAGGAGAATGTTGTAGAGCAAATAAATAGCCAGGTGCGAAGTTGTTACACCATTTTTTTGGTCATCTAACCTATTATTATTAGATGAACCCAATTACACCATGTAAGACCAATTTTACCCTAAGTAAAATTGCTTTCACCATATAAAATAACCTATTTGGTCATATTTAACCCAAAATAAGGAAACTAATTAAATAAATCCTCATTTATTTAATATTTTCCTAAGAATAAGTTATTTAAGTCATTATTTAAATAATATTCTTAGTTAAATTTGACTAAATCATCCATAAATAAATTAAATAAATCATTATTTATTTAATTATATTCCCATTATTCCCCTAAAATGATAAATAAATCATTTATTTATTCATTATTTATAAATAAAGGAATTGACCCAAGTCAAGAATCCTTTTCCCTCCAACAAATATAATAAAATATTCTCAAAAGGTGCTTCTATAATTCGATTAATAATATTTTATTCATGCACCGAGTTCTAGACCACCCCAATATTTTGTTATAAATAGTGGGGTTTTCCCCATCCATTAGTCACCTTCATTGCATTAGATCACTCTGGATCTTCTCTTGGTCACCATTTTCCATTTTTCTTTGTGAGCTCCCATTGAGTTCTATGTTTGCTTTTCCACATCCATAAGAGAGAGAAATGCTAGATCTGAAACACTGAGGACTTCCAAGAACCCATCCCACTGAGGAGAACCGGAAAACACCTTTCTTGTTTTCCTCTCAGGTGCCCCATTCTTTAATATAATACAAAATTATTTCATATACATTCTTCTTGTCTTGTTCATTGGATCTATGGAGCTATGCTATTTTTTATCTGCTTAATATTTTTTGTGCTTAGATCTGAATTTGTGCAGCAATCTTAAAGGTATTTTGCAGCCATAATTGATGTTAGGGTTATTTGTTATGCGTAGCTAAAATGATCTTTTACGACGAAAGATTCATACTAACAATTGGCGACTCCACACGGGTTTTCTTTTGCGACCACTGTTGTTTTATCTATTCCTGCATATCCAGTTGTTTCAGACCCTAGGGTTTCTCTTCCATTCTTTGTTTTTCCTTTTTTTATGGTGATTTTCACCCCTAAAACCATTTAAACAGTCAAATTTTAACTTCTGTGTGTTTCTAGCCTTATTGCGCAGGTGACAGACTTCAGCTGCAGCTGAGACGACAAACTTTTTCTGAAATCTGCCGCTGAGACAGCCGGATCTGCAGGTCGCACTTATTGGCCCAAAAAGTGCGACCTGAGCCTCAGGATGCACTTTTCTACCCCAAGCCTACAACCTGGACTGAAAACAGGTCAAAATCTACGACCTGCACTTTTTCTGCAAATTTTTCAGCACTTTTTCTGGGTTTGTCTGAAGCTTCTGTCAGGGTTTTCCAACCTTTGTCTCTGCCCATTTGGACCTGTTTCTAATCTTCATCACTCACCTAAGAGGGAATCTTGCCCCTTAGGGCTCTAGTACCCTCCACTTTTTGTGGACGAGTCTTTACTGTTTCAGACGTCTGAATTTCCAGAGTTTCAGCCCTCTTTTTCTCAGATCTGATACCTCCTTTTCAGATCCCTTTAGATCAGCTCTTCTCCCTCTCAAAACCACCTCATTTCATTTTGTTTGGGTTCATCTCTAAGGCCACTGCCTAGTCTCTCCGATCTTTAAGCTGATCTCCTCCTTTTTAGCAGCAACCTTTCCTCTGCCTCTTTGTTGTTCTCTGCACCACTTTTCAGCAGATTCACCCTTTGGATCCTAGTCCCTCCGGACCTTCGATCTATTGGCATCTTTTAGCATGCTTTGCCTGGTTTTTTTTCTCTTGTAGACTATTTTTGAGAGACCCACCTTTTTGGGTTAGAATGCTGCATTATTAGTTGTTAATTTTCTGTTTTTTTAGTCTTATTTTTTGCAGATTTCTTTTCCATTACGCAGCACACTTTTTCTTTTACTTTCAACACGTCTGGGTTTAAAAAATTAAAATTAATGCACGCCACACACTGACCCTAAGCAAAGAAGCGCCCGGTTAACACCGCCTGGCAAAGACTAAAATCAATTGTCACTGCACCTTTTCTGCCCTTGACCTCACTTGATTTTGTCCCTTTCTGCCCTTGTCGGTTTTCTTCTTCCTGTCATCATTGCGCCCCCAAGGCACCTTTTCCAGATACTTCTTGGCCTTCACCCTCAGTTTCCGATTGGTCGACTTCCTCCTTCCTGTCATCATAGAGTAAGTCCTCCCCCGAGTCCACACTCCGAATCTTCCCCTGATTGTTCGGGTTCTCCCCCTAGTTCTGGTTCTCCCCCTGTCACTTTCACCATGTCTACCTCAAGGCCTACTACCAACAGCAACCCTAGTACTACTGCTGGGTCTATTTCTAGTGGAAACACTGTGGGACCTACCTCGACTGCCCCATTTATCCCTTATATGGCCGGCCTTAGTCTCCCCGACTTCAATCAGCTGATTAATGATCCTATTCGCCACGATGTTAGTTGGCTTGCTATGCCAACCAAGCTCCCCTCCGACATTCCCAAGTTCGAAGGCCTTGCTAGTGAGGATCCCTCCAACCATATCAGATCCTTCCATATGTGGTTTTCCTCCAATTCCCTTACCGACGACTCCATTCGTCTTCGATTGTTCCAACACATGCTTACAGGCGAAGCTTCTAAATGGTATGTTGAACAGGCCACTTCCTCCCATACCACTTTTGCGACTATTTCCCAAGCCTTCCTATCTTATTTCTAGCTCCCTCTTTGATACGACACTGGTACCGAGCTTTTAACCTCCTTCCGCCAATCCTATTCAACCCGCCTTTCCGCTCATGTCCAGGAATGGCGGCGTAGAAGAGGCTTATGTCGAGCTCCTCCCTTTGAAGATCAGGTTTATATGGACTGGTTCCTTCGCTCTCTCTTACCTCCCATTGGCAAATATGTCGCCTCCCATTTCCCTCAAATCGAAGAAGCCGCCCTCCAAATAGCCTTGAAATATGACCTCATTTATGCTCAATCTGGTTATGTTTATACCGTCCTTCCTGACCTCCCCAAGCCCGACGGCACTAACGCCCCGGGGGAATCTCACTCTGTCGACGGTATTGTTGGAGCCCTATCACATACCTCTGCCCAACCTCCTCCGGGCCACAGTTTTGCCTCAGGGGCCAGCCCCCCTGGCACTTTTCCCCCTCCCGGTAGCATGTATTCGGGCTACGAAATGCCTCCTCCTTTTGCCCACCCTCCTGCTTACCTTACTACTACCCAACCTAACCCTTACCCATATTCGCAACCTGGTGTCCCAGCTCCTCCAGCTTTTGGACCTCCCTTGCCTTTTCCACCCCCGCAACCACACTTACTACCCCCTTCAGGGCAAGTATTGGCACAGCAGGGGGCACCTAATTTTCCTCCTTCTCAAAGAAGGAGAAGAGGCAATCAATCCGCTCTTGGTAATCGTGGATCCAATCCTTCCAGTATTGACTCTACCACTGCCAACCAGCCACGGGGCCGTCTGCCTAAGTCGGCCCGACCGCTTCGCACCAATAAGCCCTGTTCTTGTTGCGGTGTGTATGGTCACGACACTCACGATTATCCGTTATTACCACAAATGTGGCAGATGTGGGATTCTCAGGCCATCGCGCAGGGATATCACTCCTCCCCTACCACCCCTCCCACCCCTGTTACTTCTCCACCTGCTATGTTTATCGATCCTTTCCTGCAACAAGGATTCGTGGCCACTCAAATACCTCACGCCCCGGTAACCACTCAACCTTCCTCTTCTGGTTCCTCTGATTACCATATTCTCATGATGGCCTCTGACCCACCCCTCACCGTCGACCTCAACCTTAAAACTCGGTCCCATTAATATTCCACACCTCCTGTTCCGTCTGTCTCCGAGTCTCCATCATCAAGTTCTATAGAGCCTCTATCGACATCCAATGGTCCCTTGCAACTCCTTACGCCCCAAGCCGAGGTCCATCCCAAGACTCCTAAGGGCCCATTACGCCGAAATGCTACCTCCGGTCAGGCTACCCATTCTTACAGCATAGTAGATGATTTGGCCCAGTCTCCTGCTTCCATTTCAACATTGGAACTCCTCCAGTCGTGTCCTTCTCAAAATAGGGCTCTACTATCTGCCGTAGGCGCTGTAGATCCTTCTGATGACCAATTGATTGTTTTCAATGCCCGTCAGTCAGACCATCCCCCTTTGCCTCCTTCGGTTGCTTTCCAAATCCCAGTCAAAATCCGCAATGACAATGTTGCTAGGTGTATTATTGATGAGGGGGCATCTACCTGTGTAATGCTCGCTTCGGTTTGGAAACAACTAGGCTCCCCTGAATTAGCCCCTTCCACCATCACCCTTCGTGCATGGGATGACCATGCCTCCCAGCCCATTGGCCTCTTCTGTAACTATCCTATCATCCTTGCCGGTAAGACTGTCTGTGTCGACGTTGAAGTTATCGATGGCCCTCTTGACTACAACATCCTTTTGGGGCGTAGTTACACCTATGCGATGTCTGCTGTCCCATCTGCCGTCCACCACAAGATGTTCTTCCCTCATAATAGTAAGATCGTCACCATTGACCATTTGACTTACCACGAACCAAACTCTCAGACCTCCCCTGAGTCCACCATCTCTACTGTCACCAACAAGCAATTTGTTGATTCTTTGACCAGTGTCTCCCCCGGCGTCTACAAAGACTCCTCCTTGCTCAGAACCTTTTTCGACTCCCCTCCCGTCTCTGATCCTAACTTGGCAAATGTTTGCATGATGCAATCATCATGGGCTAACCTTACCACGCCCACTTTGGCTAGTCAGCAACCTCAACCTCAACCAGCTCCTAGCCCTTCGCCCCCATTAGCCACCCTTCTTCCTTCTGAATCTTCTTCTACCACCACTCCTCATGGGTCTAATTCACCTAAAATCAACCCCCTTGGCACCATTCCTCCTTCCCATTTCCATGCTGGACAGATCCCTTTCCTCGCTCCCCCTCCCGGCGCTTATTCGGTCCCTACCTTGGCCACCCTATCCTTCCCCAACTTGACCTTAGGTATACCCGTCTGGTATCTTGACCCTTCCGCCATCCTTCCGCCGGGTCAACCTAAACCGTATCTTACTTTGACCCCGGTTCAACCAATTCCCACCACTTCTCTTGCTACACTGGCACCTCAGTCACCTCAACCAGCACCGCATCCTGTTGCCACCACTTCGGGTAAAAATAACACAACACATAGGGGGGCATCAAAAGACAAACTTACCCTGCCCAAATCTACCCCTCCTCGGCTTCCCAAGCATCCCATCCACTGTGCTCTATGTGATGTTGTTGGTCATGCCACTCATACTTGTCCTGAATTACTACCTCTTAAGACCATGGTTAATGACAAGTTTCCAGAATCAGACATCCCAGAAGTCCACGTCACCATACCAGTTCCTCCCCCTAAACTTAGGAACTTGCACGCCAACCACCCTTACTCTTTGTGCAATTTCCATGGCCACTATACCTACCTTTGTCCCCGTCTTGATGAGTATCGTGCTTCTTTAGCCACATACCGCCAATTTGAAGCTGCCCTCACTCGTACTCCTTCTTCCCTCACCCCATACCACCCGTATACCACGATCACCATTTCTCCTCCTGATACCGACATGAATGAAACTTCAGCTACCATTTCCTACCTTTCTTAATCCCCGCGATTCTCGGATACCGACCCCGTGGTATCTTCCCCCGATGCTTCGCCTGATCATTCAACTGCTCACTCTGTCACCTCACATGACACCGTACCTGTGAGCCCTTCACCTCACAATCAAGAGTCTCATCCCTCTACCTCCTCCGGTCACCCTCTTCCATCCTCTCTTCTCGTCTTCCAGTCCGATGAAGACATCATGGAAGACATGACCCACCCTGATTTTTCATGGGACGATATGCACCATCGCGCATAATTCCTCCCCCATCAATCCCATGACCAATATGCCCTCGAATCCAAAGACTTCATTCTTGATAAATTTGATTGGTTCAAAAACCCCATTCCTGCACCTGATGCTTTCGAAGAAGGAAATATGGCTAATATCTCTCCCACCATCAAAATCAACATTTCTGTCAAGCCAGGTATTGAAGAACATATCACCATGGGTGCCCAATGAACCCCGGAAGAAATTTAAGCCTACACGAAACTCTTCAAATAATTCCGTGATGTTTTCACTTGGTCATACTCTGAAATGCCCAGACTCAATCCTGCCATTGTCAAACATCACATCGACACATGGCCTGATGCCATTCCTGTTCGTCAAAAGTTGAGACCCATCCATCTTTCTAGACGTGAAGCCATCAAAGTTGAAATAGACAAGCTCTGGCAGGCCGGTTTCATTTACCCTATTGAATATACCACTTAGGTGTCTAACCCAGTTCCCGTCCTCAAAAAACAAGGCACCATTCGTTTTTGCACCGAATTTCACGATATGAACAAAGCTTGTCCCAAAGACAACTTCCCCACACCATTTATTGACAAAATCATCGATGAGTGTGCGGGGCATGATATTCTCTCCTTTATGGATGGCTTCTCCGGATACAACCAAATTGTTATCCATCGTGTTGATCAACTTAAAACGGTGTTCATTAGTCTGTGGGGCACTTTCGCATACCGAGTCATGCCATTTGGCCTTAAAAATTCCGGCGCCACCTTTCAACGAGCCATGTCTTATTGCTTCCATGACTTAGCCCATATTATCCTTGCCTATTTAGATGACCTTACAACACGTTCTAAACATCGGGCGCATCACCTTCATGACCTGCATACCATTTTTCTCTGATGCCGCAAGTAAAACATTCACCTTAACCCTTTGAAATTTGTCTTCTGTGTTCCCGCCGGTCATCTCCTCGGCTTCATCATGTCTAAAGATGGGATAACTCTCAACCCCTTGAAGGTTCAAGCCATTCTTGAACTTCCTCTGCCTCGTACCTTACGCCAGCTACAAAGCCTCCAAGGCAAAGCTAATTTTCTTCGCTAATTCGTTCTTGACTACACCACTACCGCACACGGCTTCCTTAGACTTCTTCGATCTCACACCCCTTTCGTCTGGGATACCTATGCTCAAGAGTCTTTTGATGCCCTCAAGCATGCTCTCACATCCGCTCCCTTGATCTGTCCCCCTGAATTTGACCGAGATTTCATCCTATACATCTCCGCCTCCACCTATTTGGTTGCTGGTGTCCTTATTCAGGTGGATGATAACGGTGCCGAACATGTGATCTATTATGTTAGTAAGAACCTTGCCGGTCCACCTGTGTCCTACTCACATGAAGAAAAGTTAGCATTAGCGGTCGTGTTCTTGGTCCAAAAATTGTGTCATTATATCCTAATGCATTCCACCAAGGTTGTGACTGATTCCAACCCCATGGCTTTCCTATTGAGTTGTTGCATCCTTAATGGGAAATGCGCCCATTGGGTCATTATTCTCCAAGAATTCGACCTTGAATTCGTCACCCCCAAAAGTAAGAAAGGTATAGTCCTAGCTGAACTCATTTCTGATCTTCCTACCCAGACGCAAGATACTCCAATTAATGATGCTCTTCCCTATGAACATTTTTTTTCCATCACCACCGACGATCCTTGGTACGGCGACATCCTTACTTACTTGCGAACCCAAAAGTTCGACCTTCACCTTGATCGTGATGCTCGACGACGTATCTGACACCAAGCTTCTCGCTACCTCCTAATCGGCGATGACCTTTATCGTCGCGGCATATATACTATCCTTCGTCGTTGCCTCACCCATGCTGAAGCCGAGCAAGTCCTAAATGCCTATCATAGTGGTGCTTGTCTTGGCCATCTCTCCGGCCTCGCCACCACCCAAAAAATCATGCGCGCTGGGTATTTTTGGCCTTCTCTCTTCAATGATTGCATTGAAGCCGTCAAACATTATTCCAATTGCCAACATTTCGCCCCCAAGGCGCAAGCTCCTCCTACTCCCCTCCATCTTGTCGTCATAGCCGGTCCTTTTTGCAAATGGACCATCGACTTCATGGAATGTCGACCTCCATCTATTGGTAACCGCAAGTATATCATCGTGGCAGTCGACTATTTCACTAAATGGGCCGAAGATATGCCTACGTTCAACAATACGGCAGCCACGGCAGCCCTCTTTTTCTTTAACCATGTCATTGCCCGATTCGGTGTTCCAAAACAGTTAGTATCCGACCATGGCTGACATTTCGAAGACCAAATTTGGCATGAGCTCTCCTCCCTATTGGGTTTTGAACACCGATATTCATCCTCCTATTACCCCCAAGGTAATGGTCAAGTTGAAGCAGTCAACAAAATTATTAAGACCATACTTCAACGAACGGTGAATAAGCACAAAACCAATTGGCATCTCATGCTCTTCCCTTCTTTGTGGACCTATTGTACGTCTGTTAAAACCACCACCGGTTTCACTCCTTTCCCCCTTGTCTTTAGAGAGGAAGTCATCTTACCAATCGAGTGTGAAATCCCTTCCCTTCACTTGGCCGTCGAACTTCTCCCTGATACTCAACCTCTCGAACAACGACTTATCATGCTTGAGCGCACCTCTAAAGACCGTCGTGTTGCATTGCAAATTCTCAAAGCGGCCAAAAAGCACATAAAATCTCAGTATGACCAAAAAGTACACCCTCGCACCTTTCATGAAGGTGATCTTATTCTAGTATATGACCAGGCCCACGATACCCTTGGTCATGGGAAGTTCGACTCATTATGGCTAGGTCCTTACATCATCAGTAAAGATCTTGGGAAGGGAGCATATATTTTAGAGGACTTTGAAGGCCACCCCCTTCCTAATCCTCGCAATGCACTCTATCTTAAGAGATATTACCCTTAGCATTTCCCACTTGAAATGCCTCTTTTATCTCCTTGTTGATAGCCAGCATCTGTTTGTTCTTATCATTCACTACTTCACCAGGACACATGTTGTCCATGAAGTCTTTCTTTCCCTCTTCTCCAAATTAGATTTCCTCACTTACAACACTCTTCCTTGGGGCACCACTTGGCCCCATATTTATTCTTGTTCGTGTCGATTTCCATCATGAGACACCATTTTGTACTCATGTTTTTCGGGTACCCTTTGGTCCTTTCATCATCAGTCTCTACTTGTACGTCGCTCTACTATTTTCCCTTGTGCCTTAGTTGGGATTCCTTTATTACCTCACCTATGGCGGACCTACTTCTGTCGACATCAGCTCATTTATTCCAGAAGCCAGGTCTAGGGGGCAGTGTACCTTGGTTCAAGCTCTTCCCAGCATGATCGTGAGCTATACACTTGATGGTCCAGTGATGTAGTAGCCGTTATTGGTGATTCCCGGGCGTGTGTGAGATGTCTCAACCCTCATGAGGGGGTGGCCCTGCAGGTAGCCCCCCACATGCCTGGATGACTTCATTTCAGCCCTTGATGTAGCTCCTCTCTTATGATGATACCGGCCTCAGCCGCTTGTAGCACCTCTTCGACTTGCATGTATCAGTCAGCCTTTGCGAGCCTTTCCCCGCGTGTAGGGGGAATTTGGGTGTCTTTATATCTCATGTACTACCATATTATTGTATAAGTCCTGATGATTATTCCAGGCATCACATGTATGTGGGATTTATCATATTCTTTATCTGGCTCATGTTTAGGCCAGCACATGCTTCATCAGTGCGTTTCGTGCTTTTTAGGATGCCTTATTATTTGTACTTATTGTGTTCCATGGTTTTCCAGGCGCCTTATTCTTTGTAATTTGTCTCGGCGGGCATAGGTATGCCTCCCCTGCCGCCTTCAGCACATGTACCACTTCATAGAGACTTGTTGCACCTGTAAGTCTCATCTCCTCAGGGCCTAGTTATTTTGTACATCAGACACCATTACACTTCTCTCTCTCACTCTCCTTTTGACATCTAGTGATTGAGTTCTTACAATGTACTTCGGTCATACAATTTGCTCCTAACACTCGTACGTTGGGGGGCAATCTGTTACACCATTTTTTTGGTCATCTAACCTATTATTATTAGATGAACCCAAGTACACCATGTAAGACCAATTTTACCCTAAGTAAAATTGCTTTCACCATATAAAATAACCTATTTGGTCATATTTAACCCAAAATAAGGAAACTAATTAAATAAATCCTCATTTATTTAATAATTTCCTAAGAATAAGTTATTTAAATCATTATTTAAATAATATTCTTAGTTAAATTTGACTAAATCATCCATAAATAAATTAAATAAATCATTATTTATTTAATTATATTCTCATCATTCCCCTAAAATGATAAATAAATCATTTGTTTATTTATTATTTATAAATAAATGAATTGACCCAAGTCAAGAATCCTTTTCCCTCCAACAAATATAATAAAATATTCTCAAAAGGTGCTTCTAGAATTCGATTAATAATATTTTATTCATGCACCGAGTTCTAGACCACCCCAATATTTTGTTATAAATAGGGGGGTTTTCCCCATCCATTAGTCACCTTCATTGCATTAGATCACTCTGGATCTTCTCTTGGTCACCATTTTCCATTTTGCTTTGTGAACCCCATTGAGTTCTATGTTTTCTTTTCCACATCCATAAGAGAGAGAAATGCTAGATCTGAAACACTGAGGACTTACAAGATCCCATCCCACTGAGGAGAATTGGAAAACACCTTTCTTGTTTTCCTCTCAGGTGCCCCATTCTTTAATATAATACACAATTCTTTCATATACATTCTTCTTGTCTTGTTCATTGGATCTATGGAGATATGTTATTTTTTATCTGCTTAATATCTTTTGTGCTTAGATCTGAATTTGTGCAGCAATATTAAAGGTATTTTGTAGCCATAATCGATGTTAGGGCTATTTGTTATGTGTAGCTAAAGTGATCTTTTACGATGAAAGATTCATACTAACAAGGAGCAAGCCTCTAATAGAAAAAAATAAGAATGACATCTACATATGGGAACCTACAGGAGGAGAATACACTGTCAGAACAGGATATCAAAAACTTCATGAGAGTCAAAACCAATAAGTTTGGCAACACTGGAGATCTGCATGGAAGATTGAATCCCTACCCAAAATCAAAATCTTTATGTGGACCTTGCTTCATAACAAAATCCTAACAGCAGAGAATTTAAAGAAAAGAGGAATAAGTGGGTCGTCACAATGTCCATTTTGCAGGAAGAATGAGGAAACAATCCAACATTTACTACTGGACTACTCATTCTCAAGGAAATGTTGGGAGACAATGATATTACCCATAGAGGCAAACATAAACTACAATCTTCCAATAAATCATTTCATCAACAAATGGAAAATTAGCTACCCATACTCCATCAAAAGTAAGCAAACAATACAAAGATTTTGGAACTGCCTTCCATCATTCATTTGCTAGCAACTATGGCTAGCAAGAAACAGAGAAATCTTCAAAGATAAAAATCCTACACTAAGCACAGTAACTACAAAAGAATGGGGATTAATGGTGGAATTTCTCACAGCAAAAGGGGTGAAGGGAATCAATCTAAGCCAACTACAAGAAGAAGAAAGAAGCTGGATAAGTTTTGCAGCAAGTAAGATCAAACAGGCTCCACAAATGGGAAATGATGAGAGGCATCAGAACTAGAAGATAAGAAAAAATGAAGAGGATTTTAAAACCTGGGTAAAGACTCTAAACAAAGCATGTCTATTCTTTGACGGAGCCTCAAAAAGGAACCCAGGTAAAGCAGGCACAGGTGGAATAATAATCCTACATCAGTCAACAACGCAACTATCTTACAATTGGGGACTAGGTCAAAGGACGAACAATAAAGCAGAGGCTTATGGGCTTTTGCTAGGACTTAAAATTCTCAAGGAAAAAAAATCAAAGACGCTGTAATCTTTGGGGACTCAACCATCATCATCAAGGCAATGGTAAATAACTCCCTTCCAAAAAACGCAGGGTTAAATCAAATTTTAAGTAGAGCCTAAATAATATCAAAGGACATTGGCAATATAGAGTATTTCCACATCTTGAGAAAAAATAACAAAATGGTAGATGAACAAGCAAACAAAGGAGCCCAACAAAATGAAGGACAAGCACAAATTGGTGGAACAAAAATCCAAATCCCCATCCCTTGACTTTTACTCTGCACTCATGATGAATAAAAATCAAAACATATTTCATAAAAAATCCAAAGACAGAACCAATATCCTTCTGGAATCCTCAACCAAGCACTTTGTCAATTCAGCAATGATTCCCAAATCTGACTGTACCACAAAAATCTCTGCAAATTGCACTTCTCAATCTTATGGAATCGGGCATCATGTGAACCCTTAGCCCATTCCCTTCCCTTAGTGTGTTTCTATTGAGCTGTTACTTATCTGCTCTCGGGCTTTTCTAAACTTTCACTGGCCCACGAACTTTCTAAGAAACAGTCGTATCTCTCTAGCCTTTCGCGCTTGAGCTTTTCTCATTATTTTGACAGCTCCCTTGCTTTGCTCTTGCGTGAGCTGGAGACAGTCTTCAGCGCTGGCAGCAGAGCTTCTAATCAAGTTTGAAGCAGCGCAAGTGGACTTATCAAACTGCGCCAGTGGGAATATGGTCTTCTACTCAGCGTTGGAAACAAAGAATACTACTTTGGCAGCAGTAATTTACTTCAAAATTAGAACAGGCAGCAAAGGAGAAAATTACAAGAAAACCACATCAACAGAATAAGGAGAAAATTTTAAAAGAAGCACTAACAGAAAGAAGAAACAAATGGACCCTATGGAGAACAGAGCGCACCCCTGCGCATTCTGCAAATCCCACCGATTGGTAATAGAGAACCTCAAGAATCAGATCCAACAAGATAAAGAGAAATCCAAAGCTGAGATGGCCCAAATGAAATCACAATGGAAGAAATGTAGTGAGGAAATAAACAATCTAAGGTATAGCTACAGCCATATGCAGGAATCCTTGAATGTCATCAAAGAAGCAATCAATAAAAAGTCTGAGCAAGGATATACATCAATGGATCAGGGAAGCAGATATCGTGGAAGTGAAAACACTGTCAACAAATAGTTCACCAATCGCCCATGGATCTTGATCTCAACTCCAGTCGAAATTTTAATTTCCAATGAAAGTCAAATGTATTTTGCTTTTATTTCAGTTCATCAATCAATATAGTTCCAATGTAACTGTCTCTAGCTATAAAAGGAGGACAGAAAATAGGAAATCAAGTAGCATAACTTTAGAATTAGCCCCCCAGAAAACTCTATCAGATTTGGGGAATTTTGTAATGGAGAACACCTCTCCTCCTCTTTTTTAGAAATATAATACAACCGACATTGTTAGAAAAAAAAAAAATTGTTTATTAAAATACTAATTTATTTTTATTAATATTTATGTGCAATAATTTCATACATAAATAATATTATATGAATTTGTTTATTTTTGTTTCTTAATTCAGTATTACAATTTTTTTTAGCAAGTTTTAATCAATATAAATAAATAACCATAACAATATAATGATACATTTTAAATATATAAATCATCATGACAACATCAAATGACTATGCATGATCACATATACAAGGATTGCACTTGGAATGAGTTAAATGCTTAATACATTGGATATTGATGTTTAATTTAATGATGTAGATTTTTTCTTCCCAACATTATTCATCACTATACATTTTAATAAAAATATACATAACATCACCAGCAAGAAGTTTTAAGTTGTATTATAATTTATATTAATGTTTAATTTAACAAAATCATTTTTCTTTCAAGAATGATCAAATATACACATTAATTAATTGATATTTAATAAATATATGTTATAGGTTTTTACAAAAAAAATCAATCAACATGCATTTTAAAAGTATAAAGTACTAACAATATACAATACATTTCAAAACAACTAATAATTATAAATTCTTTACAAGCCTCAAACAGTCTACATCTCAAAAACATATCACAAATTTTCACATGTAACATAAATAAAAGAAATATCATCAATCGATAACAATATTCTAAAAATTGATCTTATATAATTTGAAATAAATATACATTTAAAAATTTAAAATGTTATACCATATGTATCGTGTATAATAATTATTACTACAAGGCACACCATAAGTAAAAATATATCTTAATCTTATCTATAAGAATGAGTGAATGTATTTAAATGCTTGTATTTTTTTGTATAATGTGTTTGTTAATTGTAATTTATTTGTATTTGTTTACTTTTTATTAAACTAGACATTAACATAAATAGAAATACAATATTCAACTTTGTGTAGATAATATGTATATTTTAATATATATGATGTTATGTATGATATATGAAAATGATAGCAAGTAAACCAATACAAATAAATTACAATTAACAATGACATTTAAAAAAAAAATACAAACATTTAAATTACAACATTCAACTCATTTTTATAGATAAACTTCCAAATATATTTTTGACATGTGGTATTATATGTGTGAAATTATTATACACTTAAATAAAACAAATAAACAAACACATAACACAACAAATACATGACAGAGACAAACATTTAAATTACCAAATACACTAACATGTACAATACATAAAAAAGAAACTTCCATCATCATAAATTAAATTATAAATGTATATTTATTTCAAATTATTTCAAATTTATTTTTAGAATATTGTTTTCATTAGAAGATTTATTTATTTATTTGTGTTACATGGGAAAATTTGTGATATGTTTTTGAGATGTAGAGTGTTTGAGGCTTGTAAGTAATTTATAATTATTCATTGTTTTGAAATGTATTGTGATATTTTTTATTTATTTATGATACATGGGAAAATTTGTGATATGTTTTTGAGATGTAGAGTGTGTGAGGCTTATAAATATTTTTTTGCATTGTTTTGAAATGTATTGTGATATTGTGAGTGGTTATATTTTTGAAATGCATGTTAAGAAAAAGTTCGTAAAATCATTTTATTATTTAAAAAGCATATGGTATTATTAAAAAAGATCAATTAATTAATGCATATATTATATTATTTGAAAAAAATTGAAAAGAAATTGAGTTTGTTAAATTAAATATTAATATAAATTATAATACAACCTAAGACTTTTTGTTGGTGATGTTATGTTGATGGATAATGTTTGTGATATTAAGCATTCAACTCATTCCAAGTGCAAACCTTGGATATGTGATGGCATATTCATGTGATGTTGTCTCGATTATTTATATATTTCAAATGTATAATTATATTGTTATGGTTATTTATTTATATTGATTAAAACTTGCAAAAAAAAATAATTTGTAAAATTAAAATACAGAAATAAACATTTTCATAAAATATTATTTATGTATGAAATTATCGCACATAAGCATTAATAAAAATAAATTACACTTACTAAGCATATTATAAAAAAAAAAAAAAAAATACAAACATATAAAATACAACATTCAATTGATTTTTACAAATAAAATTTGAAATAAATTTTTTACATATGGTATTATACATGTGTAAAATTATTATACACAACAAAAACAAACAAACAAACACATAATACAACAAACATTCAAACTTCCACGTTACAACAAACAAAAACCACATACACAATACAAACTAACAATAAAACTTCCATTATTATAAATTAAAATTTTAAATGTATATTTATTTCTAATTATCAAAGATTAATTTTTAAAATATTGTTTTCAATTAAATATTTGTTTTTTTGTGTTAAGTAAAAAGGACAATTTGTGATGTGTTTTTGAAATGTAGGGTGCTTGACTAGGCTTATAAAAAAGTTATTATTGTTCTGAGTGTTTTGAAATGTAGGGTGCTTGACTAGGCTTATAAAAAGTTATTATTGTTGGGAGGTTTTGAAATGTATTGTGATATACATATTTGCCTACATTTTTGAAATGTAGATTGATTGAAAGCATTTATGAAAAATAATTTTATTATTTAAAAAAACTATAACATTATCATAAAATATCAATTAATTAACACATCTACTATAAATTTAAACCATAATATAAAAATGCAAGTAATTATAAAAGTGTTAAAAAAAATGTATGATTATTATTAATGTTTAAAATTGTTAAAAAATTATGATTATTATTAATGTTTTGAAAAGTATTGTGATATGGTTGGTTAGTTAAATTTTTGAAATGTAGGTTGATTGAAAAAGTTTGTAAAATTATTTTATTTAAAAAAAAACTATAACATTATCATAAAATATCAATTAATTAATACATATCATAAATTTAAAACCATAATATGAAAACACAAATAATTATAAAAGTGATTTCCAAACCAAGATAAAAATATATATTAATTTCACAATTAAATTTTAAAATAATTTAATTAATTTTTTAACTTCAATTTTTATTAAATTTTATCAATATATTTGAAGACATTATTATTATTAATTTCTAATTATTACTACATCCATTACATAATACAATGCATAAATTTAAAAATTACATAAAAAAATAAAATAAAATAAAAAACAACAGCAGCAACAATCCTCACCAATAAACATGGCCATGGTTTTGATGAGGGCTTGAGGGAAGGGAAAACCCTCTCCCTCAAAAATAAATACCAATTTTATTAAAGATGGAGTTTTGGATTTTTCCTAGACATAATTTAGAGGTAATAAATAAAATTATATATCATAAGCTTACATATTTATCTATCTACTTTTAATTTAACTTTGAATTTCATCTCCTTGTACATATTTAATATCAGCGTCCATCCTTCTTGTATTTCTGAATCAAGATCATCTTATTTTCCTTCATAAAACACACAAAAAAGGAAAAATCATATTAATAACAACACATTTTAATAAACATATTATCTAATTATATTGTTAAAATTTGGAATGAAATTGGAATAAAAAATAGTTAACAAACAAATGTGTAAATTTAATGTGACCACTAAAAACATCAATTTAAAATTTATTCACTTTAAACTTAGATACATTAATGCTTATACCTATTTATAAGTTCACTTTATTATTTATTTATTCACATAAGCTAGTATTTACACTAACACCTATGAAAAATATCAATCTAAATTTACAACCCATCCAACCTTACCTTCCTGGATAAGAGTTATATAGGTTATATACACTTTCTTTATTTCATTACTCTTTCGAGAAACTAACCTATTATATTTTGTTTATGTAATTACTCTTTAAAATAAAGAAACTACCATATTACTATTTTACTATCAAGAAAAAGCATTAGAAACCTGTAATTCCATTTATAGTGCTAGAGTAACATAAAATCAAGCCCATAAGCACTTCTTCATCCAATGCCAATGACTAAAGAAACAAGGGTAGCTACTAGAGAAGCGTCATCAATGGCTGTGGTTGTATAATGGTTTGTCCAGCAATAGGACCAGCAGTTGGTGCCATTGGTCCAAACAGATACATATAGAGAGATGCGGTTCCAAAAATTCATGGTGGAGATTAGTTTCTTGATCCAATTAGATTTAGATGTTTGTAAAAGAAGTTCCTGTACAATAACCACATGTTTATTTTTTAGTGGAGAATTTTTATGGTCAATTTATGGTCATAAACATATATGCATTTATTGTCATATCTATTTATAAGTTATTTAATTTTGACTTTAGGCTAGTATTTACACTAACAACCAACAACTGGTAAATTAATCAATAATACCAATTTGGACTTACAATCCTAACTTCCCTAAATAAGAGATATTGATTTTATATGCACTTTGTTTATCTAGTTACGATTTCAACATCAAATCTGGAGAAAATGACTTAAGCTTTCATTGGAAACCTGTAATTCCATTTATATTGCCAGAGTAACACAAAATTAAGGCCATCAGCACTTCATCCAATACAAGCGACTAAAGAAGCAGGGGTAGCTACTAGAGCAGCAACATCAATAGCAGTGTTTGTATATTGGTTTGCCCAACAGTTTGATATACTGATAGAGAGGAAATTTATATAAAGAGAAAAGCCATTAGAACAGTGCTTATTAAAACTTGGTAAGTCGATGCCATTATAGGTTGAGCGCTCTCCAGGTAAGGGTTCGAGTGTAGCTGCTAAAGAAGCAGCATCAATGGCAGTGGTTGTATATTTTTTGCTCCAGTGGATTGCCTCAGAAAAGAAAGGGTTCGACGGAATCGTCTCTCAAACCACCCCTGCTAACACCTGCATCAATATATGATGCTGGTGGTTCAAATGCTATTGGTTGTGCTTCAAGCAGCAATAGCAAGCAGATTGCCCTCTCCGGGATCGTATCTCCACCAACCCTGCTAACGCCTGGATCATGGCTCAAGTATGATGTTGCTGGTATAGGTGCAAATGCAAAGGGAAATAAAGGGTAGCTACTAGAGAAGCAGCATCAATGGCAGTGGTTGTATCTTCTGTTGGTTTTCCCACCAATAGGACAAATAGTTCATGCAATTAATCCAAGCAGATACATACAGAGAGGACCATGAGTTTCTAGATCTAATTCGTAATTGGGGTTCAGATGTTTGTGAATGTTTGTGATTGGGTTAGAAGTCAAAAAGTTCATGTACCATAACCATACTTTTATTTCTCAGTGGAAAGGCTATTATACCCATATCTACCTAGGGTCTAGCTGGTTCACCTGCTTGTGCTTCCCATAATTAATTTTATTCAATCCTCATTGATAAATTTCTGCTACAATTTGCATAAGGGACCAATATTTTTTTTTAAATCTAAATATAAAGCATATGAATTGCAATTGCAATACAGCTAAAAGAAAAAAAAAAAAATACAGATCAGGGTTCGGGTCACTTACAGACAAATATCCTCTGCCCCAAAAACCCCGGCTTTGCGTTTTCCCTGGCCCGGAAACTCTGCCCTTGAAATAAAATACCCTGCTGAATTATTACAGAATGACCCTGCAGTATTATTACGTCGAGTGAGGGTGGTTAAAGCATGACGAGTGGCTCCCCTTGAGTGAGGGATAATTCATTATATCCTTAGAAAGAACTAAGAAACTGAAAAACAAACACATATTCATTTTAAAATTGATATGCCTCTGGCCCGGAAACTCTGCCCCTGCTTCTCCTCCAGCCGGGAAACTCTGCACCCTGAAATCAAATGTAGGTACCCTTCATAATGAATTATTACAGGATACATACAATGTCAGCTCCAAATCAAACATGACAAAAAGAAAACAGTGAATACCTGAAGTTGAATCTGCCACTAATTTCATCATTCAATCTGCCGCTCCTTCCCTTTCAACCCTCCCTTTCCCTTTCAACTCTCATAGATCAAAACCCCAAAAAAACCCTAATTCACCGTACAAACCAAAACAATCTTCATTCTCACAAATAAAAATATGAATAAGAAGAAAACAAACGGAAAAATAAAAAAACACCAGAACAATGGAAAAAAATCACAACACATCAATACAACAGAGCAACAATAAACTGCACATGGCCATGATTAACACCAGACAAGAAAAACAAACACTGAACAAAAAACAATTCCACTCCAAATGCTGCTCCGCTCCACCAACAAAAGCAGCTTCTCTACCTACATTCCATGCGGCTCCTCTCCTCTAACAAAAGGAACTTCTCTACATACATTCCAATTTAGTGGCATCCCAGCCATTATATGCTCGTTTAGTTAAAATTTTAAATCCGTGGGGTAACCCTGCTATTTTACTTAAAATTTTGAAATTTGAAATCCTTCAAGCAACATGCTGACCTAGTATCCTTACGCAGGTATACAGGCTGGCAAAGTAGGACCATTAACCATTTAACAGTATAAAATAATGTTTTTTAATTATGGCTTTTTAATATTAAATTTTATTTTATTAATAATTTCAATTTCAATTTAAGTTTTTAAAAAATTTATTATTTTTAAGTTACATGCTGGCCTAGTACCGTTACGCAGGTATACAGGCTGGCAAAGTGGGAACATGATTGCTTTTTGAATTTTTTTGAAAGGGACCATTATCCATTTAACGGTATAAAATAATGTTTTTTAATTGTCTTTTTAATATTAAATTTTATTTTATTAATAATTTCAATTTCAATTTAAGTTTTTAAATAATTTATTATTTTTAAATTAATTCTAAAATTATATTTGCAAAATATTTTATAAAAGAAAATTGTAAAAAAATAGTGTCTATTTTATTTTATTTTAATTATATGATCAACTTTAGATATTCTTAAAAGCACACTATCCACCTATCCTAGCTTATATGTTGATAAAGCATATTATTATCTGCATACCTTAGCTTTGATGAAGGTGGTATGAATTCATAAAGTTTGATGGATAAAATGTCAATTGTAATGAAGGATAGTATTTACTTTATTTATAGGATTGAGGTTAAATGTTGTTTAAATGCACAATATCCCATTACTCTTAACTTTGATGATGATGGAAATACATGATGTTAGCTTTCTTATAAATACTACTTAGGTTGAAAATACCTTTTGGGATTAGTGTAAGGCCTAATACTGCTTTTGACTTAGTGACACTAGAGAGGGCTAGACGTTGCCAAGATAAACTATAAGAAAGTGAGTGGTAGATCACTAGAAGACACATCAAAAGGATGGCTTATCTCATGTAATCATGCACAGGGAAGATGACTGAGTACCTCAGGAGTCGCAAAGACCTAATGGAGGACGAGTGAGAGCATAAAAGGGTAGATCCAAGACTGGAAAGAAGGCCGAGGTTGCTCAAAGTTGTGGGGAAGATTCTCCATTTCATTTTGTCCTTAAGGAAGGCATATCTACGCAAGAAGAGGAGGCTCTTTCTATGTAAGGGCTAAGGCCTAGGAAGGTCTAATTTTGTGGTGCTATAGACCTCAAGTCATTTCCCTAAGATCTAGTTTTGGATGTGCACAGATTGTGATGGAAGAAAGGGTCGAAACCCTTAGAAATTAGATCATGACCTAGTGATAAGGTCATAGATCTAAGGCCAAATTAATATGGTTGTGATATGAGATTAGGGCAACCAAAAGTCTTTATGGGAGTGTGAATTTAAGGCAGAAGTGAATGAGAATGTGGCATGAGGAATAGAGACAGCGAATGAGATGAAACAAGGAGAGAATGGCCTCAGTGATGGGTTGTCTCAAGGGTTTTGAGATAACAGAAAATCTGCAAGCCCTAGATCAGTCAAGCATTGATTGGGTGAGGGTTATCCTTGATGCCTAGATCATGACAAAAGTTTAGTCCTAAAGCGGCCTCATTTTGTGCACAATGTGAAGGTAAAAACCTTTATATGAGACATCCATGTGTGATATGCTTCAGGCACAAGGGCTACAATTGTACACAAAAATTTCAAAGAGAAATAGGTGAAGAGACATTTTTCAGATTAATGGAAGAACAATAAGAATTAGGATTGTGTGTTGGGTTGTTCTAAGATGAAGGATATCAGACAGAATTAAAGAAATTATGAAAATAAATAAGGTCTTCACTTAAGTCATGAGAAACAATGGTTTTTGGTGCCCTTAATATCTGTGATTTGAGGATCAAATCACAAGCATGAGGGGAGTTTGATTGTTGCCTTAGATCAATCAAGAAGCGATTGTAGTTGGACTGATTTGCAAACCCTAAGAAGAGTGATTGTAACAGCTTGTGTGTCATAGAGGTAGGGCAGGTTGTGCAAGCCCTAGATTGGAAAGTGAAAGAGATGTTTCAGAGATTTGAAAGGGCGG
Organism: Pinus albicaulis; assembly: GCA_034641835.2. Taxonomy (NCBI): domain Eukaryota; kingdom Viridiplantae; phylum Streptophyta; class Pinopsida; order Pinales; family Pinaceae; genus Pinus; species Pinus albicaulis. The sequence goes on from CM076581.1 coordinate 1,382,933,884, forward strand.
ATATGTGAGCCCTAGGTGCAACATTCTAGAGCAGCCAAAATCATGACAAGTGGGTTGTGAGCACTATTCACAAATGAAGTTGTGAACAATTCAAGATGCATTGCAAGAAGGAAAATTTTTGGAGCAGCGAAAGTGCAAAAAGTTGGAGGATTGTAGTGGCTTGCTTCGATCCCTTGAGAAGGACAGTAGGACTATCAGAGAGCAGATATCTTCGAGGACAGTCGATTGAGAACGAAAATAGTACTATCAGAGGGAAGATATCTTGAAGCCCTGAGGTTTGATCATTGAAGGAAGCAGGGCCACTAGTGGGCTGGATTCCATGCCCTAGATCAGTGAGTTGCAAGAGGGCAACTTCAGTGATAAGTGGGAAGCCTCCAAGCCCTAAGTCTGATTATTATTGGAGCAAAAATAATGGCATTTGAATACCTTATGAGTCGGAATCCTTAATAGACTAAGGAACAACTAGAGGCCATATTGTTTTGAGCCTAATATCAGTGACCTAAAGGAGCTATGTACATTAATAGAGGCAGATTGAGCTGTTGTAGATTGGGGGGAAAGAGGACCCAACATATGTGTTCAGGGCACATGGACTGAAAGGGTTATGTGTGGCCACCATCAACAACTAGGGTGTTGCCTTGTTCAAGGTAGATTGGTTGTCAAAGTGACTGACACCAAACCCTAATTATGTCCTTGTATTGGGGTTGTGTGTAAGGGCCAATATCCCCGATACAAGAGCCCTAAAATTGTTGTATTCTAGATTGTAATATAACAAAGAAGGGTTTAAAAAGTTAAAAATTTGTCATGTGCAATAGTTGATTAACTTATGTGTGCATATTTTGATGTGCAAAGTAGTTTGTTGTGGCATTTGAGTGAGTTTGTGTCATAGATTCTAAGACCCAAACTTGATTCTCAAGTGTCGTAGAAAATAAACATATCCACCTTCAACCCATTCCAACACATATAGCTATGCAATTTTTTTGTTGCATATGCCTATCAATCCTGCAAAAAAATTAGCATAACTCCTATATCGTCTATGAAAGCTCATACTTATAGGCAGACTAGGCCTGCCTTTAGAGGCGCCATTAAAGTTTAGTTTTATTTCTCCAAGAAGAGGGGGACTCCATTTAGAAGGAATGTTTCATTTTGGAAGAGGTAACTCAAGAGGAGATTTGCAAAGAGGGAGCAATATCTAATGATTGAAGAAATCCAACTTCGTGGTAGTTGGAGATTAAATATTGGGGGGGGGACAATTGCGAGATAAAATAGTTTCCTTAAAGTCTTTGATAAATTTACCCCAAGCATCTTCTTCAAATTGTGAGTTGTTTTCAAAATTTTCGTGCTACAATTTCTCCAAGTCTCCCATAAAATGAATCATGGATGTAATTGTTAGGATTTGTTAATTATGACTTTTTAATAAAAAGGGAGAGATAGGATCCCCTTGTCTTATACCTCTAGAAGGGATGAAAATTGTTGAAGAATTTCCATTAATAAGGATTGAGAAGAAAATTGTTGAGATTAGAGCAAGAAGCCAATGGATCCATTTCTCTATGAGCGCAAAGGTAGTGAGAAGATGATACATATATTGGTAGCTTATGTGGTCAAATACCTTAGAAAAATATAGCTTAATAAGCATTCAAGATATGAGCTTAGGAAGCATCAACTTAAGCTTATTTTCAATGAATTTATAAATGATTTTGTAAATGACATGCATAATGAAATGGGTCTATAAGAAGATGGGTTTTCACCTTTGTTGTCTTTAGGAACAAGAAGAGTTAAGGAAGTAATATCCAAAGCTAAATAGAATGAGTGTGTTCTTCTTGAATTCTCAACTAGTTTCCACACATCCTTTCCTATGATTAGCTAGCATGTTTGAAAAAATCTGTTATGAATCCATGCAATGTTGGAGACTTGTCCTTCTGCATTCCCATCACTATTTTCTCAACCTCCACTGGAGATATTTCACCATGACAGGTAATTTTTTTTTCATGAGTGACTAGAGCAAGAATATTTCGTGTGATCCTTATCAATGATCTTTGATCCAAGAGTGGCTCTATGAGTAGTTTCTTGTGAAAGAGACAAATTCTTCTTATGTTTCTTGATGATTTTATAACATCTTCCCTTATGGATCTTTGATGCAAGGAATCTTGTTATGTTGCTTTTACTATACCAAAAACTCTATCCAATCCATAGATGTCCAAAACTCTATCCAATCCTAGTCTTACCTGGTAGCACAAGCCATAATCACTAGTGCCACGCAAATATCTGAAAATCCGCTTCACTGCTATCCAATGCTCCTTCCCTGGTTTTGACATAAACCTGCTCAATACTCCCATTGCATATGCAATGTCTGGTCTAGTACAGACCATTGCATACATCAGGCTACCCATTGCACTTGCATATGGAACACAAGACATATCATCCTCTTCTTCTTGTGTCTTGGGACACTCTTCAACAGATAGATTTACACCTACAGGAATAGGAACCTTCACCAGTTTACTATCCTGCATATTGAACCTTTGCAATATTTTCTCGATATACTTCCTCTGGTTTAACCAGACTTCCTCTTTGCCCAATATCTCTTAATTTCCATGCCCAGAATATAGTTTGCAGCACCAATATCTTTCATATCGAATTTGGAGAACAATTGGGTCTTCAAATCTTGGATAATTTCTTTGTCATTTCCAATCAGCAACATATCATTCACATGGTCTTGAAAATGCAACAAGATGATGGAGCTTAGTGAAATGAAGTCGCCTTCACTAAGTGGGCCCGCAGGCTATTTTTGGCGCAAAGTCTATTTTTAGACATATGGAGCATGGTCTGGGAGTTGCGGTTTGCTATTCTTGGATTATTGGTCGAGTTGGTAAAAATAGATGGACCTCTATTTTTAGACATACAGGTCGAAGTCTATTTTTAGACTGCTTGTCTAAAAATAGGTCAGTCAAATATTATTAGCCCTTAATAATATTTGGACTCTAAACTTCAATTTATTCTCTTGGAGCACTTCAGTTGGAGCTACGGATGTGGCCCATGCATCTGACAGAAGGAATTACGCTATTCCTTGGGGTTTGGTGAGCTCATGCATGGTTGACTTCAGTTAGGACTTCAGTGGCAGAGTTTGGTGGAGTTGATGAGGCAGTTGGTGGAGTTGTGTTCGGTTTAACTTAGTTGAACTAGTTGTGTTTAGTTTAACTAGATAATACACTAGTAATGAGTAGAGTGAATTAAATATTATTTAATTCACTAATTATTAACTCATTATTCAACTCAAGAACACATCAGTTCACTACAGTGCATGGACAGTTCAGTGGAGACCAGTGGAAGAGGTAGATGAAAGGGTGAGTTTGCTATTAGTTGCGACAAAAGTTGTGCATGAGTTTTGCACAAGCATTGGAGGAGATTGCCAATGATGATTGCGCAGTTGAAGCCAAGGAGATTTGAACTTGGATCTCTCATTGAACCAACTTGGATTGCGCAATAGAGGCAGGCAATTAGTGGATGAGTTTTGAACCTGTGACTTGTTCAAAACTGAGCTAGTTTGTGTGTAACTTTTGGAGACAGTACTGAGTACTTGTGAGGAGTATTGTACTGAGATTGTTACATGTTCTCTTCTATTATAATATACAAAATAGTTGGGGGTTTTCAGCTATAAACTTTCCCCATTACATATTGTGTTTATGTGCGCATGCGACTGTTTCTATTTCCGCAAATTGTTGATCAATTGTAGAAGAGGTTATGTGTTATGCATGAATTCGAATTAATGTGTGACCAGGATAATCTCAGTGGATAAATCTTCATTATTCAGCAAATTTCTACATGGTATCGGAGCGAATTGATCATCGGGATCTATTGCAGTGATTACAATATTATTTCGGTAGACAGAGTCTGTAACGGGCCAGGTAGCCTCTGGATCCATCCTTTCTCTGAAAGGTGATATATCCAGTAAATGCCCTTACAGTCGATGTCTGTGCTAGAAATAATTTGTTCTCACAGATCCAGAAGCAGTTGGAGCTTGGAGTTTGGAATTCGAATTTTGCAGCAGCTTTGTTTTCTTGGTGCCGGTGTTGAAAATATCTTTCAACGGTTTGCGACTCGAATATGCTCTTGAAGGCAGTTCGAATTATGTTGCATGGAAGGATCGCATGGAAGCAGTATTAGAAGATAATGGTCTGAAGGAGTTCGTAGATACGGATGTCCAAAAGCCCACTGATCCTGCTGAAGTCGAAGCATGGCAAAAGAAGATGGAAAAGTGTCGAAGGATCCTGTTGGAGGGCGTCAAGGATCATATTGTATCCAGCCTGCATGGAAAGGCTACTCCATATTTAATGTGGAAAGCTTTGACGGATCTATTCCAAATGAAGCGACAAGAGCTGGCGCTCAGAGATAAGCTCAAAAACATTAAGATGGAGAAAAGGCGGCAGTATCGCCAAGTACCTCACGAAGTTCCTCCAATGCGAGGGATGAAGCTAGGAAGTGTAGAGGGTATTTGTCAAAAGAAAGAGTTTATTAGTGGCTTTGGCTCTCCTTGGTCTTCCGAAGGCTTCGCATTCCTCACATCCACCAGACTGTCAATGGTGGGAGAAGTTGCGGGATGGGAGCGACTTTGGGCGGATCTCATGCGAAGAGGAGATAAGGAGGACTACCGGGGAACGGATCTTCATCAAAGGTATCTGATGAAAGAAATAGTACGCTTGCCCAGGCACCGCCAAAGCAAAAGGGGAAGAGCAAGAAGGCTTCTCAGTCTGGTGCGAAAGGCAAGAAGCAAGACATGTCCAAGGTGAAGTGTTTTCCCTGTCACCAGCACGGACACTATGCCACAAATTGTCCGCAGAAGAAGAAAAATAAGAAGGCTGCTGGATCTGCAGCGGGAGAGGCATTGGCCTCCCAGTTTGAACTGGATTTTTCACTAATCGCATGCTTGGTCTCAAGTGTGATGGGATCAGTATGGTTCTTGGACAGTGGTGCATCATTTCACATGACAGGAGATCAGGATCTGTTTTCAGATCTGGAGGAAAAAGATCTTGGAGTGCACATCGAGATGGGCGATGATGATGGTAGATACGGTCACAATGAGTATCGGTACCATTCCCTTTGAGAGGAATCCCAGTAAACCACTTCATATTGAAGAGAGTATTGCATGTTCCAGGATTGATGAAGAATCTGATCTCTGTGGCGATGTTGGAAGACAAGGGGTATGATGTGGTCTTCAGCGAAGGAAAGGATTTCGTACGCAGTAAGACAACTGGAGAGACCCGGAAGATAGGGGTTCGAGTCAAGAACCTTTATCAGTTGCAAGTAGATGGCTGCGCAGCAATGGCATGCAAGGTGGGAGAAGTGGTGAGTCGGGATGATGAGGGCGAACTGTGGCACAGGAGATTGGGCCACCTTCACCATGGAGCTTTGAAGATACTGCAGCAGATTTCTACTGGGCTTCCTAAGGGCACTCTTGCACAGTCAGATCAGTGCAAGGGGTGTACCTTGGGAAAGTATGTGAAAGCCACCTTTCACGAGAAGGATAGTCGCGCCACGACGATCCTTGAGATAGTTCACACAGATGTGTGTGGTCCTTTCTCTGTAGCTTCGACAGCAAAGCACAAGTACTATGTGATCTTTGTTGATGATTTCTCTCGGAAGTGCTGGATCTTCTTCATGCAGAAGAAGAGCGAGACATTTTCAAAGTTATGTGAATTCAAGGCGCTGGTAGAGAAGGAATCGGGGAAGCATGTGAAGGCTCTTAGGAGCGACAATGGTGGTGAATTCATCTCGGCTGAATTCAAAGACTTTTGCAGCGTAGAAGGGATTCGGAGAGAGCTCATCGCACCCCATAACCCACAGCAGAACGGGGTGGCTGAGCGGAAGAACAGAACGATCGTGGGTGCTGCACGGGCGATGTTGCATGATCAGGGGCTACCCCTTCACTTGTGGGCTGAGGCATGCAATACAGCAGTGTATGTGCAGAACCGTTGTCCTCACAAGGTTCTTGGCATGAGTACACCAGAGGAGGCTTATTCTGGCAAGAGGCCTGATATTTCCCATTTGCGGATTTTTGGTTCTCTTGTCTACATGCATGTGACGAAGGATGCGAGAAGGAAGCTGGATCCAACTGCTGAGGTTGGAATATTTGTGGGGTACACTGATACACCTCACAAATATCGGGTGTATTTTTCAGACAGTCGCAAGACTGTTGTGCGACGGGATATAAAATTTCAGGAGGAGAAAGCCATGCAGTGTTCGCTTGAGAGGGAGCTACACTTGCATGCGGATGAGGAGCTGTTAGTTCCTAAGGAGGAGCTTCCGGATGTGGATCAGCCACAAGAGGAGGTTCAGGAGGTGGAAGAAACCACCCAGGCAGCGCCAACCATCAGAGGGCGCATGCGCACTACAGAAGCTGAGCGACTGGCTCGGGATGCAGAGACGGTTGTAGGACCACCTACAGCACAGCGCAGACAGAGACAGTCACCGGATCGGTACACTGGATACATGGCTCTTGTGAGTCAATGTGTTGTGACGGAGCCATCCTCTTTTGAGGAAGATGTGGAGGAACCCGCACGGGTTGATTCCATGATCGAAGAATATGATTCGATCATCAGGAACAGTGCATGGGAGATTGTCCCAAGACCGGTGGGGAAATCAGTGGTGGGTTCGCGATGGATCTACAAAGTGAAGCAGGCGGCTGACGGGAGTGTGGAGAAGTACAAGGCGAGATTTGTCGCCCGTGGCTTCTCACAGATCGAGGGGATCAATTATGAGGAGACCTTTGCACCTGTCGCAAGGTACTCTTCCATACGGACGATCCTAGCTCTCTCAGCGCAGATGGGATGGCACATCCATCAGATGGATGTGAAGACTGCGTTCCTCAACAGAGTCATTGAGGAGGAGGTGTACATAGAGCAGCCTAAAGGTTTCGAGATCTTCAGCAGTGAGTCGCATGTTTTCCGACTCAAGAGAGCACTGTACGGGCTGAAGCAAGCACCTCGTGCTTGGTACACACGGATAGACAGTTATTTCACCGGACTTGGATTCTCCAAGAGTGAGGCGGATCCTAACTTGTACCAGATTGTGGTGGAGGGGAAGTTGCTGATCATTGTACTGTATGTAGATGATCTGATTTTGACGGGTGATGAGCTGTTGATACTTTCATGCAAGGAGGACCTTGCTAGAGAGTTTGAGATGAAGGACTTGGGCCTCCTTCATTATTTTCTGGGATTGGAGATTTGGCAGCGCAGTGGAGGATTGTTTGTTTCTCAGGGTAAGTATGCCCGGGAGATTCTGGAGAGGTTCAACATGCATGGCTGCAAGACTGTTGACACTCCTCTTCCTGGTGGTTGGAGGAAGGAGGATGCTACTTCAGCGGAGGTAGTGGATGCAACTGTCTATCGACAGTTGGTGGGGTCGCTTATGTATCTGGTCAATACACGACCCGATATATGCTATGCAGTTAACCAGCTTTCGCAAGCTATGGTTAAGCCTACCAAGCTCTTTTGGAAGGAGGGCAAGCATGTATTGCGCTATATCAGAGGCACATCGGGATATGGTCTATGGTACAGACAGGAGGATGGAGTGAAGCTTTCTGGTTTCACCGATGCAGATTGGGCAGGGAGCCCAACGGACCGGAAGAGCACTTCTGGAGGAGTTTTCAGCATTGGGTCGACAGCAGTTTCCTGGTACAGCAGGAAGCAGAGATCCGTGGCACTCATTTCAGCAGAGGCCGAGTACATGGCAGCTAGCTTGGCTGCATGCGAGGCTATTTGGATGAGGAAGATCCTCGCAGGATTGTTCAGGTTGCATTTGGAGCCTACAGTGATCTACTGTGATAACCAGAGTTGCATTAAACTCTCGGCTAATCCAGTGTTTCATGATAGATCCAAACACATCGACATCAGGTACCATCATATCAGAGATTGTGTTCAGCGGAGAATCATGATGCTTTCATATGTTCCCACGGAGGATCGGGATGCCGACATCCTGACGAAGGCGCTCACCAGGAGCAAGTTCGAATTCCACAGAGGCAGGATAGGGGTTGCAGATAATCCATATCTTGCTGGGAGGGAGTGTTGAAAATGCAGCAAGATGATGGAGCTTAGTGAAATGAAGTCGCCTTCACTAAGTGGGCCCGCAGGCTATTTTTGGCGCAAAGTCTATTTTTAGACTATGTCTATTTTTAGACATATGGGGCATGGTCTAGGAGTTGCAGTATGCTATTCTTGGATGATTGGTCGAGTTGGTAAAAATAGATGGACCTCTATTTTTAGACATACAGGTCGAAGTCTATTTTTAGACTGGCTGTCTAAAAATAGGTCAGTCAAATATTATTAGCCCTTAATAATATTTGGACTCTAAACTTCAGTTTATTCTCTTACAACACTTCAGTTGGAGCTATGGATGTGACCCATGCACCTGAAAGAAGGAATTACTCTATTCCTAGAGGTTTGGTGAACTCATGCATGGTTGACTTCAATTAGAACTCAAGTGGCGGAGTTTGGTGGAGTTGATGAGACAGTTGGTGGAGTTGTGTTCGGTTTAACTTAGTTGAACTAGTTGTGTTTAGTTTAACTGGCTAATACACTAGTAATGAGTGGAGTGAATTAAATATTATTTAATTCACTAATTATTAACTCATTATTCAACTCAATAACACATCAGTTCACTACAGTGCATGGACAGTTCAGTGGAGACCAGTGGAAGAGGTAGATGAAAGGGTGAGTTTGCTATTAGTTGCGACAGCAGTTGTGCATGAGATTTTCACAAGCATTGGAGGAGATTGCCCATGAGGATTGCGCATTTGAAGCCAAGGAGATTCAAACTTGGATCTCTCATTGAACCAACTTGTATTGCGCAATAGAGGCAGGCAATTAGTGGATGAGTTTTGAACCTCTGACTTGTTCAAAACTGAGCTAGTTTGTGTGTAACTTTTGGAGACAGTACTGAGTACTTGTGAGGAGTATTGTACTGAGATTGTTACATGTTCTCTTCTATTATAATATACAAATAGTTGGGGGTTTTCAGCTATAAGCTTTCCCCATTACATATTGTGTTTATGTGCGCATGCGACTGTTTCTATTTCCGCATATTGATGATCAATTGTAGAAGAGGTTATGTGTTATGCATGAATTCGAATTAATGTGTGACTAGGATAATCTCAGTGGATAAATATTCATTATTCAGAAAATTTCTACGCAAGAAAAAATAAATAACACGGTCACCAATTAATTTAAAATAAACACAGTGATCCTCCTTGCTTCTGGTGAAGCCAAGTCGCCGTATATAGGTATCAAATTTCTGATACCACATCCTTGGTGACTGTTTTAACCAATACATAGACTTGTTTAACTTGCATACCAGTTCTTTCTTCCCCTTCACCATAAAGCCTTCAGGTTGTTTCATGTAGATCTCCTCTTCCAAATCCTCGTGAATAAATGTTGTCTTCACGTGCATTTGTTCTACCTCAAAATCAAATGCAACGACAACAAACAAAAGTAATCTAATAGAAGTAACCTTGGCAACAGGAGAAAAATATCACCAAAATCAATTCCTGACACCTGGCAATAACCTTTTGCTACCAACCGAGCTTTGTATTTCTGCACCTTGCCTTCTACATTCATCTTATTCTTAAACACCCATTTGCTCCCAATGGGCTTCCTTCCAGTTGGAAACTCCACCAGATCCCATGCCTCATTTTTGTGCAAGGATTCCATTTCATCAGCCATGGCCTCCTTCTGGAGTTTTCCATCCTCTGAATTCACTGCCTCCCTGACATTTCTGGGATCATCATCTTTGATAGTGAAGAAAATTTTGAACAGAAAGCAAATGGACTATACCTTTCTGGCTGCCGTCTTTCCCTAACTAATCTTCTCACAATTGGAGTTTGTGGCCCTTCCTCTTCTTAATCTTGTTCTGTTGTAGAGTCCGCTCCATCCTCCTTTAGCTCAAACTTTATCTTCTCAGGTTCCTTTGGTAGGATTTCATGTTTAACAACATCTTTCACTTATCTAAACACCACATCTCGATTGTACACAACCTTCCTTGTTTTTGGGTTCCAAAGCTTGTAACCTTTTAAACCACCCTTATACCCAATAAAGATGCACCTTTCAGATTTATTATCCAACTTGGTACTTTTCTCCTTTGGAACATGTACATATGCATCACATCCAAATACACTCATATGTGAAAGAGAGGGTTTCTTACCAGTCCATACCTCATGTGGAGTCTTATCCTCTAACACTGATAAAGGTGATTTGTTAACCATGTAACATGCAGTCTCCACTGCCTCTGCCCAGAATTCTTGTCCTAACCTGGTACCACTGAGCATGCTTCTTGCCTTTTCCATCAGTGTTCTATTCATTCTTTCTGCAACTCCATTTTGGCAAGGTGTGTATGGAGTAGTCTTCTGTTGTGCTATACCAAACTTCTTACAAAAATCTTCAAATTCCTTCTTTCAAAACTCTCCACCATTATCTGTCCTCAACACCTTCATCTTCTTCTCTATCTGGTTTTCCACCAGAGCCTTAAATTCTTTAAATTTGTCAGGGACTTCATATTTATTCCTCAAGAAATATATCCATGTATTCCTTGAGAAGTCATATATGAATGAAACATAGTACATCGACTTATCCAGTGATGGAACCGACAAAGGACCAAACACATCATTGTGCACAAGCTCTAATATCTTGTTCGCCCTCTTATAACCATAAGGAAAACTCACCCGATTCTGCTTCCCATATACACAATGCTCACATAAATCGAAATCCAGAGAGAAATTAGACATACCTTCTACCATACCATTACCATGCAGTATCCGAAGGCCCTTCTCTCCAATATGTCCAAGCCTTTGATGCCATAGCATGGTATTTTCTCTAGAGACCGCTAAGCTTTCCGCTCCACTTTCAGGAACCATAGAACTGCTGCACCCATAAATAACAGTGATACCCTGAGCTTTTACATAGTTCCAATTCAAACTTCATGTATTAATACTAGTGCTCCCCGAACCATCTTGCAGGTATCTTTCTCGAATAATGTTTTTACACCTGCATCATCCATCTTGCTTACAGAATCAGATTTATGGCCAATGTAAGAATATGTAGAACACCATGAAGTGAGGCTAATCCTTCCACCTTGCAGCTTCATCTTGAATTTTCCGCGTCCGATGATTTTGGAATTCCTATCATCCCTTAAGAAGACATCACCACCATCATACTTCTCATACTCGCATAATCACTTCCTATGGGGAGTGAAGTGAAAGGATGCACCTAAGTCAATCAACCATGCCTCATGATCTACATGTGTATTTGAAGAAGAAGCCAAATACACATCCCCACCTTTATCTGAAGTGGTTTTTGCCTCTGCAGAAGGAGCATCATAAGATCCCTTTCCTTTCTCAAGAGCTTTAGATCTGCAATCCTTTTTGAAGTGCCCTTCCTTTCCGCATTTCCAGCACACCTTTACAGGCTTTCCTGGAGATTTAGATCTCCCACTTGAAATTTTATTTTTGTTTCTGTTCTGGGACCTTCCTCGTATAGATAAGGCATCTCCATTCTAGCCCTCCATATTTCTCTATCTCATTTCCTTCGACAACAAGGCTAATACAATTTCATCAAAATTCAAGGTAGTTGTATTGCTACCTATTGCAATAACCAGACTGTCCCACGAATATGGTAGAGAACACAACAAACTGATGCACTTATCTTCATCTAAGATTTTAATATCAACATATGACAACTGACTTACCACGGTATTGAAGGCATTCACATGCTTTGTCACCAAGTCTCCATCCTTCATCCTCAGGTTATACAATTTTTTCTACAGGAGCAATTTATTCACCGGAGACTTAGATTGGTACAAAGTCCCTAACTTGACCCACAAAGTCTTCGTCATAGCTTCCCCAGATACATTCAAAAATACCAAATCTGAGATACAAAACCGTATCGTGCTATTTTCCTTCCAATACAACTTTTCCTAGTCTTCATCTGACATTTCCATTGGTTTAGTACCCGGATCTACCGCGATCCACTGATCTTTATCCACCAGTAGATCCTCCATCTTGAGCTTCCACAACTCAAAACTTTGACCATTAAATTTCTCGATCTCTATCTTTCCACCGCTCGCCATATTCTTTCACCGCAAGAATCGATCCCGCAGATCTCCCACTGCACAGGGTCTACCACAGGCCCGAGCAAAAAACCCTCAACAACAAAGGCGTCCCCTTGAAGTCGAAACAACTCTGATACCAAATGTAGGTTTTAACCCTGAACAGAAATTATCTACACACGAATCTTATAACAGAAAATAAACAATAGCGAGAGCATAAAACATAAAACAGATAAACACAGAGATTTTTCCCCTGGATCCCAAATCGGGACTACCAGCTTGATTTTTCATTATATTCCTTTTAGTGTTACAACACATATATATACATGTCGAAGCATACATAAACCCCAATCCATTAACCCTGGATTATAACATAACCATAGTTCCCTTGACCGGATCTACAAAATACCAGGGGCCGAAAACCATCGTACCCCAAAACCATGTGCAAACTCATGCACAAAACATGGCGAGTCCACCCACCTAAAATAGGGTCCGAGAAAAATTTTCTAGGGCGCTACCACAGACCTGCGGAGGGGCTACCCACCCTCTTGTGAACCCCCGGCTGCGCCCGGCGCAATGAACAAGAGGGGCTATCCTCCCCCTCTAATCTACCTGTTGCGCCCGGTGCAACGAACAAGGGAGGCTATAACTCCCCCCCCCCCATGTGACTAGTCATGGAAAGAATATAACACATACCCAACACCCTAAGAGTTTTATCATCCTTTTTATTTTATCTTTTTCCCATTGCATATCTACCATCTTTGATTTTTTTTAGATTTTGATGAAAATATATAGGAGAAATCTCTCTTAAGTCTCCATCATCAGGCTCTAATACCACTTTGATATTTTTATAAACTCCTCTTACTTCATATCTATATTCATATAGAAGGGGATGGAAATTTTATCTTGGGAAGGGGCTACTTCCGATATGAACTAATTATGGTCATAATCCCCACCACAAGGAAACTTGTTGTTTTAATAAAGTTACCTCATAAATTAAAGTCATATATAATGAAATGTTCAATCCTCTTTCAATTCAATCCTATCCTAATCTCTTATTCATCCAGGTTGGGGAAAATTTGGTAGACTCAACAACCAATAAACATAATTCTTCTAGATTTAAAAAAAAATACCAAAAAGATAGTCTATCTATGCAACTGGAACCCAAATTTTTGAGGCTCCTAGGGTGAAGTTTAGATCCCCTCCCACCACAAATAAACCAATATGGAAACAATCCATTTTGAATAATTTATCCCAATAATCCACCCTCTCCATGAATGGCCAACATACATTCATAAGAGTGATTTTTTTTTCCAATATCTAGAGAGAATATAGTAGTTCATATACCTATTGTAAAATTCCAAGAATTAGTAAGGGTAAAAGAACATTTATTTCACCTATTAATATTCCGCAATAACCTCCCTATAGCATCAATAAAAGAAAACTATGAGCTACTTATATTTTTCAAATTTTTATGAGAGTTTTTCCCCCCTGGTTCATTGGAATCCGAAGAAACAAGAAGAACCTGAGCAATATGACCTTCTTTCTCTTCAGGAAAGGTACGATCAACTAATGTGGGGTCGAGTCAACTATTTTCTCAACCAATGGTTGGAACGAACTCATGTAATACACATTCAGGGAGATTGGGATTGACTGGAGACAAATTATGATCAATCACTTCATCAAATAGTGGAGGATCAAGAGAAAGCTTCTGGTAACCAATCGGAAGACAGGGCTGAGAAACTATAAGGTTTTCCAACACTTTTTAGTCTTCATCGAGATAAGGAAAAAGGTGGATATGATGATTCCATTCACATTATGTACAGGGAAAATTGACTTCACCTTGTTTCTCATGGACCTTACTATCACTAGTTGAGGGTTTATCACCAGCATGATCTCCATAGGATGATGACAAAGGCCGATATGAGCCCATGGAAAACAATTCTAATATCTTGGGAATACCAGGGAAATCTCTTATAAGGTGGTCACCCTTACATAACTTTCAAGGAAATTTAACTTTGTGGGGTTGATTGGAAGATTTATACATACTAGTTGCATTCGTGGCAATGGTTTCTTGGTTTCCCCCCTGCTTATTTTTCTTCTTCTTCTTCTTCTTAACTTTCTAGTTACTAGAATCAAGACTTTCACCAGACGAAGAGGAAGAAAGGGATGAAGAAACATCATGCGAAGAAGGAAAAGGGTCAACTTTAGGATCAACTTGTTCAGGTGGAGGATGACTTGGTTGAGGAGTAGTTTGGATATTTGGAACTATAGGGGTTTAAAATAACCAAACTGGTAAAACAATGGTAAATCTAGGAAGGGACAATGTTGCCATATAAGGAGCACCAATATTTCCAAAAGGAGGAAAAGGAATAGGATTACCGTGAGAAGTGTTTCCTTGATTGGTAGACTCAGGAACTGTTGCAATTAGTCTCAACCTAAGATATACTAAGGAGTTTTTCCATGGTGAGGATGTTATTTCAAAGTCAATTAATTGATTTTAGAAATTAAAGATACAAAATCAAATGAAGGCATAACTAGGCAAAAGGGTTTACCAAGTAACTGTGAACTGCAATATACACCTTAGTGAACCAAGGACTTAACCTACGTGCATGAAATATCCCTAAATGCTTTGTTCAATGTATCATGGTATACAAGGCGGCTGACTCGGTTACCTATGGCGAGGATAGCAACCTATAGGGGAATTTTGAAATATAATTGACGTTATGTAGAAGTGCAATCCATAGTAGTGTTGTCTGATGCATAACCGTTCGATGAGAGTGTTCCCATATATTTTTTATTCGCAGAGCACTGTCTAATATACCTGAAGGTACGTGGAGAACGATCCTATACACTTACGTACATGGAACGAGATATAACCCCCGGAATGCAACACTGTAAAAAATGAAAATTACTACATTTAAATACGTAGGAACATGTATCTAGCGTAGACCTTTACGTGTGTCGTTAAGTTTCAAATGATCTTTAGGCTAATTTAGATGAATTTTAGAGTTTATCTTGAATTATGTTTCAGTTTCAAGGCTCAAAACTTGATGTCACCTGAACACACCTATGATGCAACTAAAATGACAAAAAAAACTCTTTTCATTTTTGATGAAAGCTATCTAGTGTAGGGAAGAGGTGCAAACAATGATGCCATAATCAAATATGCAGCAAACAAGAGCTTCCTAACTAGATCTTTCAATTTAAGTATTCCAATTCAATTCAAAGCATTAAAAGATTCCAAACCATTCAATGTAATCCATGCATGGTTTCCCTTAAAACTATGCAAATGTAATCTATGTATAATTTCATTTCGTGATGTGAAAATGAGAATTCTAACTATGGAAATGTGATCTATGAAAGAGAATTATTCAAAACAAACACAAGAAGATTCCAATGAAATCAAACGTAATCTAAGATTTCATGAACATATGACTCAAACTGAAATTGGGTGAAAATATCAAAAGATATGTCACTCAAATTTACTAATTACAGAAAATTCGGGCCCCCCCCTCCCGATGATTGAGGGGGATTTTTTTTTGAAAAAATGAAAGAAAAAACATGCAATTTCACACACAGAACCCTAGATGCAATGCATGAGATTTTTCTTTTTGATTCACTTAATTTTCGAAATGAGGAAAACTAAGATGCAAAAGTTTAATCATTGATTCAAATGCACTTTTCAAAATTAGGACTAGAACAACAATTCCTCCAAGCAATCAATGACCAAACAAAATTTGCAAGCAACCTAATGATAATAACAAAGGAAAATATTAATAAATACTTATCAAAGGCAATCAATCACAATTGCAAACAAAATGGAGGCTTTAGAGAGATCAGAAGACACTCAAGACTCATGGAAGGTCAGCTGGAAGTAGGCTGATCAAAGAGGAAATAAAAAACAAGAGAAATTTTTGTGCAAAAACAAGGGCCAACGCTGGTGTAGAAGAGGCACCAGTGCTTTTAAATGTAGGTATAGAGAGGGCCCAGGTGGGGTACAATGCTCTGTAAAAGGCACAAGGGGTGCGTTGGTCTAGGGATAGAGTATTCCAACACAAAAATTACAAATGAGACTCAATGAAATCACTTCCTAGGTTTGTTCTTGGTTGGTTAAGGCAACAAATGTATATCAATGAGGTAAAAAAATACAATGGAAAAAGAAACCACCAAGGTAATACATCTTTCCCTAGTGGAGTCACCAATTTTTTATCCAGGATTTATGATTGCAGACAAAATTATCTCCCCTAGGTCTGGTGGCTAACCTAGACAATAGAGAGACAAGTAACCCAATGCTTTCCTTAAAGTAAATAGATGACAGAATGAAGCTTACCTAGAATCTGATGCATGCTTCGCTCCTTATTTAGCTTGAATGCTCCAATTCCAGATCCGATTTCCAAAATTAGAACCTACACATCCATAAAACACAAGCCAAGAAACTACAGGATCTATGTAGTATCATCTAAGTACTTTATTCAATAGATCAACATGGTATTAAAATACATGAAATAAAAACATAATATGTAGGAAAAAAGAGAATTATTTGCATTAATATAAATGGAATGAGTTACAACCATAAATGGGTGTTGATCTAGAAGAGCTCCTCCAAGCTGACTTGTCTTTTATTTGTCACAAAGTGAACCTCCAATCACCCTAAATGCATGAAATGAAGTCTCTCACAATAATAACATAAGGGTATAATAACTATCCAAAATCCAACCTCTTGCATATGGAAGGTTGTAAATATATAGAGGAGTGGGGTAAGTTGGGAGTTCTTATCCAAATACAAATCTAGGGCTTTAGATCCACCTTTGATGGGAGGATGGGATCAAGGATAAGGGATGGAAAATTTAAGGAAGGATAGGATTGGATCTGAATGTTTTATCTGAGGTAAATGCTTACAATAGATCCTATTATAGAAATGTAGGCTTCAGTATTCTCTCTCTCTCTTTCCCGAATTTATAGAACCAAAGCAGGTGCAAAGGGGAGAAACTGGTAGGTGATCAACACAGGCCACAGTGGAGGAACTTGTAGGTGAACGTAGTCCAACAAGAGGCCAAGGAGCATTGGTCCTCAAACTCACTCAGATGATGCAGTTTCAGGAAGAAACTCCAGGGAATGAAAGAGGCATGCTTAGGGCTTTGTGCAATGCTGATGACAAGTGGGAATATGATGTTGATTGATTCCATTAGGAGGCCTATTGACCAGATGTGAGAAAATGGCCTATAACATGGAGTGATGAATGTTAATATGGATGCTTTAGAGAAAAAAATAAAAGGAGACATGAATGGTTTAAAAGGGTATATGGAAGGTTTGAAGGAAGGTTTGACAAAGTTGTTTCAAGAAAAGCTTCCAAGTGGTGACAAGGTAATCAATGAAAATCATGATGAGGAAAAAAGGAATTTGAATTATGATTTTAAAGACTCTAATGTTGGGTTTAAGACTCACCGCATTCCAAAGATCAATATGAGTAATTTTGATGGCAAGGACCCAATAACATGGATACTACAAATAGAGAAATATTTTGATCTCTATGATGTGAAAAACATACAAAAGGTATGCATTGTATATTTATATTTAGAATCCAATAAGTTTGTATGGTATCGATGAATTTTTTCTCATAAACCAATTATCACTTGGTCAATTTTTATGGAGGAAATGATATCAAATTATGAGGATACAAAGAGAAATACCTTCTTTAGCCAACTAATAAATCTGAAACAAAAGGGTTCAATGGCGGAGCACATTGAGGAATTCCAAAAATTGAATATCAGGGTAACTTATATTCCAAAGGATCATAAGATTGATGTATTCATAGGGACTTTAAAGGATAACATCCAACACGAGGTTCACCTTTGGGAGCCTGATTCATTGGAGAAGGCATTCACAGTGGAAATAAAAGTTGAAAGAAAAAATATGGCAACAAGGTAGTATACCACTCACAAGTGTAAAGATGAAAGTATTGTTGCTTCTATCCTTCCACAACACACGAGGTTGAAACCACAAAAATTGGAGGAAAAAGGAGAAAAATGTATTTGCTACATTTGTGATAGAAAATACACTAAAGGTCATAAGTGTGTTGAGAAGAAATTATATTACATAGACTGTGAAGAGGAGTAAGAAAAGGAACAGGAAACATCAAAAGAGGAGGATATACACCAGGAACAAATCCCAGAGAAAGAAGAAATGAATCTGACCATATCTTGTAATGCATTGGTAGGAATTACCACTCCTAAAACTCTCAAGATAGAAGGATATATCAATAAGAAAAAGGTAATAGTGTTGATTAGTTTATGTAGTAACCATAATTTTATTCATTGTAAGATAGCCAAGGAATTGAATTTCTTCCCATATACAACACTAGAGTTTCAAGTGATTGTTGCAAATGGGGGAACTACAAATTTCTCTACAAAGTACCATAATATCAAGCTAACCATGGGGTAATATGTATTAAATAGTCCAATGCTTTCCATGCCAATGGGTGGTGTTCATGTTGTACAAGGAGTCCAATGGTTACATTCTTTGGGGACAATAGCTTTTAATTTTCAAGAACTTTTCTTGAAATTTGTTTGGGAAGAAAAGGAAGTTGAATTAATGGGTATCGCAAGGCAACTAGGAAATATAATTGGCTCTGTTAGTCATCAATAATTTTGATCTTATCCAAAGATGACTAAGTTGAAAATATCAGATTTCTAGAAACAAAATTTGCAGAAACATTGTGAGTTCTAGAAATCTCACAGCCTTTATTATCCTAAGTCTATCAGTTCACTAAAAACTTCATCTATGCCTTCTAAAAAGATCACCCCTCTGTTTCAAAAAGAAGCCTGTTTTAGCCTATTTCCCCCCATGTTAATTTCCCCCATTTTCCCTCATTTTTCACCTCATTTATCCTTTATTTCCTCAAAGTTCTCTTTTAGACCATTAAAACCTTTATTTGGTTAAAAAACCCCT
This sequence comes from Pinus albicaulis, assembly GCA_034641835.2. Taxonomy (NCBI): domain Eukaryota; kingdom Viridiplantae; phylum Streptophyta; class Pinopsida; order Pinales; family Pinaceae; genus Pinus; species Pinus albicaulis. The sequence continues at coordinate 1,382,952,919 of CM076581.1, forward strand.
TTTTACACCCTATCGGAACTCCTCAAAAAAGGCTAAAAACCCACTTTTTGGCCTATTTTCCGCTTATTTTAGCATAAGGCTTTAAGCGCCTTTCGGCTTAGCCTTAGCCCCTTTTTTCGTCATATGACCCGCACCACGACCGAGCGCTAAGCCCATCAGCGATTGGCGCATCACATTTTCTAAATTACGCTTCCCTTTTCCTTTTTTTTTTTTTTTTCGATGGCCGATCCACCGATGAGATTTGGACCGTCCATTCCCCAGATCCAACGGCCATCGCATTTCACTCCCGCATTCCTTTTTTCCGCTGATGCGATCTCTAGAATAAATCCCTACCATTGATCTAATCTAGATCAAACGGTCCGCGTTCCATCACATCAGCGCATCGCCCTTTCCCTTTCGCCGATGGAATCTTCGTCATTGATCTATCCCAGATCCAACGGTCCTCGCTCCGTCGCACTTCAGCGCATCGCTCTTTGGCGTTTCCATTTCCCTTCTCCCCTGAACCTTTTCGCTGCCGATATGCGAAGTCCCGATCAAATCCTAGCCCTTGATCTCGATCTCGATCCAACGATCTGCGCTCCCCTTCATCGACCATCGCACTTCGCAACTCCAAAATCCTCCTTCCTAGACCCTCTTCTCTGTTGATTGTCGATCCGCCAAAGTTAATCCTGACTGTCCATTTCCCGGATCTGACGGCCCACATTACTCCTGCATGTCAACCCTGCCCTGTTTATTCTCCTTCATCATTTAATCTCCACCGTTGATCTTTCCCAGATCTAACGGTCCTCGCCTCTTTGCAAATTTGCCATCCCACTTTTCTTCCTTTCGCACATCTTTAACTCTGATCTCTCGATTCAATCAAAACCATCGATCTCCCAAATCGAATGACGCAGATTCACTGCGGAGGCACCCCGCCGGCGAGATCTTTTTGTACCCCCAGTCCCCCCGTAGTTAATCTTAACCGTTGATTTGGCCTCCTTAGATCCAACGGCCCAGAACTCCTCTCGCCCTGGCCCCACTCCATCCTCTCCCCATACCTCCGTGTTGTATCGCGTGTCGTGCTGACCGTCGATCTGCACGTCCCCTCGCAGATCGGACGACCAAGATTGTATCGCGCACAAACTCGTTCAAGCCCCCTTCTGTGCATTTTTAACGTGAAATAAGTGGTTTTTTCGGGGTTACGTGTCAAGCAATAAACCATATCGCGTTCAAAACGCCCAAAACGGCTAACCGCCCATCCCTTGCGCGAAAACCACTTTTGGTTTCACAAAACCACTTTTCGCCATTTCACGTCCTAATTCAAATTTTTCCCCCGTTTCTTCATATTTCCATCCATAGAACCCCTTCTGTGCATTTTCCTCCTCTAAAATCGCTCCGTCACCTTCTCCCTGAGCCTCTGAATGCAGTCTACCAAAATGCAGGTTTTTATTTAATAATTTGTTTGTGTTGCAGGTTTTTTAATGGTGGCTAAGGTGTTAAAGGGTCCTCCATAGCCAAGGAAATAGTGGCAAAACCCAGATGACGATCCTCAGGGCGAAATAACGAAGGAACGGGAATTTTCAGGGTTCATTATTGAAGTTTGTTCAATGATTCATAATCACTGACTGTTATACTAAACCCTCTAGCACAGCATACCTGTACATCAAATCGAACAAAGCAATAAATATCAGAAGAGATCAAAGATTAAAGAGAAAGGATTAAAGTGAAAAGTTTGAAGATTAAAGGTTAAAACACAGTTAAAGATAAAGGAACAGAAGTTTAAAGGAAGTCCGAAAGGAGATAAAGACAATATAATGGATTATGAAGGCTAAACAGATCAGGCCTTAGACACACTTTTAATGATTAAATTAAGGCAAGTTAGGCCTAAAGAGCCTCAAAAACATCAACAGAGGCAGTTATTCATCCGAAAAATCTAACTACCACCTGTGGCTTACTTTCTGTTCCAAAGGGAAAATTGGCAGTTATTACACAGTCAGAAGATATTTTAAGCTGTCAAAACAATTATTGTAAAGATAAAGATAGGCCTCAAAGTCAAACTTTTCACCTATCTTTCCTTAAGAAGTTAAGACAAAGTTATTAAACAGAGAAGTAGTTGCACACATGTTCCTACCTTATGCCTTGCAAGGTTTTCAAGGTCAGGGATGCATTTACTCTGTAATTAATAACACTTAGACTCTAGATCAGTTCCAACTCCTCATTTGCAGCATAAATACTGCATTTGAACTCATTATATTGTGGGCATTTTGACGACTCTTTGAAGTAATACATAACTTTGATGAATTTGAAAGAAATTTAATGTTCTGGAACCTGTGGATGTTTTGACCTATTTGTTGATGGAGAAAGCTCTGTCATTGGATCCATGAGCATGGTTGTTGGTGAAGTATTCTAATATGTTAATGTTTTTCCTTTTTTCCATTCTGTTTCATCATTTCTTGCTTGCAGTAGAGTAAAAAGCTTAGGCTAAGAAATGTCTCCTAGAATCACCTTAGGCCTGTTTACTCTTCATTGCCTTTATGTTTTCAACTGCTGAAGGTTTTATTGAGGATTTTGATTGCTTTTCAACCCTTAAGCTTGTTTATTTCAGAAATAGTTCAAACATTTGGGCTCAAGAATGATTTATGGTTTTCCCTGCTTACTTGCTGCCACTTGAAAACTACTTCTGAAGTCTCCCTTTAAAGTACCATTGTTTACAGTCTACCAAAGAGGTCTGTTTTGATCATACCCTTTGTTCTTGCTTCAATAATTGTTTTGAAGGTCTTTATAGCTGTAATCAAAGATGTCTAGGAGTTCCCTCTTCTATGAATGTAGTTATTTGTGAATATTGAATGTTTTCTTATCCTTGAAAGTGAAATCTTTGGATGAAATAGAGCGTTCCTCGACTCCTAGATTTCATTTGAAAAGGTTGTCTTGAAATTGTTATTTGCTGAAGTGTGGTTTAATATAATTTATGGTTAGCCCTGTCTATGGAATGCCTCTTCATGTTCAGATAATTTTTTAAATCCCTTTGTTGAGAAGTATATATAATTAAGGATTCTTCATTGCCCTTATTTCCACTTTTCATTCTAAACCTTTAATGTCCATTTCATTTCACCTAAAAGACTTTGTAAGATCCGATAGCCAAGTTAGATTTTCCCTTTGATATCCCTGATTCATCTACAAAATTGTTACAAACTTCCATTTGACTCCATTGCCCAATGACTTAGAGATTTCCATTTCCTATCTATGCTACCTAGATCATCATGTCCCACCAAACAATCAATCAAACTTGCACTTAATAACTAGCCTAAAATCAACCTTTTACAAGCAAACAAGTCATATCTTTGCAAACAATTGAGAGATCCCTCTCTAAGACTAGGAGGGCTAGATCCTGGAACTCTAAAGACTGGTTTATATGTTGCCTTCTCATTTGGTTTTCCAATCAGCCAAATCACAGGACCCCAACATCTTGGTGATCACGGTGGGACCTTTTTGAGTAAAATTCCCTAAACAAGACACTCAGTATTCATTCAAGTGAACTATAGTTTTCTTCAAGCACTACCAGCATAATGGTAAACATGATAAGACCTGTCTGAATCAGTGGCAATCTAAGTAACCCTTAGGATTCTAAGAGACCCTTATCAAACCTTGGAGAAATCAGCTGATAAGCCATAGAGTAGACTCTGTTTGTTTCACCACCTTAGCTAAGTGTTGAATCAGGTATAGGACGCTCTCACAACCATAGAACTACAAAAAACTCAGAAAAACCCAAAACATTTCAGATTGGTTTTCAAATAAATCATTGGTGGTGGACCATAAAACTTTTACCTTCACAAAAGCTAAAAATTTCCACCTGGCGACTCCACTAGCCCCAATAGCCCTATTACTCCTCTAGATCTCCAGATTTCCTTGAAACTGTGTTAACCAGCCTTGAGGAAGTTTAGAAACCCGGTCCCCTATTATAGAAATCACTATAAGAGGAAAAATATTGAAAAACATTCCTAAAAACCTCAGCCTCTCTAAATTTTGGAAACTAAAATTTGGCTTCACATAGGGTTAACATTAGATCCCATCTAGATCCTAATCCCCCTACCATAGTTGACAATCTAGAAAGGATTTTGTGGAAAAACTCTAGATCTGGAAAACCAAACGCTGATAGGACCATCCCAAGAACAAGATCTGTCCCTGAAAATCTTACAGTCTTGAAAGATCCTCACTTTGACTTACCTTACACAAAGAACCTATTCAAAAATAAGTCTCAAAGTGATTTATATCAAGCTGAATTTGAAACTACAGATTTGCAACAGAGCTTTAGTAGAGAAGCTTCACCTTCTACTCCACCTGATTCTCAGCTTCTACATCATTTCAGCTCCTTCCATAACAAATCTTCTCATCATCAGTTTGCTGGTCCAAGTGTTTCTTCCACTCCTATACACACATACACTGTTCAAAGCAGTCCAAGTCAGCCCACTTTCCCTCTTGTAAATCCACTTCTTGTAAGTCCCCCATTATTTCCTATCATGGCAGCATGGTATGCTCCACTTGTGTTACCACAACCTCTGGTTCCCTTACCCAATGATTACCAATCCAAAATTCCCCATTTCACTGGAAATGAACCTAGTAATACTGCCCAACAGAATGTAGATAAAATGAATGATGTTTTTTATTACATGGAAATAGAAGAAGAGACCATTAAGATGAGAATATTTGCCCAAATTTTAGGAGGAGAAGCCAAAAAATGGTTTAAAAGCTTAACTCCTAATAGCATAAATGATCTCCCTTCTTTATATCAAACATTCATAAACAAATGGGAAATTAGGAAGAACCCTCTCCAAATCCTGTCAGAATATACCAACCTCAAAAGAAACATTGGGGAAAGTGACCAAGATTATTGCACTAGATTCAATAGTGTTTATAATGCACTCCCCCCCAGACATGAAGCCTCCATTAGGCTTAGCCTTGGCTAAATTTCCAGAGGGCTTTGACCCTGAAATGGCCTACCAGCTACGAGAAAGAGACCCCCCAACTTTATAAGATATGCAAAGGGGAGCCATAAGTGTAGAAGAAAATCTGGTTGAGAAAAGAGATAGGTTAAGAGCAGAGAAAAGAGTTACATACAGGGATGATACAATGGAATCAACTTCATCATCAGATACTAAAATTGATAACTTAGTGAAGGTAATGGAGAAAATGCTTGAAAAGATAAATCTAAATGATAGAGTGCCCCCTAGAGAAAACCAAAATAACCCCCAAAATAGAAATAGAAACACAAATTTAAAAAGAGACCCTAATCAAGATAGGCAAAGAGACAATGACCAACATATTAGGCCTCCCTTTCAAAAAAACTATGTTGATCAAGAAGAAGAAAGGAAAGTTGAAAGGTTGGAAGAAAATCATGTAAACTTGATAGGATCTGACAGTGAGACAAATGTTTTTCTCACTGAAGAAGAACAAGGATTCTTCTCTTCAGAACAAATTGAAAACAACCATGAAGATTCTGAAGATTACAGATTGGGGTTTGAAAATGCAATCATGGAGGTACACAAACAATATAATCTTAGAAGCAAAGGGAGCCCAGAGATTTATAATGACAAAAACAATAGTACTTCTGTTAAGAAAACTTCAGAAAATCAGCCTAAAATGACAGCCAGTGACACCAACACTGTGGCTAAGAAAGCTGATCTAAATAAAGACAAAAAAAAATCCAGCAAAGTGTTGAACAAAGATGCCCTACTACTTCTGCTAGTGGCCTTAACAAATCTGTCCCAAATAACAGTTCAAATAAAGTTCAGCAAGTCAGAATTGCTGAAAGAATTGTAAATGAAAAAACAGATGTAAATATGTCAAGAACAATAGTTCCTTTTAGCCTTGAAGGGGAATTTGCCAAGATCAAAATCACCATACCCTTAGCTGAACTAGTAACTCAAGATGTATATAAGATTCAAGTTTTGAAAGCTTTGAATATAGGCAGTGACACTGATACTTTAAACTTGACAGATGATAAACCATAATTATTATTTGGTCTTGAAGTTGAAGGAAAATACCAAGAAGGGGCTATCCCTCCCTTCCATGTCAACTTAAATATACATGATAAGATCTTGCACAATGTCATGTTAGACTCTGGAGCTTCACATAACCTTATGCCCAAAGTACTAATGGAAATCTTAGGCTTGGAAATTACTAAACCATATAAAGACCTATATTCCTTTGATTCAAGCAGGGTCAAATGCTTGGGCGTAATCAAATATTTATGTATCAATTTGGCACAGATTCCTGCTAAAAGTCTAGTTATGTACATAGTAGTAGCTGACATTCCCCCTAAGTATGGCATGCTTCTATCTATATCACGGGGAGCCAAACTATAGGGGAGCCTTCAAATGGACATGTCTTATGCCACCATACCAGTGTTTAACCAAACTAAAAGATTATACAGGGAATCCCACATGAAATACATGGTGAGTAACATAGATAGACTAAACAATTCTCCTATCTACTCCATCCATTCAAATTTGGATTCCTTTATCTTATATAATGAAGATGAAATCAGCCAACAAGAAAAGGAAAACAAAGAAGAATTTAGTCTACCAGAACAGTCAAATCTGCCATCAACTCAAGAAAAGAACAGTTCAGACTTTAGCAGCCTTGAACAGCAGAAAGAAAAAGAAAATGAGATTGAAATACCTTGGAAAATAAACTTTGATGGCTCTTGTAGCAAATTAAGTTCAGGGGCTGGTGTATGGATACATAACACAAACAAAGGATTTTCCTATAAACTGGATTTTCCATGCACAAATAACATTGTTGAATATGAAGCCTTCCTTATTGGCCTACACTTACTCAAATATTTAGGAGCTAAAATAATATCAATCCAAGGGGATTCTAAGCTAATTATCAGACATATTAAAGGGGAGTATTCAACCAAAAATCCAAAAATCAGAGAATATAGAAACGCTGCCCTTGATCTCCTAAAAACCTTTGAAAAATATGAACTCATTTTCATCCCAAGAGCTCAAAATCATCTAGAAAATGAACTTGCCTTTGCTGCTAGTAATTTCCAAATACCAAAGACAAATGAACAATTCAATATAAAGGTAAAAAGCAGGCTTGCAATACCTGAAAATGAAGATTATTGGCAAGTGTTCGAAGGAGACAAACACATAGATGATTTTATGCAATCAAAGAATGAATTTGCCATATCAACATCTACTTCAAGCCATGAAGAAAATTGTTTAAATGAAGAACAAATCCATGAAACAGAGTTGTCCTTTTCTGCTAATATAAACCATTTTGAACATCCTTTTAGAGCAGAAATAGTTGACAATACAGATCAAAAAGACCTGGAAGTTTTACAATGTAAATATGATACAATTATAAGAGGTCTTGCACCATTAGAACAACTGTTTGACTTCAATTATGTAGCCAAAGAACCAAGAATGGAGCCTATAGAAACAAACATAGAAGAACATAACATAGGCAACCTAGCAGAACCCAAAATAATCAAGCTGTCCAACACTCTCCCAGCTTATATTAAACAAAAATACATAGAATTTTTCAAAGAATTTAGGGATGTGTTTGCATGGGGATACAAGGATCTGAAATCATATGATACCAGCATCATTCAACACAAAATTCCTCTTAAGGAAAATCAGAAACCTTTCAAACAAAAACTCAGAAGGATAAACCCTGTTTTATTTCCTTTAGTTGACAAAGAGATTAAGAAAATGTATGATGCTAGGATCATAGTTCCCCTCAGGTATTCAGAGTGGGTTTCCAACTTAGTATCTGTCAGGAAAAATACTGGGGAAATCAGGCTATGCATTGATTTTAGAAACTTAAACAGAGCCTCCTTAAAGATAACTATCCTTTGCCAAAAAATGGATCATATACTTCAAAGGGCGGTTGGGTCTAAAAGAATTTCACTATTGGATGGGTTCTCAGGTTACAATCAGGTGTTAGTACTCCCAAGTGATCAACATAAAACTGCTTTTACTACACCTTGGGGCACATTCATATATATCAAAATGCCATTTGGTTTAATGAATGCAGGGGCCACCTTCCAAAGGGCCGTGGATATAGCCTTCTCAGAAGACATGGGCTATTTTATAATCATATACTTTGATGACATTACTGTTTTCTCCAAAACTGATGAAGAAAATTTGATTCATTTAAAGAAATTTTTTGATAAATGTAGGAAATATGGATTATCTTTGAATCCCAAAAAGACACTCTTTGGTCTCCAGGAAGGAAAGCTTCTTGGCCACATAATTTTTGAAGAGGGAATCAAAGTATACCCTAAAAGGATTGATGGCATATTGAAGACCAACCATCCTAGAAACCTCAAAGAATTACAATCTTTCATTGGGAAGATAATTTTTTTAAGGAGGTTCATCCCCAACCTTGCTGAGCTATTGAGAAATATCACAAACATGCTAAAGAAAGAGATAGGTGTTAAATGGACAATACAAGCTAAACAATCATTTGAACTAGTGAAACAAGCTCTTACTCAAACACCAGTTATCATAAGTCCTGATTTCACCAAAGATTTTTATATCTTTTCCTTTGCATCTGAACATAGAATAGCTGCAGTGTTACTGGAAAAGAATAACATGGGCATGCACAACCTATATCCTTTTTTAGTAGGGCCTTAAGAGATGCTCCACTCAAGTATAACATCATGGAGAAACAAGCCTTAGCCTTGGTAAAAGCATTGAAAAACTTTAGAGTATACATCTTACATTCTCACATCATTGATTTTGTTCCACACACTGTTGTCAAGGATATTCTAAGTCAAGACCCTGATGGTAAAAGGGGGAAATGGATTGCTATTATTCTAGAATATGACTTCGAAATCAGACCTACCAAACTAATCAAAGGGCATAGATTAGCAAAAATCATGGCTAAATCAAACTTCCAAGCACTAGATATGAATATGGTTTATGTTTTGGAAGAAATATAAGAATTCATAGCTCCATTTATTGAAGAAACTTTTGTGAATTCACCTTGGTATGTTAATATCATATATGTGTTTCTTTATCTGAATACCCCTCCCTCTCTGTCTAAAACTAAAGCTATATTCTTGAAACAGAAGGCTTTAAATTATTGCATATTAGATGGGGTTTTATATTGGAAGAATGTTGTTGGAATATTGCTTAAATGTTTGCTTGAGATTGATGCAGAAAGAATCATGCATGAGCTGCATGAGGGAGAATGTGGAGGACATCTTTACTGGAAGACTACAGCAAATAAAATCCTCAGAGCTAGTTACTATTGGCCCACCCTTTTCCCAGAAACTCAGAAACTTGTCATGTATTGCCATAAGTGTCAAATTTTTGATGGCAAGAGAAAACTCCTACCTTTACCTTTACATCCCATCAGTGTTGAGGCTCCCTTTCAAAAATTGGGCTTGGACTTCATTGGGGAAATCCACCCATCTTCTTCAGCCCAACATAAGTGGATCCTCACTGAACTGATTATTTTACCAAGTGGATAGAAGCCATACCTTATAGGAATGCTACTGACTCTACCATTATTAAGTTCCTTGAAACTAACATACTATCGAGATTTGGTTGTCCTAGAAAAATTATCATAGACAATGTTGTTGCCTTCAAATCTAAAAGAATGATTGATTTCTGCCATAAGTATCATATCACATTGGGTCATTATACTGCCTACTATCCCCAAGGAAATGGATTAGTTGAATCCTCCAACAAAAGCCTTGTCAATATTATCAAAAAAATGTTGGAGAATAATCAGAATTCATGGCATAGTAAGCTTATTCATGCTTTATGGGCTGATAGATTAACCACCAAAAAGTCAATAAATATGTCCCCTTATCAGCTGGTTTATGGCATGGATGCAATCTTCCCAACCTCTCTAGGAGTTCCAGTCATGAAACTCCTCCAAGAAGTACAATCTAAGGAAAATGATATGCAGAGAAGGATAAATCAGAACATTCATTTACAGTAGTCCAGAGAGGAAGTGTACAAGAGAACACAAACAGTCCAAGAAAGCATCAAGAATTTATTTGACAAAAGGACTAAAGAAAATGATTTCCAGGTTGGAAATATAGTTCTAAAATGGGATTCTAGAAGGGAGGAAAAAGGAAAACATGGAAAATTTGAGAATCTGTGGAAAGGGCCCTACATTATTCATTCTATCAGGGGTCACAATGCATTCTTTCTACAAGATCTGAATGGAGAAGATCTATTTGGAGGTCCTGCCAATGGCAAGATGCTCAAACACTATTTCTGCCAAGAGTCCTAAATTTCAAAGCTTTTATTTTTCACTGTATATAACATTTCTTTTCAATTTGAAAAGGAAAAACACAAAAACAATAGAAAAAGAAAAGAGGGCAAATGAAAAGAAGAAAGGTACAACCCCATACCAAAAAAGAGAAAAATTTGAAAGTGTGCAAGCCTAAATGCCACTACTTTGAAAGAACACTCTTACTCAGTCATACAGCCTAATCATGCCTGAGTAAATTTCAATTTACTGTTGATAAGTTAGTGAAGAAGATCCGCCAAACTATCTAATCTTGGCTTATCAGTAGACTAGATTAGGATAGAAAAACAGAGGTTCAAACAAGCTTAAATCCTAAACCTATAAGTTTGATGAAGAATGGCTCAAATTAGATCAAAACTTGAGCCAAAGAAAAGAAAAAGAATTGGTTCTAACATGTTGAAAACTTGAACTAGGTAGAAGAAGAAGACAACTCTAAAAATATCAAAACCAAAGCTGAAAGAAAGAAAGAAGGATGTTCTTAATTTTCAGATCTTAAGCCTTCACAATTTTGTTTTAAATTTCTACAAATAAAGTCTATGTGCAGCTTGTACATACAGCCATAGACACCATAGCATATCAGATAGTTCAAACCTGATTTGACTATGTTTTTAAATTTCCTGTTTTAGAATGTAGAGAATGAAATCTGTAAAAAGCATAATCTTGACATATAATAGTTAGGTTGAGAAACAATGAAGTTTAACTGTTTAATCTGAACTCATGGAAGAAATAAGAGTAGCAATAGATTATTTTTTTTCTTTCAAAAAAGAATAAAAATGTTGATGTCAAAGAGTTTGCCAGTTCAAGTGGTCTCAAAAAGAAGAAAAAATGCTAGGATAAGTAGGATTGGGTAGGTAGAGATGCTATGTGAAAGGAATATATATTGCAGATTGTCAAAAAGTTGTCTTTTTCAAAAGAAAAATCAGCAAGAAAACAAAGAAATTTTTCCCAATGGATAAGGCATTGGTCTGCTAAAAGCCAGGAGATTGATAATCTGAGGTTCTGGACACCTAGAAAGACAGTTGTCCTCCCCAAGTGGAGCCATCATTAGTCATCAATAATTTTTATCTTATCCAAAGATGACTAAGTTGAAAATATCAGATTTCTAGAAAAAAAAAAATTGCAGAAACATTGTGAGTTCTAGAAATCTCACAGCCTTCATTATCCTAAGTCTATCAGTTCACTAAAAACTTCATCTATGCCTTCTAAAAATATCACCCCTCTGTTTCAAAAAGAAGACTGTTTTAGCCTATTTCCCCCCATGTTCATTTCCCCCATTTTCCCCTCATTTATCCTTTATTTCCTCAAAATCCCCTTTTAGACCATTTAAAACCTTTATTTGGTTAAAAACCCCCTTTTTACACCCTATCGGAACTCCTCAAAAAAGGCTAAAAACCCACTTTTTGGTCTATTTTCCGCTCATTTTAGCATAAGGCTTTAAGTTCCTTTCGGCTTAGCCTTAGCCCCTTTTTTCGTCATATGACCTGCACCACAACCGAGCACTAAACCCATCGGTGATCGGTGCATCACATTTTCTAAATTCCTCTTCCTTTTTTTTTTTCGATGGCTGATCCACCGATGAGATCTGGACCATCCATTCCCCAGATCCGACAGCCATCACATTTCACTCTAGCATTCCTTTTTTCCGCCGATGCGATCTCCCGAGTAAATCCCCACTGTCGATCTAATCTAGATCGGACGGTCTGCATTCCATCGCATCAGCGCATCGCCCTTTCCCTTTTGCCGATGATCATCCCCTGCCGATGGAATCTCCGCCGTTGATCTATCGCAGGTCCAACGGTCCTTGCTCGGTCGCACTTCATTGCATCGATGCATCGCTCTTGGGTGTTTCCATTTCCCTTCTCCCTTGAACCTTTTCGCCGCTGATATGCAAAGCCCCGATCAAATCCTAGCCGTTGATCTCAATCTCGATCCAACGGTCTGCACTCCCCTTCATCGGCCATCGCACTTCGCAACTCCAAAATCCTCCTTCCCAGACCCTCTTCTCCGCCGATTGCCGATCCGTCGAAGTTAATCCTAACCGTCCATTTCCTCGATCCGAAGGCCCACATTACTCCTACATGTCAACCCTGCCCTGTTTATTCTCCTTCATCATTTAATCTCTGCCGTTGATCTTTCCCAGATCTAACGGTCCTCGCCTCTTCGTAAATTCGCCATCCCACCTTTCTTCCTCTCACACATCTTGAGCTCCGATCTCCTGATTCAATCACAGCCATCGATCTCCCAGATCAGATGACGCAGATTCACTGCGGAGGCACCCCGCCGACGAGATCTTTCCATACCCCCAGTCCCCCTGCAGTTAATCTTAACTGTTGATCTGGCCCCCTTAGATCCAATGGCCCATAACTCCTCTCACCCTGGCCCCACTCCATCCTCTCCCCATACCTCTGTGCTGTATCGCGTGCCGTGCTGACCGTCGATCTGCACGTCCCCTCGCAGATCGGACGACCAAGATTGTATCGCGCACAAACTCGTTCAAGCCCCCTTCTATGCATTTTTAAAGCGAAATAAGTGGTTTTTTAGGGGTTACGTGTCAAACAATAAACCATATTGCGTTCAAAACACCCAAAACCGCTAACTTCCCATCCCTTGCACGAAAACCACTTCTGGTTTCACAAAACCACTTTTCGCCATTTCACGCCCTAATTCAATTTTTTCCCCTGTTTCTTCATAATTCCGTCCATAGAGCCCCTTTTGTGCATTTTCCTCCTCTGAAATCGCTCCGTCGCCTTCTCCCTAAGCCTCTGAATGCAGTCTACCAAAATGCAGGTTTTTATTTAATAATTTGTTTGTGTTGCAGGTTTTTTAATGGCGGCTAAGGTGTTAAAGGGTCCTTCACAGCCAAGGAAATAGTGGCAAAACCCAGATGACGATCCTCAGGGCGAAATAACGAAGGAACGAGAATTTTCAGGGTTCATTATTGAAGTTTGGTCAATGATTCATAATCACTGACTGTTATACTAAACCCTCCAGCGCAGCAGACCTATACATCAAATTGAACAAAGCAATAAAGATCAAAAGAGATCAAAGATTAAAGAGAAATTATTAAAGCGCAAAGTTTGAAGATTAAAGGTTAAAACACAGTTAAAGATAAAGGAACAAAAGTTTAAAGGAAGTCTGAAAGGAGATAAAGACAATATAATGGATTATGAAGGCTAAACAGATCAGGCCTTAGACACACTTTTAATGATTAAATTAAGGCAAGTTAGGCCTAAAGAGCCTCAAATACATCAACAGAGGCAGTTATTCATCCGAAAAATCTAACTGCCACCTGTGGCTTACTTTCTGTCCCAAAGGGAAAATTGGCAGTTATTACACAGTCAGAAGATATTTTCAGCTGTCAAAACAATTATTGTAAAGATAAAGATAGGTCTCAAAGTCAAACTTTTCACCTATCTTTCCTTAAGAAGTTAAGACAAAGTTATTAAACAGAGAAGTAGTTGCACACATGTTCCTACCTTATGCCTTGCATGGTTTTCAAGGTCAGGGATGCATTTACTCTGTAATTAATAACACTTAGACCCTAGATCAGTTCCACCTCCTCATTTGTAGCATAAATACTACATTTGAACTCATTATATTGTGGGCATTTTGATGACTCTTTGAAGTAATACATAGCTCTGCTGAATTTGAAATAAATTTGATGTTCTGGAACCTGTGGATTTTTGACCTGTTTGTTGATGGAGAAAGCTTTTTCATTGGATCCCTGAGCTTAGCTATTGGTGAAGTATTCTAATATGTTAATGTTTTTCCCGTTTTCCATTCTGTTTCATCATTTCTTGCTTGCGGTAGAGTAAAAAGCTTAGGCTAAGAAATTTCTCCTAGAATCACCTTAGGCCTGTTTACTCTTCACCGCCTTTATGTTTTCATCTGCTAAAGGTTTCATTGAGTAGTTTGACTACTTTTAAACCTTTAAGCTTGTTTATTTCAGAAATAGTTCAAACAGTTAGTCTCAATAATGATTTATGGTTTTCCCTGCTTACTTGCTGCCACTTGAAAACTACTTTTGAAGTCTCCCTTTAAAGTACCATTGTTTACAGTCTGCCAAAGAGGTCTGTTTTGATCATACCCTTTGTTCTTGCTTCAATAATTTTTTTGAAGGTCTTTATAGTTGTAATCAAAGATTTTTAGGAGTTCCCTCTTCTATGAATGCAGTTATTTGTGAATCTTGAATGTTTTCTTATCCTTGAAAGTGAAATATTTGGATGAAATAGAGCGTTCCTCAACTCCTAGATTTCATTTGAAAAGGTTGTCATGAAATTGTTATTTGCTGAAGTGTGGTTTTATAGAATTTATGGTTATCCCTGTCTATGGAATGCCTCTTCATGTTCATATAATGTTTTAAATCCCTTTGTTGAGAAGTATATATAATTAAGGATTCTTAATTTCCCTTAGTTCTACTTTTCATTCTAAACCTTTAATGTCCATTTCATTTCACCTGAAATACTTTGTAAGATCCAATAGCCAAGTTATATTTGCCCTTTGATATCCTTGATTCATCTACAAACTTGTTAAAAACTTCCATTTGACTCCATTGCCCAATGACTTAGAGATTTCCCTTTCCTATCTATGCTGCCTAGATCATCATGTCCCATCAAACAATCAAACAAACTTGCACTTAATAACTAGCCTAAAATCAACCTTTTACAAGCAAACAAGTCATATCTTTGCAAACAATTGAGAGATCCCTCTCTGAGACTAGGAGGGATAGATCCTAGAACTCTAAATACTGGTTTATATGTTGCCTTGTCATTTGGTTTTCCAATCAGCCAAATCATAGGACCCCAACAGGCTCTAATGGCATGAAAAAGATTTTAAAGAAAGAACAATGGGGTGTAATTTCACAATTATGCTCACTAGAGGCTTAAACATTGAAATCGTTTATTTCTCTAAATCTCTAAAAAGTCTTGGAAAAGCATTCAAAGTTATTTGATACTCCCAAAGGCCTCCCACCTATTCATGATCATGATCATGCTACTCATTTAATTCCAGGAAGTTCTCCTCCAAACATCAGGCCTTATAGATATCCCTATGCCCAAAAGAGTGAAATTGAATGTATGGTTGCAAAAATGCTAGAGGCTGGTATAATTGAACCTAGCCAAAGTTCTTTCTCTCCTCCAATAGTATTGGTGCACAAGAAGAATGGATCATGGTGTAAGTGTCCATATTATAGGGAGCTCAACAAGCTCACTATTAAAGATAAATTTCCCATTCTTGTCTTTGACTAATTTTTGGATGAATTACATGGAGAAATTTACTTCACCAAGCTAGATCTTCGTTCAAGATATCACCAAATTAGAATGAGTACTGAAGACATTTTGAAAACAACATTCAGAACTCGTGAGGGTCATTATGAATTTTTGGTCATGCATGGCCTTACTAATGCACCCTCCACATTTCAAGGTTTGATGAATTCCATTTTCAAAACCTTCATTAGAAAATTTGTGTTATTATTTTTTGATGATATGTTAATATACAACAAGTCTTGGAAGGATCATGTTCAACATAATGACAAGGTGCTCAAACTAATGGAGGAGAAACAATTATACGAAAAAACCTCCAAATGTTTCTTTGGAGTACAGGAGGTGGAATATTTGGGTCATATTATATCTCACGAGGGTGTTAAGGTAGACCCTAACAAAATTAAGCCATTAAGGAATGGAAAATCCCCACAACCATAAGGCATCTTCCAAGATTTCTTGGTTTGACAGGATATTATAGCAAGTTTGTCAAGAATTATGGTAGAATAACATCACCTCTAAAAACATGTTGGGGAAATTATATGAGTTATAATTCCAACATTAAATTATCAATATGGGGTCGTAAGACTTAGAGGCACAAGCGCAAGCTACGCATGATCAGAGCATCTAACCTAAACTAGAATAAGAAATCAACTTTCTTCTTAAGTACAAAATTCTATTTCTAGTTTAAAAATAATCAAATGACAAAATAACATGCTCAACATCAATCAACATTCAAATAATATAACCACTATTTTAAACTGAACTATGATATCAATCCTATTGATTAGAATGTAAACATATGAGAAATGATTACACAAGCTTTAAAATAATAATCTATTCAAGATTTAAAATAATAATCTATCTACTTTGGAAATCCACTCAAAAACAATCCAATACAAATATCAGAGTTCCTATTTGCAAGGAACAACACTACCTATCTACTTAAAGAACTCACTCACTGCAAAACTTAAACTAACATCTCATCACTACATTTAAATGTATTCAAAGCTCAAAATATCTAAAAGTAAATTAATATTTAAAACCTTAAGTTCTCTTGACAATTAAATCACACATACTCATCAAACTCATGCTATGCTCATGGACTAATTATAGAATCAAAACCATAATAACAAAAAGGAAATCACACTTCGATACTAGAGAAAGAAAACAATAATTAAAGTTGAGATGCTGGATCTAAATCCCGAGACACAAAGAATCACTACTTTTTAATCAATAAACAAAAATGCATACTCGTTTCCACATAAACTGCATTCAATGTAATAACCTCAATTCTTTCAAAATCAAACTCAAAAAATCAAATATAATCAAACTTGGGAAACCTCATATTAAGATGCACCAATTTCTCATTATGTTAAATCTGCAACCACAAGAGTGTGAAACTAAATATATATGAGCAGTCAATTACAAACATGACAATATAGGATCCAGAAGCATGAACTTGTTTCTTTCCAAGTTTTCAGTCATATATAATTTCTCAATATACTCAAATTAATGATATTTCATAAATGACTGTATACAAAGTGTTAGCCTCCATAATGACCCAAGGTTGAGAAAGGATATCGACGAAGGTAACCTCAAACCAAGCTTTTAGTTTGGTATCTAGCCCTGCCAAACCGGAGAGGGCTCTCTCTATGAAAATCACAGCCAAAGGTTTGACTGGATGAAGAGTGGATTTTAGGCTAGTTAGGTCAACTATAGGGTTTTGAAATTTTGATGGTTTTTCTGTTGGATCGGGGATGAAAACGAAGTAGCTAGGTCAAAGTATCAAAGGGTTACAACTGCAAATATATGAAGGAACAAGGTAGCAATGATTTAGTTATGGGATTAGGGTTTTTGTTGGTATAGTGTACGGTTTGAAAATTAAAGAGGATCTTAATGAGCACATGTCATGAATTCATTAAAACAGAAGGAAGATTACATAAGATGACATTCACAAACAAAACAAAGCTTTATGAAGAATTTTGCTTATCAAAATTTTAGGAAAATCATTGAAGAAAGAAATGCATGGAAAGATAACATGTATATCATTTATAAAAGACTATAATAGAGAAAATAAAACATCAAAAACTCAATGCACATGAATTCCTAGATAATAGCTGCAACTGGTCCTTTGAATTTCTGAATAAAAGTTGAAGCACAAGCTACAATAGTCTCACCCTCTGATGTCCAACCATCAAAATGACTAATAAATGCATACATATAGAAAAAAAAACCATTTCTCCTCTCTCAGGGGTCGAATCCTAGAGTGGAGGAACTGATCACATGATTCCCTCACCTAAAACCTAAATACTAGGGAGATTAACAAGACTCTCCCCAAGATAGAAAAACTGATACATTTAACCATAAAATACATTTACAAGCATGTATCCACCTCATTTTTAATCTAACCAGAATAATTACACATGATTACATCATCACAACATAAAAAATGACAAAATACATTAGTGGAGGTTGAATCTGGACTGAGTTAACTGAGAAAATTGATTTTTAGGCAAAAACGCAACGTGCTACGAGAAAATGTAGTGAAATTAGTAGAAGTGGCTTTTGGAGGCCTTCCCGAGGTCCAAATCCTAATCTGAAAGATGATGGAGAAATATATTCATGTCTGATCCATGATAGAGTCCTCAAGAATTGAAAAATACTGCTCCTAACCCATCAAAAGTCCATTATCCCACAGGTACTCTAGAAACGCAGTGAGTTGTTCAAAAATAGGGCATAAAGGTGTTTTTTGAGTGGTTTTTGGCCCTTTCCACCTACCAGAACTTGCTAAAAGTTTGCTACCAATGGCTATAAGTGATGAGAAATCCAAATATGCAAACCATTTTTCATTTGGAGGTCCCCATGAAAATTTCAGCGTGGGGCAAGCTGCATTTTTGACCTAGTGACTGTGTCAAAAACTGTAAAAAAATCCAAAATCTTCAAAAAAATTCAAAATTTGTCCAAATTTGCTCAAAATTTCTCCAGAATTTCTCCATGAATCTCTAATATGGAATGCTAAGCTATGAGGGAAGCATCAGCCAGCAAATCCAACTTTACCTTCTCCTTTTCCTCTATTAGGATTTCTTTGGGTCTTTCCTCCAATTGCTTGATTTGGCCTGAGACACCTGATTTCTCTTGTAATAGTGCATGGCCATGTGTATCTGAATGTTATTGTTCTTATTAGCCCTCTTTAGGAGCTTTTCCAAATTACCATTGACTCTATCAAGCCAATACTCCCTCTCTTGCTCAATGTCTGCTAGTATGAGCTCATCCACTGTCATTTGTATCTTTAGTGCAGATGCCTCTCTTTGTTGCTGAAGTTCCCTTTTTAGGTCTCTAGTTCTTGGCCTCTTCATTCTAACCTACTCTTCATGCTCATCTGACTCATCTATATCAACTATTTATTTTCCCTTTACATCCTCTTTGCTAGCATCAACTTTATGTCTATTCAAAATTAGTTGATTTACCTTCAATTGCATGTTCTCCTGCTCTAGGAATGAAATCAAGAAGTTGGTCTTAGACAAGCTAACCTTTATTTCTTTGATACCAGCATATTTATCCATGATTACCTTCTCTACTGATCTGTTCTCTTCATCCACCGCCAATTCAGTCATGTCAGTGTCAAGATGGATAAGCTCCTCATCATGCAAATGTGCCTCATGCTATGGTGATGATCTTTGTCCCGTTGATGTAGGCTTGGCCCCATCCACAATGTTTGGAGCAAACAAAAGCCTCCTTCCTCTCTGATATGTTTGATTCACCTCAACCCTAGGTGTCCTCTTAAATGAAACTCTACTAGATGAGCCAATCTCCCTTTGCTTGGATGGTGCTGATGGTGTTGCTAATGATGTACCTTGGCTAGTAAGCTGACTATCAGGGGGGAAAAAGACATTGGACTGAATGAATGTCTCTGAAGTGATGTTATTCTATGAAATCTGGTGCAAGACAATGATTTTGATGAGGGCATGGTGAAAAATTCTGGCTTGATGATTAATTTTTCTATGTTGCAATTTCTCTGCCATTTTAGCGAAGCTCTTGTAGAGGTAGTAGGATAGTTTGAGAGGTTTTACCCCTGTGAAGTGCATGAGAAATCTGACATCATACTTGTATAATCTAGAAAATTTTCCCTCACATGTAAATTACTTCATAATGGCCCTCATCAATGGAGAAAACTTATCAAGCAACTAACCAAAAGGAAAGACTTTCTTAATGGAATCTTTGTAGTGACCTTTGATGAAGGGTTTGTAATTTTTCACATCCAAATCTAGGCTCTTGAACCATTTTTCACCACTCTTTGGTATCCTTGTAGCTGTAGCTATGGATTCCATTGAAATTGTGAAGCTCACTCCTGCAATTGTGACCTTATCTCTCCTAAGGTTAGTGGCAAACAAACTTGTCAATTTGGCATGATATTTCACTTGTTGAATTTGCTCACAAAACCCTAAACACCCTACATTATGAAAACATTGTTGGTCCAGTGAAGAGGACATCAACTCATAAGTGTTTAGTGGTTCAAACCTTGACACTTGACCTCCCTTGTTATAATATTTCCTTTCTCCCTCCATGTTGACAGTTTGCAAGGCAAAAAACCCTAGTGGGAAAAATAGGGTTAGTAAGTGAGGGGAAGGGATGAAGGGGTTAGGGAAGGGATATGAGGGTAAGAAAATTTAGGGAAGTAGGTAGGGGTTTTATGGAGCTTATGGAAGTGGAAAGGGATGAAATGAGTGTAGTAATTAGCCTAGGGTAAATTTAACACAGTCCTAGCCCTAGAAACTGCCCAAAACACAACGTAGGAGCTAAGGTTTAGATGTAGGGGTTTTTTAAATGAGGGTGAGGGGGTGTGAGGGCTGTGGGAATTTTTTTTGGGTGTGAGGAAGGGTAGAGTGTGTATGGGATAGGTTTTTCTTGCTTGCAATTTGGAAAATGAAGCTCATCCACCAAAAACACGGCGTGGGGGCTATAGGAGGATTTTCACCACAAAAATAAGGAAAAAAATGCTGATAAGAGATGTAAAAGGCTTAAAATTACTTGTAAACAGCTGATGAAACCTTCAATTTACCCTGAAAACCCTTGGAAACATTTTTTTTCTTGTAGGAGTGAAAACACAATGAAGGCTAAAAAACACAGCGTGGTGGCTGAAAATGCAGCGTGGCTGCTTGGAGAGGGTTCCAATCACCTTTTGAGAGTGTCCTTTGATGCTTGTTGTATTGAGATGGTATTTTCTGGTGAGTGAGTGCTCAATACCAATGAAATGAGTGAAATAAATGACTTGTATGGTCTTTGTTGCTTATGGAAATCAAATTCTCTTCATAGTGTTTTGGTGGCCAACCATGTCTTTTTCATCTTTGACTTGGAAACTTTGCAGCTGTGGAACATTAGAAACATATTACACCCATATTTGAAATAAAATTACACTTAAAATTAACTTTATTGAGTATTTTTCGTATTACTACTCCTTCCATGCCGTATTTTATTGGTGAAATGGCATATTTTTATAAATTATACCCTAATGACCTAATGGTGACACTTGATGAAATGAACTTAATGAAGGACCATGGTGGTATGACTGAGATGATAATGGAGACATTTCAATGATGACTCATTCAACTGAATGATGGCAATGACCGGAGCATGAATTTTTTTTTAAAGGAGTAGTAATCAGACCTAGACACACTAGAAAGTGACCAAATTTCTATTTCAAGACCTACTGAAACCATAAAGGTTTGAGTTGATACCCTAAAAAAACCTTATAGGAGCACATTTGATCATTGGTGACAGGCATAACTGACTGACACTAACAAAAAGGAAACAATTTCATGTTACCCAATAGACCTTGATTTATATCCAACAAGAAATGATATTTTCTTTTGTTAATTCGGATATGTGAAACTACAATACAAAACAATGTTGAGTTGTGAGGTTAATTATATTGCATCATATTTGATTCAAAACAATGTGTTAGTCTTCTCAGCACATGATAAATGGTTTCATGACATTCACCACCAGAATTCAATCAAATATTACCTCTACGAACGTCTCTTGCACCGTAGGATCGAAACCTTTAACGAAATCAACCGAATTAAAGAGGCATGCGTAATAAATCCATCAACACTAATTAACAATAATGAGTTTTTTGTATATCAAACACGATTTTCGTATCAAATTTGGATCTTCAGCCTGAAACTAATTCACATAAAATACATGCAAATTTGTTGTGCTATACAACACCCCCCATTGATTAGAATAAATGGGGACCTTTTAGAAATAAACAAGAAATTTGTTTTTATCTTTAAAAACAAAAACTTAGGAAATAAAGTTTTTTTTTGAGTTTTTCCTCTTTATTCCTTAGAGCGCATTGCAAACCTCATAGCTTACAAAACAAAAAGCTTAAAATCCGTTAAGTCATGTGAGTTGCGAACCGTGCTAAGCCTTTTTTCGAAGTTATGTTTTAAACTTGAAAAAAACTCCAATCACCATTATAATTTGTTATCACATCACACCTCATTTAAAACAATCAAACTTATAAATAAATTCGACATAAGTTGCGATTACGCGGACCTGACGAGCCAACACATCAATAAATATAAAGCTCTAAAGTCCAATAAAGCGTGGCCGCTTGACTTCTTGAAAGCGCAATTTGCATTTCTAACAACTTAACCAAAATCAAATTCGTTTACCACATAAGAATTCCGATGTGCAATTTGCAAAGATCGCATTTCACAGAATTTATGGGTAAACATCATAAACGATAAAAGTTATAAGTTGCGATATGCGAACTAATGGCATTTAATTACTCAAGCATGTGAAATGACTTATGTCGTATCAAATCGAAATCCGAGATCTAATGTGACATGGCTTATGTTGATTGATAGCTATTTCGTGTAAATGTGTAAGATATTTGATTTGAAATGATTATCGATGATTAATATCATTCAATAGAAATAAAGGTTTTAATAGATTCATATCTATTCGTGCATGTTTGATATACATTATGGATTTGTCTCTTTGTTCTCTATATTTGTAATGTTTTCTCTGTTTACTTGAAATCAAGAAACCACTTAACAGAGTGAGGAATATTGAAATGAACAAGAAAGGCAAAGAAATTTCTCAAATGCTGTCTACTGAAGACTTAGACATGTCTCCCTTATTTTTAGACACCACCTACAACAAGGATTGCGACAATTCATCATGGGAGGCAATGTATAAGCTTTTGGAAGACAAAAATCCAAGGGTAATAACCAAAGTCTACAACAGGCATGACATCTACTTCAGACGTGACTTACTTTGATGATGCATGTTCATTCGTCCACAAGGTAGCCGCAAGGCCAAATATTATCTCTTACATAGACATGGTTAAGTGGGTAATTGACCACTTAAGCATAGAAGACAGAACATTCAAAGATTCGAAGGGAGAAAACATAGGGTCTTTCAGGGCAAAAGATTTACAAGCAATGTACCATCTACCTTTCCTACAACAGAAATATGAGAAGGCTTTTCTGCAAAGCTTTAGAGTAGAGCATCTAGACCTCATGAAAGTCATAAAGGAATGGAAGGAAGACCAGGGAAAGCTGAAGCAAGATAAACTCGTTACATACTCAATTTCCCAGCTTCCTTACCCTTATTGCTATGCTGTCGATATGCTGTGTAGATTGTTTTCAAAACCTGATACCACTAGGTTTTTAGTAGATTGGGTTCCATTGATTGATGCAACCGTCAATTCCTTAATTCTGAATTGGAAAATATCCTAATTATGATAGTTTAGCCAAACACATCAAAAAATATAGGAATAAAAGGAGCGTTTCACCTAGAGAAATACCTCCCTTTTATATATTGGCCCATGTCATGGACGCAATCTACTTTTCTTCTAGTTTTCCTACCATGGGATGGAAATGGACTACCCAAGACCCTACCCCAATCCATATTTACCACAGAGCCCTTTGGGATTCAGAATTCCATCTGTATTTTTATTAAATTTTTCATGGAGTCATGCTGCCTAGGCACCATATGATATTCAATAGGAAATCCCCTAGGGTTTTCAAAGAGGCTAGTGCAAATATTCTTCCTGTGGCTAGATGGTTTGCAGAGGATAATTTTACATATGTCAAAGTATTTGGGAGTTATGCTTCTCCCCACATCCTACCATATTATGTTCCTGATAAGTTTCTTGTAAGAGAGATAGCCTACTAGCTTGTTAATGGTATTACTAAACAACTGAAAGATGTTAAGAGGGCCGTTTGGCCTAATTTCCCTTTACAGTGCGACACTTTTTCACTTTTTGATATTGGCCATACCTACAAGGAGGTTCGAATATTAATATATTGAATTTGGTAGTAATTTCAAAGAGGCTATATGATCAAAATGATGTAATTAAAAACTACATCACCGAGCTCAAAATGAAGCCTTGTGTAAAGGAAATAGACGGATTTGATGATCTCTTCCAAGGCATGGAAATTTTTTCAGATATAATTAATTTTGTAGCCAGTCAACTTAGCCAAGATGATTTGGAAGCCTTCCAAATATACAGAAATAAGAGACTGGAGAGAGTTCCTCTCAATTTGTTAACTATTGAAGATTTCAACAGACCTACTCCAAGTATCAGCTTGGATAATGAAACAAAATACATGTCTGAGGATGAATCAGGTCAATCAAAGCATCAATCTCACAATTCAGATCATTCTGAAAATGAATCCAAATCCAAAAAGGATAGCCCAGAGAAGATAATTGATTAAGTAATCTAAGAGATAGAGATGCAGGAAAAAAGAGAAGGTAATGGAACAGAGTCAACTTCTTAAGAAGTTCAACACAATCATGATACACTTGATCAATCATAAAAGTCCCAAACGAAGAATTTTAGTAGTGAATGGGATGAGTTTTCTGAAGCAATAAAAATCCTAAAGCCAATCCCAATGTTGATCAAGTAACTAGTTTTCAAACACCTGACCATTCCCATAAGATAGTGGAAACTGTTAATCCACTACAATAATTTCCAGAAACTCATGATCAAGAGATCATATCCGCCTAACCTAAAGAAAAAATATTCTTACAAGTTGAGGAAATTTTGTCGTTGGATATATTCTACAGTCCTAGTTATAAGGTCGTATTCAAGAGAAATAGAAGGAGAAGAACTGATGAAATAGTCTCAAACCTCATAGATGAATTTGTTGACATTTTGTGGAAGGATTCCTTATCTGATCCTACTGAACATTTAACTAAATTATCATAGTATGCAAGGGCATATGCTACTGCCACTATTGATAAAGCTATTGAGGTTAAAAAATTTCTGAAGCAGAAGAGAGACAAAATATAAGAACTAGAGAGATTGTTAGATCCAGAAAACAAGCAAATGAAATCGAAGATGCCCCAATTTCAAAAGGATTGTGAAAATCTTAAATTACAACATCAAGTATAAATCATTGAGAAACAAGCACAACTGGAAGCAACAATGACCAGATTACAAAGCCAACTGCAATTAGAGCTATTTATCGAAGAAGCATTGAATGTAAATTCTAAGTTAAAGCAACAACATTAAGTATTTTTCCAACAAGCTTCTATTATTGACTCTTATTGTGACTCAAAAGAAATACTGATCCAACGAGTAGCTATCCAGAAACTTGAATGTGAGAAGCTCGAGAAAAAAATCAGAGAACACATTCAATGGCAAGCATCAGACTCAAGAAAGGAAGCTAATCTACCCCAGGTAGATAAGTTTCATAAGGAGATCCTATTTAACGATTGGGAACCATAAATAAAGCAGGCAGAGAAAACAACGACGAAAGCCTCAAGATTATCAAAAGAAATTATTGAATCTATATGTGAACAGCTGGTGAAAGCAACACTTATCAAAGAGTACATTTCTGAAGTGTTCTCAGAAGTAAAAAAACTAGAATCACAGTGGTAGCAAAAGGCAGACACACAAGATGAAATAATTAAAAAGGTAAATAAGTTTGATCAAGAAAATTATTCAAATTTTCTGATCAAACCTATAATCAATATCAGATCCTGTAGTCTTTAATAGATTCAACAAGAATATCACAGCCAGTACTTTCAAACACAATATTCAAGGGACAGGTCAGATCGAGGATTTCGTAGCCAGCTTAGCTCAAGCCCATTCTTGATATTTTTCAACTTCGTGACCAAATCCAAAAGAAAGGGCGAAATTCATAAATCAATATTGTTACTTTATTTTCCTATATTGTAGTTTAAGTTAGTCTTACGAGGATGGTTGTTTGAAACCTCCTCTATATTTGTGTAATAATATATTTTAGAACATAGTTAGTTTAGTATTTAAACCCCTCTCATGTATTTAGAGAAGGGTTCAAAAATTTGTCAAAAACATTTGCAAAGAATGCACTATTGTAAGTTTGTGAATGCTTTGATGAATTAATGGAACACATCTGCTATATTTTGACAATTAAAGTTGTTTAACTGATGTTTCACTACTATGCTCTTTAAATTGCTTGAAAGTGAAGAGGAGTAGACCTATTACTGTCAGCTTACATGAGTATAAATTCATACATATGGTACTTTTATTCACTTGTATCAAGCCTTGCTTTATAGATTGATAGTCATATTTTATTGCATTATATATTTGAAACGTTATTATAGATGAATGTCACATGCACTTCTGTTCTAATATTTGTTTGTGATTTCTTATTGAATGTATAATCACGCATATGAATGCAATATATTTTTCACAATTCTTCTAGTCAAAATACTTTGTTAGAAGAATCATCTTACATAATTTTCATCTCTTTCAACTGTTAAATGATCTATATTACTAATAGTTGAAGTATATCTCTTTAGATCGCATAAAGGAAGAAAATCCCCGAGTATATAGTAGAATAAATAGTTTAGATAGATTCATATGATAGATTAAAATCATTCTCCATTTGCATGTTATATAATCACAACACCCTCAAAATCATCCTTATTGGGAAACTGGTCCCATCATCCCCAATCAGAGCCACTACACCAAACGGAAAAGGAGCTGCTTTAAGGTTCGAACCGAGTGGTTTTCCCTCATGTTTCGACAACATAATTCTGAGGCCTCAACATTATGGCGCTAGAAGGAGGGCCCTGTGAATGGAAAAAATATATGATCAATCTAAAGGTCAATCTAAGAGTCTCTCTCCCTTTAGATCCCCATCAACTTCCAGAAAATTATCTAGATCTTCATATTTAAAATCTAAAGTTGACCATCCTTCTCCTAAGTCTCCTAGTGATACTCAACCCATAATATCTCTTGATTCCCATCAAGCTTCCCTAGAAGTTCAGTCTTTGATAGAAAAGTTAGGGAGAGTATCCATTTCTGTTGAAAAGCCCGAATTTTCTCAAATATTAGATATCAATATTTCGTCTTCTTTACAACCTCGAAGAATATTAACTTGATCATAAATTCAAAAGACATGAATTATTCCTTTTGAATTTCCCATCGATAGTACTCGAAAGAGACTAAATAGGACTCAATCAGAGTCAATTGCCAGTGAGATCTTATCCCATTCACCTCCATTACCTCCGCTCACTTCCACAACTTCCATTTGAATAATCGGTGTTACTTTGACTAGTTCCAGTACTCAAACTATTATCCTTTCAACTAGTCCTAGCACTCAGCCTGCCTCTTTTTAAACTCAAACTCCATCCATCCAACCTATTCAAAATCCAATGGCAGGCAATCCATGGAACAATCCAGGGGCTGTAAATATGCCTGCTCTTCTTCATGCTCTACGAAAATCACTTGAAAGATGGTTACCCAAATTTAATCCTGATGATGGTCTTCTGACAGAAGAACACATTCACAATTTTATGTTAGCCATCAATCTAAATGGATTAGTTGAAGAGGATTGTGTTGTAAGATTATTTACATATACTTTAATAGGATCCACAGAATCTTGGTATTTTTCACTGCCTGCCTGCTCTATAAATACCTGGAATATGTTTGAAGAACAATTTCTAGCTAAGTTTGGGGATGACAGGACCACTCCTACGCTCATCAATGATTTTTCAAATTTAAAAGCTAAAACATGTGAGAAGATAAAATATTTCAATTCAAGATTTAATAAATTACTCAATAAAATTCCTGCTACAATAGTTCTTGGTGCAGAAGTTCAAATTGAGAGGTATATTTCATCTCTTCCATCTAATATAGCTATTTTTGTTGATAGAGAAAAACTGGAAACTCTTGCAAAAAACATGAATGAATCTCTATGTGTAGAGAAACGCATAACAACTCTTGAGAAAAATAATTCTCAAGAGGATCGAAAATCAAATAAGGTATATTTTAAAGATGATTCTAAAAAGAATATGCCAAAAGATCCTTTTGACGTAGAAGGTCTTCAAAAAGTTTTTAAGACTATGACAAACGAGATGGCAGATATCAAGAAACATGTCGTTGAAAATTTGAGCTCAAAAAAGACTTTCAGGAACTTTAAGAATGGCCAGTCCTCTAATTCTCAACCTCCAAATATCATATCTGATGTTGAATCTGATCAAGAAACAGAGGAAGAAGAATATGAAGAAGAAGAAGAAGTTGAACTAAATGGAATGTGGGCTTTCATCCTACCAAATGAAGAACAACATGAAGCTTTACCTATGAGCACAAGGAGAAAAAAGACTACTGAAGCAATGCAGCTAAATCAATAGCAAAAGATTTCAACTCCTACTAAGGATAAATCAGTAAGCAAAAATTCTACTTCAAAGGCTACACAAGCAAGTCCCGTTACTTCAGATACTCCACTTGCATCTAAAAAAATGGTAGTCTCGGACACTATTGAGTATAATGTAGTTGAAGATATGAAGAAAACCAGGGCCAACATTTCAATTCACGAGCTTACTAAATTGAAGCAGCAACATAAAATCTTACTTAGAGACTTAAACGCAGTTCCTGCTTCAAACTTACCTGCTCCAGTAATAGTACAAGCTGCTAATGAAATGGGTAAACCATCTTCTCCTTCAATGAAAATAGATGCTACAGACTTGATTATGATAGGTGATCGATCCATCTCTCATACTCCTCCATTTCTATTAACCTATGAGATATATAATAAAAAAGTTCATAATTGTTTAATAGACTCATAGGCTTCCTCTAACATAATGCTAAAATCAGTCTGTGCTAAGTTGAACATAACTCTTTAGAATTCCCCTGTTCATATAGTACAACTTGATAGAACCAGAGTAGAGATGGTAGGAGAAATAAATTCTGTTTCCAACAGATTTTCATCAAATCCAAAGATTACTCAAATAATTGATATACTGGTGGCTGATATTCCTAAATTTTATGGATTAGTTTTAAGCCGAGACTGATCTGAAAAAACGTCATAGTTATTTCGCAACAGACTGGTCACATATGTGGTTACCATATAATGGAAAGACAAAACAAATTCGGGTAGACCGTGAAATGTTCATGAAGCATACAATCACCGATATTGAAGGGGTAAATGAGCCAGTAGCAATCAATAATAACATTATTGGAAACTACTCAGCAGGGTCATTTTTGGGAAATTTCAATGCTCAACCATCACCTTTCTTTAATAATGTAGTTGTTTCTCAGATTGAGAATTTTTCCCAGCCAGATAGTTCCAAATGTATAAATTTTGTAGATAGAACAATAGTTAATTATTTATTTTGACAGTTCTAAATCTGAAGGTGTTGTAGGCACTGGATGTATTTTAATAAACCCAGAAGGAGAAAGGACCATGTTAGCCTGCAGATTAGAATTTGATTGTACAAACAATGTAACTGAATACAAAGCATTAGTTCAAGGTTTGTACAAAGCCATTGATCTTAATATCAAATATCTGAAAGTCCTAGGAGATTCAGAAATCATTGTTAGACAGGTAAGAGATACCACTCATTGTAGTTCTAGACATTTAAAGCATTACCAATCATTAGTCCAAGAATTAACCATTCATTTCTTAGCCTTCAACATTTCTTCTGTACCTAGAATGCAAAATGATAGTGTAGATCTACTGGCTAACGTAGCATCAAAGTTAATCCCATCCCAAGAGTTTAGTCCCGATATATTTTCTATTGAATTAATTTTTAGGCCATCTATTCCTGATAATATTGCCAATTGGGGAGTATTCAATAATGATTTAGATATCATATATTTCTTAACATCTGAAGGATCTTACGATAGTCAAATTTTGGATGAAAATGAACATGACATTCAGATTAAAAAAGAACAATACAAAAATCCTATTCCTAAGTCGGTTGTCAAGTAGAATACCTATATGATCTGAAAGATAGGTTTAAAAGAGTGACTAACTCAAAAACACAAAGCTCTACCTTAAGATCTGATTTAGTAAATCTAGGAACTGACGAAAAACCTCAAAATGTCAATCTAGGTCTTGGTCTATCTTCCAAAGAAATATTATCATTTATCAGATTGTTTAGAATGTACAAAAGTGTCTTTGCTTGGGATTACACTGATCTTAAAACATATGACACTTACGTGATTCAACACACAATTCCTATGATCTCAGACGAAAAACCTATATAGCAGAAATTTAGGAAGATTCATCCAAATATGGAAAATAAAATCAAACAGAACTTAACAAACTCCTCAAGGAAAAAATCATCTTTCCAGTTAGGCCTTCTAAATGGGTATCAAATTTGGTACCTGTGAGGAAGAAGAATGGCAATATTAGAATTTGCATTGATTTTAGGAATTTAAACAAAGCTTGTCAGAAGGAAAACTTTCCATTACCAACCATGGAACAAGTACTGCAGACAGTAGTTGGTTCTGAACTTATGTCCTTTCTAGATGGATTTTTGGAGTATAACCAAATTCTCGTACATCCAGATGACAGATTGAAAACTACGTTCAGGACTAAGTGCGGAACTTACGCCTATCAAAAGATGCAATTTGGATTAATTAATGCAGGTGATCCAGGTGGATATCGGTGGCCACCCACCTATTCCATTTGGACCCGCACCATCAATTCTTGTAGCTTTTTACATTCAGCACAACTTACTATTTTTAGCAAGTTTTTGGGTCCTACACTCCCGGAGCCATTTTGGGGCCTTAATGATCTTGGTGGATATTGGTTGCCACCCACCTATTCCATTTGAGCCCCCATCATCAGTTCGTTCAGTTTTTAAGTTGCAACACAACTTACTATTTTTAGTATTTTTTTGAGTCCTGAACTTCCGGAGCCATTTTGAGGCCCTAAACGACGTTTTTTGGGAAAATCGGGAGCAACATGGGATATTGGATTGATGTTTCCCACATCGAAAGTTTTACTCCTTGGATAGATCTTTCTAATGAGCTATTGAGCATGTCAAACGAATTTCAAATGCCAAAGTTACGTCCCGAGGAATTTGAAACACCAATTTACACAAACGGGACCCACATTTTTGGCGCTTCATCTCCTAGGGTTAGGTTTTTGGACATTTCAGTTTTTCCATTGTTTCTCAATAATAAATAGTTCCTCGAGCCTCATTGTAACACAGTTCAGAGGTCTGTAGCCGCCACATCTCTTCTCAGAGATATGCTACCAGCACCCTAGCTATTTTTATTTCCATTATGTCTGTAAGCATATTTCGGTCATTTGATTTAAATAAAATGAAGTATTGTTTCCACTGCATCTTTGTGTTTATGTCTATTTCTCTATTTTATTGTGTTCCTGCATAAACCTGGATCAGTGGTATTAAAGCGGTCTGCTCTTTCTATGTTTTTCTTTACATGTCCCCAACACGGTCAGGTTATAAGGAGTTAGGGCTCGATCTGGTTGAACCCTTGCAAGATTAGCCTCACAAACCCCGACGACCTCCCATGGTGGAAGAAAATAAAGATGAGGGAGCAGGAGATCCTATCAAAATATTGCTTGAGGAGGCCCTCGAGAAAAAAAGGAACACAATGATGGATAACTTTGCTCAGATCCTTCAACGACTGACCACCTACGGCGCATCTGCATCCAACAGCCACTCTGGAGGCGCCACTCCCTTCAAGGTACATGTAAACTTTGACATTACTGTATTTAAAGGCCAGATGGATGTAGATGCCATAGATAGATGGTTAAACTTTTTGGAAGGGTATTTCTCGGTCCATGATTTCTCCGACCGAGAAAAGATTATTTTTGCATTCCTCAAAGCCGCTCCCCATGTCAAAGAATGGTGGGAAACCTATTGTGAGCAAGAGGAAAAAGGGGAACCCTCTCTATTCTCGGCCACACCCACTTGGAATTCGTTCCAAGATGGCATCAAGGAACACTATTACCCTATGGGAAGCTATGAGGACAAATACATCCAATGGACCATGTTGCGGCAGCAAAGGGATCAAGATGTACACAAACTAACGAATTTGTTTCATACCTTTCACACAAAGTTGGGTATTAAGGATTCAGAGAGACATTTGGTGCTCAAGTACCGTGATTGTCCGCACAAACACATTCAGGAGGAAATGGAGTTCCTCAACATTACATCGCTTGGCAGGGCATATCTCTATGTCGCAAATATTGAGCATAAATTTAAGCAGAAGAAGCGAGACTTTGGATCTATGAATTCGAAGCCAGGGAAAGATGCCCCCAAACCACATAACAAGGGGAAAAGCCAGAGTGGGGTGACTCATAAAAACACCACAAATCCAAATAAGGACACAGGGAAGTGGTGTGAATTCCATAACAGCCCCACTCATAACACAAACGAGTGTCGGGCCAAACAGACGTTGGTGGCCGAACTAAAGGCACCCAAATCAGATGCATTTTCTGATCCTGAATCAGAACCAGACAAAGGCAATGAAAAAAGGAAGCAAATCATTAATGTGGATCCCATTTCTATTGTTTCCACCACCAAGATCTAGAGGGAGGATCCCGAGGATCCAGAGGAGGGGAAGCGCCTCTTCCATTCGCAGATGTGGGTGAAGGGTTCTCCACTGCAATTGCTTGTTGATAGCAGAAGCCAAAAGAACCTCATTTCAGCAGAGGTCGTGAAGTGGCTCAGCCTACCGACCATAGCACACTCGCATCCATATACCATCGGGTGGCTTCACTTAGGGAGAGATATCCGCATCTGCCAACAGTGTCGCCTTACATACAACATCAAGCCATTCACGGATGAGGTATTATGTGATGTTTCTCCTCTTGATGTAGCTGATGTATTATTGGGCCAACTATACTTGTGGAGGCGACATGCTGTGTATGAGTCTAGACCTCGTGCTATTATTATTACTTTGGGAAATAACTTGTATAGGATACCGGAGGTAGTACCGCCTCCTGTCATCTCTTTGACTAATGCAAAACAACGCAGTAAGATTGTTTCCCAAACCAGGAAATTTATTCTCCTTACAACTCGCTCACAGGGAAAGAAGAATATTGTGGCCACAACCTCAAAACAGAGCTCCCCTGCATGGCTGCAGCAGATGGAAAAATTCATGGAGGAATACGAGGACATTTTCTCCTCACTCATAGAGGTTCCTCAACACTGTCAGGACAAGCACTCCATTGATCTGACCCCCGACGCACCGCCGCCTAATGTTGTCATACCTCCTGCAAATACACATACAGAATACACACATGTACTGTATGAGGCTAATAAAGAAACCAAAATTACTAAATGCATCCAACATGTCTGCCCGCAGGTCCATGACATCTTCGAAAAGTCTAATACCCAGTTCAACAAAATTTGCCTCATCTCATGGAGGATCTCAACGCAATGGGGACCATTACATCCTAAGGAGGGAGGAATGATCCAGGTGGATATCGGTGGCCACTCACCTATTCCATTTGGACCCGCACCATCAATTCTTGCAGCTTTCACATTAAGCAAAACTTACTATTTTTAGCAGGTTTTCGGGTCCTGCACTCCTAGAGCCGTTTTAGGGCCTTAATGATCCAGGTGGATATTGGTGGCCACCCACCTATTCCATTTGAACCCCCACCATCAGTTCGTTCAGTTTTTAAGTTGCAACACAACTTACTATGTTTAGCAGTTTTTCGGGTCCTGAACTTCGGGAGTCGTTTTGAGGCCTTAAACGACGTTTTTTGGTTAAAATGGGAGCAACATGGGTTTTTGGATTGATGTTGCTCACATCAAAATTTTTACTCCTCGGATAGATATTTCTAACGAGTTATTGAGTGCATCAAACAGAGATCAGATGCCAAAGTTACGTCCCTGGGAAGTTGAAACATCAATTTACCCAAACGAGACCCACAATTTTGGCGCTTCATATCCTAGGGTTAGGTTTTTGGATGTTTCAATTTTTCCATTGTTTCTCAATAATAAATAGGCCCTCGAGCCTCATTGTAACACAGTTCAGAGGTCTATAGCCGCCACATCTCTTCTCAAAGATATGCTACCAACACCCTAGCTATTTTTATTTCCATTATGTCTGTAAGCATATTTCAGTCATTTGATTTAAATAAAATGAACTATTGTTACCGTTGTATCTCTATGTTTATGTCTATTTCTGTATTTTATTGCATTCCTGCATAAATCCGGATCAGCAGGCGCCACTTTTCAAAGAGATATGGACATAGCTTTTAGGGGGCTCATAAATAAAACAATGGTTATTTATTTAGATGATATTATAGTCTTTTCTAAACAAGTAACCAATCATATGAATGACCTAAAGCAAGTCTTTGAGCGATGCAAAAGTTATGGCATCTCCTTAAATCCAAAGAAATCATTTTTTGCATTAGATGAAGGAAAACTTTTAGGATTCATTGTGTCAAAAAGAGGAATCTATATTGATCCTGAAAGAAATGATGAAATTAAAAGAATTCATTTCCCTCATAACAAGAAATCTATGCAGTCCTTTCTTGGGTAAATCAATTTTGTTAAAAGGTTTGTCCCTGACTTTTCACAAATATTTTTACCGTTACAGAACATGATTAAGAAAAATTCAGTCTTTAAATGGGGACATAATGAAAGAGAAGCATTTGATTTGATTAAACAATCAATTATCAACGCTCACTTCCTGATTGCCCCCAATTTTCTTAATCCTTTTACTTTATACACTTTTTCATCAGATACATCATACGCTGTTGTTTTAACACAACTTAATGACCAACAAATTGAAGCACCAATATCATTTTTCCAATTTTCAAGGTGCATAACTAAATTACACATCTGTCGAAAAAAAAACATTTGCTGTCTTTAAGGCTATAAATCATTTCATGCCTTTTCTCCTAAAAACCCACACCAAAATTATAGTTCCATTCTCTGCAGTGAGACAACTATTGATGCAAAGAGAATTAGGAGAGAAAAGGGCTAACTAGGTTACCAATTTACAAGAATATGATGTAGAAATTAGACCCTCTAAAATTGTTAGAGGTCAAGGTTTTTGCAGAATTCTTATAGGAGCATCCCATCTATCATCAGAAGAAGATTCTGGTAATAATGTGCAAATATCAGAGGTAAGCCTCAATGATGCACAATCTCAATACATTGATCTCATATTTTATTTGAAGAATGGATATGCTCCAAATAAAATCAGTTACAAAACAAAATGAGCTTTAAGATTAAAGGCTCAGAAATATGAATTAACAAACGATGTATTTTTTAGGATAAATTTTGATTTCGTACTTTTAAGATGCTTAGAAAAATATGAAGTAGAGAAAGTCTTGCAGGAACTCCATGATGGACTAGCTGAAGGACATTTGGGAGGAAATACGACAACACACAAAATCCTGCATGCAGGTTACTATTGGTATACACTTTTCAAAGATGCTCATGAATATGCAAGAAAATGAAAAGTGTGTCAAAGTGCATCTGGAAGACAAAGGAAGTCAACATTCCCATTACAACCAGTTAATATTTAACAACCATTTGAACAATGGGCATTAGACACAATCGGTGAGATTGTTCCTAACTCTTCCAAATAGCATAAATATATTCTCACAGCTACATATTACTTTAATAAACGGGTGGAAGAAATTCCACTAAAAGTAGCCAACTTTGAGAATATCATTGATTTCATCGAACAAAATATCATAACTAGGTTTGGCTTACCTACTGCTTTAATGTTTGATAACGCATCTTACTTCTCAGGAACTGCTATGATGGAATTTTCAATTAAAAGAGGTTTAAACTTAAGTATTCTGCGAATTATTACCCGCAAGGAAATGGTTTAGCAGAATCTATAAACAAGAACTTGATTATAATAATCAAAAGAACTATTGATAAAAACCAACGAAATTGGCACAAGTCATTAATCTTTGCTCTTTGTGCATATCGAATAACTCAGAAAGTTTCTATTGACACTTATCCATTCAATCTTGTTTATGGAAAAGAAGTTGTGCTTCCTATCAACGTTGTTATTCCCTCTCTTTCCTTGGTACAATTTATTGATGAATCTCTTGCTTCTTCTTCACACTTTAGACAATGTCAAATTATTAAGTTAGAGGAAGAAAGAGAAAAAACTAAATATACTCATGCACATCATCAACAGATAATAAAAGCCTCATTTGATTCAACTTATGTTACTCCAAAAAAATTTCAAATTGGTGATCTAGTATTGAAATGGGACAAAGCACATGAGGAAAAAGGTATACACACGAAGTTTCAAAAACTCTGGCTAGGTCCATTTCAAATAATTGAAGAAATAGGCCCATCAACATTCTTATTGCAAGATCTATTAGGAAAAAAATATTATTTTCTTGTTAATGGGCAGATTTTGAAAAAATACTTTTCATAGGAGGTAACCCCTTCTATTCCCTGTATACTAGTGTCTTTTTCTTTTCCTTGGAAAAATAAAAGCTGCTTAGTATAAATTTTTGGCTTTTAAAAATAAAATCTCAGATGATCCTTTTTTATTTATCGCTTATAGAAATAAAAAGTGTTTAAGGAAACAATCGAAAGATTTGAAAGACAAATAGATTTTATTTTCACTGAAAGACACAATTTCACTGAAATTATTTATTCTCTGATGAACTCTCACCCTTATATAGCATGATTATTCTGTTATCAGTCAAGAAAAGAATCTTTAACATAGTAAAGACTCTTTTACAGAAAAGCAATCTAAAACTCAACATTATCATCCAGAATCCTTAAGAGGACCAATGATTCACCTCATCCGGGAAAAATTATTAATTTTTGAAAGAAATTCAAAAATATTATAACTAGAAAAACTTAAAAAATAATAAGTCTCATCATGAGCTTGTTTACCATGTTCATAGGGAAATAGTTGAACTGACATTACCAATACTGCCCACCAAAACAGGGTAATAACTTGAGATTATATCAAGAGAACAAGGGGTCTCATCAAGAGCCAGCTTGATAAGTTTAATTACAACTAGTGAATGGCATTTTCATCATTTGGTTACCAAGCCAAGAAAATGGCTTTTAAGTAAATAAAAAAATATGATACAAAAAGAAAAGTTTCAAAAATTAGAATTTTTTTTTTGGAAATTGTAAGAAACACTGGATGGGGCAATGAATCATTGTTGGGTAAAAGGTAACCCTGCCAAAAGCTTAAATTTCTCATTGGAACAAAGGCTCTACCTGTGATGAAAGAGTAAATATTTATAAAGCTGATCTGTAAGACCCACCTGATTTATCTTTTAGAAGATCGCAACCAGTACTTTCAAACACAGTATTTAAGGGATAGGTCAGATCGCGGATTTCGCAACCATCTCAGCTCAATCGCATTCTTGATATTTGTCAACTTCGTGACCAAATCCAAAAGAAAGGGCGGAATTCATAAATCAATATTGTTACTTTATTTTCCTAGATTGTAGTTTAAGATAGTCTTACGAGGATGGTTGTTTGAAACCTCCTCTATATTTTTGTAATAATCTATTTTAGAACATAGTTAGTTTAGTATTTAAACCCCTCTCATTCATTTATAGAAGGGTCCATAAATTTGTCAAAAACATTTGCAAAGAATGCACTATTGTAAGTTTGTGAATGATTTGATGAATTAATGGAACACATCTACTATCTTTTGATAATTAAAGTTGTTTAACTGATGTTGCCCTACTATAATTTTTAAATTTCTTGAAAGTGAAGAGGAGCAGATCAATTACTGTCAATTTACATGAGTAGAACTTCATACATATGGTACTTTTATTCACTTGTATTAAGTCTTGCTTTATAGATTGAAAGTCATCTTTTATTGCATTATATATTTGAAACGTTATTATAGATGAATATTACATACACTTCTGTTCTAATATTTGTCTGTGATTTCTTATTGAATGTATAATCAAACATATGAATGCGATATATTTTTCACAATTCTTCTAGTCAAACTACTTTGTTAGAAGAATCATCTTACATAATTTTCATCTCTTTCAACTGTTAAATGATATATATTACTAATAGTTGAAGGATATCTCTTTAGATCGCATAAAGGAAGAAACACCCAGGGTATATAGTAGAATAAATAGTTTAGATAGATGCATATGATAGATTAAAATCATTCTCCATTTGCATGTTATATAATCACAAAACCCTCAAAATCATCCTTATTGGGAAACTGGTCCCATCATCCCCAGTTGAAGCCGCTACACCAAACAGAAAATGAGCTTCTTTAAGGTCCAGACTGGGTGGTTTCGCTCATGTTTCAGCAGCAAAATTCTGAGGCCTCAACAAAATCCTAAAACCAAGCCAAATAAGAGAACTTGTTCACAAGTCGTGGTGGGCCCTAGCCACAACTGTAACAAGTTAAACTACATAAATGCTTAGAAATTGGAAAGAACCATAATACTCTTGAAAATTCGTGGCAGAAACCGGATTGTATTAAATCAAATCAACAATCCACCATAACTCTGGTACATGCATTTCTACAATGTTTTGAAATACAAAATCTAATTACAATAATAATCTTTGTCTCTATTTCTTAGCATACATGCAAGGCAGAGCTTCATATTTATACATGATTGTTGATAAAAACATAGTATGGCTATCAAAAGAAAGTATAACAATAGACTAAAGAAGGCCATATCCCATCTTCTAGAGAGCCCTCAAATAGCCCATGGTTGGGTTCATTCTGATCAACGCATGAATGGAGGAAACGCTTCTATGCTTAGCACAAGGTCATTCAACAAAATGTGTATAGAACTGAGCCCAACCTGACACGTTCAGACTGAACCCGTCCCGACCTGACACGTTTAGACCGTTCACGATTATGTACTTAAGAAGTCATTATGTACTTAAGAAGTGTTCTGACCCTAAATTCCTCTTGGTGATGAGTTTTTCTGAACGATTTCTAGGTTACCTGAAAGAGGGTATTTTGAACACGATTCAGATTCAAGTCTCAGAATGTCAAGATTCTTCACCATTTGATCAAAAACTTGATATTTTCACCTACACAAATTTTATTTCGTACTCAACCTATAGTGACTAGTTTAATTGACTTGTGAATAATTTCAGTGATGGAACCCTGCGACAAATGAATTTAGCAAAACTGTCATTAGAAAACCATGACTAAAATCATACTTAATACATTAAAAGCTCAATAAAACTATGATATTTAACCATGAGATGAAAATGATGGTTTTAGGCATGAGTTACGAAAAATGGATATGAATATGGTAGAAAGTGAAAGAATATGTATTATAAATGGTAATGTTATATGGTGAAAATGAGGGAATTTCCGAGTCCCAACACCCCCCAGTGCCTGCAATTTTGCATGTCCTCATGCAAAAAAATACCTTTCTCATTTATAGATTTTATGACATCATAAGTTTGTGCAAGGTTGATTCTTGTGGAGAAACACTGCGAGAAGATTTGGAGGTGTTGTTTCTCATGGAGCAACACTATTCATATTTGACTGCCATAGAGTGGAGAGCATTCTAATTGAGGACAAACACTATGTGGATAAGGAAGACATGAGGGACACCGTGAATCAATAAGTGATAATGGGAATGGTGGATAAAATGCTTTCATACTCTAATACCAATGTTTATATGTGGTTCTCCTTGTTTTGGGCATCAATGAATTCATCCTTTGATGTCGACTTTGTCACTGAATAAAACATTTCGTCACGTGATAATACTGCAGACTTGTGATATGAATGGTATAATTCCACTGTGGTAACCAATCTACAAGAACAAATTTCACTCCTTGAAATTCCAACAAAAGAATGAAAATAACAATCCCACATGTTATGAATGCTTATGATGTAGGAAGAGATAGCATTATGGTTTTTTCTTTGTATTAGTGAACCACTATGATCTACTTTTCATTCATATGGACTTATTAGAGCACTTACGCATTTTACTATGAAAATGGATTGCAGATGGAGGTGGATGATAATAGTGATGAAAGATAGAATATATGAAGTGGAAAGTGGTTACCATTATGTTTCCTTGCATTATTAATGAGAAAAAGAATCTTAAACCAATTTGCCTCAGGCTTACCTTTACTTTGATGTGTTGGTGCCACAATATGCCGCGAAAGATGAAGTGGAGGATGAACTAGAACTGATGTGTACTGATATGGATTTGATAAGAGGTGATCGAGTTGTAATGGATGTTGATTCAGATCTGCTGAAGAAGACTGAAGGATGAACTGAAGGTCCCCTTCTCCCCCATGCCTAAGGAGTTGTATGTCCCCAAACAACTGAGTAAAGGTGATTTTTGCTGAAAATGTCAATGGAAATGATTATAAAAAATCTAAACTACTACAAATCTCTGTTGAGATCACAAAACCATATAGTCTTCAACCGCTACACACCAATGTGCAATCTTGCATATGTGAATAAATGGTGTCGATGTTGAACATAAGAAAGAATCATTGGATTACAGATCATTGAGAATTTCATTAACCAATATGATATATCCCACCTTTGATGTCAATGGGAATCAAGGCACTAGGTACATTCTACTATCCATGAATGGATTTGTCAAAGTTGAATAGACTACAGTATTCATCCACCAAGAAACATTGATGCATTTCCTTAGTAGATGACGAGGATACCTGACATTAAGGCATGCAGGCTCCCAGGTACCTTAACTAACTCTAACCTTGATCCCATATAATGTGCTGATGTCGATGGGATAAGGCTTGTTGGCAGGTGGGCCTTAAGGAATCCCACAACAACCAGCTTGATACAAACATAATGACTTGAAAGATACATGATTTGAATAACTCATACAAATTTACAAACTTTATTTGAAACCTTGCCCGCCAGTTACCTACTTTTCAAGAAAAGTCCCTGTCCAGTTGTGCCAGACAAGTTGGTTTTCACAAAAGGACTTACTTTTCTCTTTACTATTTTCATTTATTTATTTATTACAATACTAACTTTCCTACTATACTAGAGAAAATATGTCCTCCTTCAAGTGAAAGTGAAATTCCAATGAAGCCATGTGTATATTAGGTACACAGATATATTCATGCCAAAATTTATCATATAAGCTTTAGAAGGTACACGAGCGTGAAAAATGGACAGTTTTGAAAGATATGATACAAAGAGTATTTGTAGATGAGAGTGGTACTTTGACTGGATTGTGGTATGGAACCAATGCTCGATGTAATCTTGGTGGTATTGGCTCATTTCTTCTTTTGGACCACTCTGAAATTCCTCCTCGTTCATGCTAGGAAAACTTGGATAATTTCTCTCTAGAATGCATACAAGGCTTGCTGTTGGGCATGGTGAAAGTTCTTCGATCTCAGGTTTAGCTCAATGATCCCCATCATATTTAGTACATAATTCATCAATCTCCTTGGTAGATATGAAAGAGGAATCAAGGGATACTTCCAAATCCTTTTTTGGTTGTGGAGAGATAGATAATTTCCTGAATGTGGTCAGGATGAACTCATCCTGAGAGGCAGATACCCCAGCTAATGCTAGGATTTGAGAAAGAACTTCAAGGGAAATTCTCAAAGTTCTAAATAATTCTTTAATTTCTCCTAATATTTGATGATCCCTGTCTCGCAACATGAATTAGTACAAAGGGGTTCTTACAACACCCCAAAAATGTTTTATCTTGAAAGAGCTTGAAATTTTAAACTAAATGAAAAAAAACTAATTGCAGTAAAACTCACCAAAATTTCTTACTTGAACAACCAAAATTTGGAGCAACCCCACCATAGTGGATGCACGACTCTTCACTCACATCTTACCGTACACTCTCCGCCCTCTGATTGTCCTACAACTAAGATCACACAAAAAACTTGTGAAAAGAAACTACACTCTAATCCCTTTAGCACCTCCCCGGAAACAACACCAAAAATGTTGGGGAAATTATATGAGTTATAATTCCAACGTTAAATTATCAATCTGGGGTCGTAAGACTTAGAGGCACAAGCACAGGCAACGCAGGATCAGAGCATCTAACCTAAACTAGAATAAGAAATCAACATTATATTTAAGTACATAATGTTATTTCTATGTTAAAACTAATCAATTGACAAAATAATATGCTCAACATCAATCAAAATTCAAATAATCTAACCACTATTTTAAACTAAACTATCATATCAATCCTATTTAGCAGAATGTAAACAAAGGAGAAATGATTACACAAACTTCAAAAAATAATCTA
Organism: Pinus albicaulis; assembly: GCA_034641835.2. Taxonomy (NCBI): domain Eukaryota; kingdom Viridiplantae; phylum Streptophyta; class Pinopsida; order Pinales; family Pinaceae; genus Pinus; species Pinus albicaulis. The sequence continues at coordinate 1,382,994,866 of CM076581.1, forward strand.
TATACTTTGGAAATCGATTCAAAAACAATCCAATACAAATATCAGAGTTCTTATTTGCAAAGAATAACGCTACCTATCTACTTAAAGAACTTACTCACTGCAGAACTTAAACTAACATATCCTCACTACATTTCAATGTATTCAAATCACAAAATATTTAAAAGAAAATTAATCTTTAAAACCTTAACTTCTCTTGGAAATTAAATCACACATACTCATCAAACTCATGCTACGCTCATGAAATAATTATAGAATCAAAACCATAATAAAAAAAAGGAAATCACTCTTCGATACTAGAGAAACAAAACAATAATTAAAGTTGAGATGCTAGATCTAAATCCCAGGTCACAAAGAATCACTACTTTTGACTCAATAAAAAAAAATGCATACTCATTTCCACATCAACTACATTTAATGTAAGAACCTCAAACTAACACTATCGTAATAGAACTCGGAAAATTGAACCTTGAATGAATGCTTTCAAAATCAAACTCAGGAAATTGAAATATAATCAAAATCGAGAAACCTCTATTAAGATGCACCGATTTCTCATTAGGTTATATCTGCAACCATAAGAGTGTGAACCTAATTATATCTTAGGAGTCAATTACAAATATGACACTATAGGATCCAGAAGCATGAACTTGATTCTTTCCAAGGTTTCAATCATACATAATCTCTGTATATACTCAAATTAATGATATTTCATAAATGCTTCTTTATACAAAGGAAACCGTCTTATGTTAAAATCGATACCTAGTAGACCTTGATTTATATCCAACAAGAAATGATATTTTCTTTTTTCAATTTGGATATGTGAAACTACGATACAAAATAATGTTGAGTTGTGAGGTTAATAGTATTGCATCATATTTGATTCAAAACAACGTGCCAGCCTTCTCAACATATGATAAATAGTTTCGTGACATTCACCACCAAAATTCAATTGGATCTTACCTCTACAAACATCTCTTTCACACATGATCGAAACCTTTAATGAAATAAACATAATTAAAGAGGCATGTGTAATAAATCAATCAAAACTAGTTAACAATATTGAGTTTTGTGTATATCAAACATGATTTTCATATTAAATTTGGATCTTTAGCTTGAAACTAATTCACACAAAATACATTCAAATCCTAAAACCTAATCAAATAAGAGAACTTGTTCACAAGTTGTGGTGGGCCCTGGCCATACATGGAACAAGTTAAACTAGATCAATGCTTAGAAATTGGAAATAACCAAAATACTCATTGCAAGTTCGTGGTAGAAACCATATTGTATTAAATCAAATAAAAAATCCACCATAAGTTTGGTACATGCATTTCTCCAGTGTTTTGAAATACAAAAATCTAATTACAATAATAAAATCTTTCTCTGTTTCTTAGCGTACATGCAAGGCAAAGCTTCAACTTTATACATGACTATTGATAAAAACATAGTATGGCTATCAAAATAAAGTATAACAACAGACTAAAAAAGGTTGTATCCCATCTTCTAGAGAGCCCTCGAATAGCCCATGGTTGGGTTAATTCTTATCAATGCATGAATGGGGGAACCACTTCTATGCTTAGCACAAGGTCATTCAACAAAAGGCATGTTGAACAGAACCCGACCCGACCTGACACGTTTAGACCGTTCACGATTTTGTACTTAAGAAGTGTTCTGACCCTAACTTCCCCTTGGTGATGAATTTTGCCGAAAAATTTCTGGGTTACCTAAAATAGGGTAATTTGAACACAATCCAAGTCTTGGAATGTTAAGATTCTTCACCATTTTATCACAAACATGATATTTTCACCTATAACAATTTTATTTCGTACTCAACCTATAGTAACTAGTTTAACTAACTTGTGAAGAATTTCGGCGATGGAACACTGCGACAAATGAACTTAGAAAAACCTTCATTATTAAATCATGACTAAAATCATCCTTAAGAAATTAAAAACATAATAAAAATATGATATTTAACCATGATGTGAAATGGATGGTTTTATGCATGAGTTATAGAAAATGGATATGAATATGGTAGAAAGTGTAGGAATATGTGTTATAAATGGTAATGTTTTAGGGTGAAAATGAGGGCATTTCTGAGGCCCAGCACAACATTACTAAAGAAATATGCATTTTCTTGGACTCCAGAAGCAACTAAGGCATTTGAACATCTTAAAGAGGAAATGTGCCAAGCTACTCCAGACTTCACAAGAACCTTTATTATGGAATGCGATGCCTCGGGAAATGGAATTGGTGTTGTTTTAATGTAAGAAGGAAGACCCATTGCTTTTCAAAGTCGACCAATCAAAGGAAAGTATTTACAAAAACCTATTTATAATAAGGAAACATTGGAAATACTACATGCACTAAAGCAATGGAAACCTTACCTAATGGGAAGACACTTAAAGGTAAAAAAAAATCATGATAGTCTTAAATACTTTTTTGAACAAATATTATCTTCAGAAGAGCAGAAAAAATGGGTCACAAAGATGTTGGGCTATGACTTTGAAATCATATACAAAAAAAGGAAGCAAAATGTTGTTGCATATGCACTCTCAATAAAGAATGAGGATGTGGAAGCATTGCTTTGTGCAATTTCTATTATTCAACTTGGTTGCATAACTAGAGCAAGGGATGAATGGAAGAATGATGAAGAGGTGTGGAAAATAATTCGAAATTCGCAGAAATATTCTGGTACATTTGATATATTTAGCTGGAAGAATGATTCATTATGGTACAAAGATCGCTTATATATTTGTATGAATTCCAAACTCAAACAAAAGATTATTTTGGAACTGAACACCTCCCCCTCATGGGGGCACTCAGGATTTTTAAAAAATTACCACAGGGTCAACAAGGATTTTTTTTGGGATGGCCTTAAATATGATATTCAAAATTTTGTGGCAAAATGTTTGGCTTTCCAACAAAATAAAGTTGAGATAATTAAGACCCTGCGTTTGTTACAACCTTTAGCCATTCCAAGTGAGAATTGGGAGGAGGTCTCAATGGATTTTATCACAGGTTTACCCAAGTCTGGAGGAAAGAGTGTCATCATGCTGCTAGTTGATAGAATTACCAAGTATGAACACTTTTGTAAATTATCTCATCATTTTAAATCAATATAGTTGCTACTACATGTATGGAAACAATTCAAAAGCTACATGGAAACCCAAAGATTATTGTAAGTGAAAGAGATCCAATTTTCACTGGAAATTTTTGGATGAAATTATTTTCGTACCTTAGTACTCAATTATCTCATAGATCATCTTATCATCCTCAATCTGACGGGAAAACTGAGATAGTGGAAAAATGTTTGGATGGATATGTTCGTTGCTTTTTATATGATAAACAAATACAGTGGGTCAAGTGGTTACCTCTAACTGAATGGTGGTATAACACTTCCTTCTATACTACAAAAAAAATGACCCCATTTGAAACTTTATGGATATCATCCACCATCCATGACACATCATATTTAAAATAAAATTATAAGGTTCAAGCAGTGGAAGATCACATCTAACATCAAAAACAAGTTCTCCAACTCTTAAAGGATAACCTCGCCCTCACACAAAATTGAATGAAACAACAGGCATATCAACATCACAGTGAAATAAGTTTTGATGTAGGCGACTGGGTATTTTACGACTACAACCATAAAAACAAATGTCCCTCAAACAAGCTGAGAAGGATAATAAATTATCACCCAAGTACTATGGTCCTTACAAGGTGTTGCAAAATATTGGTACTATGACATCCAAATTGGAGTTGCATGCATTTCCCGAGTACACCCAGTTTTTCATGTTTCATTCTTAAAGAAGGTTATCAGTGACAAGCTCCCAGTTCAAATAATGTTTTTAGAACTTGACGAAGAAGGAAAAAACATATTTTAGCCTTACGAAGTCATGGAACAAGAACCTAACAACTAAAAAATCAATTAATTTCAGAGTATCTCATTAAATGGAAGAACTTACCCACTGAAAATTTCATCTGGGAGGATGATAATTTTATACAAAAGCATCCAACACCACTCAAGCTCGAGGAAAACAAATTTTCGAAGGAGAGGAGTATGTTAGGTCCTTATAATAATAATGTAGCCCCTTATTTTTATTGTTAGTGTATCCCCCTAATTGCTATTTTATTCCCATGTAGTCCCCATATTGTATTACTGTGTCCCATAGAAACCCACTATTGTTAATGTTGTGCCCTTAAATTATTATTGTTATGTAGGATCTGATTATATTGTGACCCCTTAGACTCCTATATATAGAGAGGTATTGTCATTTGTATCATCCAATAATTTTTCATTTATGTAATGCAAAGGAGGTCCCCCCCTCGAAGGGGCTAATTTTTATTTTTTTGATCTATTTTTTCTTCTATTTTGTGAGCTGGTTGCATAACACACTTTTTGGAAGGAGAGGGGCATGTTAGGTCCCTATAATACTAGTGTCTCCCCCTTATTATCATTGTTAGTGTAGCCCCTTATTGTTATTGTTGTGCCCATGTATCCCCCATATTGTTATTGTCGTGGCCCACAAAGGCCCACTATTTTTATTGTTGTGCCCTTACATTAACATTGTTATGTAGGATCTAATTTTATTGTGACCCCTTAGACTCCTATATATACCAAGGAAATCTTCTCATTTGTATGATATAAGAATTGTTCATTTATGTAATGTAAAGGAGGTTCCCCCCTCGGAGAGGATAATTTTTAAGTCGTTGATCTATCTTTTCTTCTATTTTGTGAGTTGGCTTCATAATAGATTGTCTCTTACATGCATGAGTGTTGCTACCACTACCTGGCTTAGAGGCCATGGTATCTTCCAAATTCAATAGCGAGTAATGTTTAAAGGAAATCTGATAAGGATAAACCCTTGTAGTTGCAAGAGGTTTGGCTCATCATTTTATGGTTTTGTCATTGAATCACACATGTGGGAGAATTTAAGACTGCGTAAACTTTCATAAACTCTTTCATATGGAAAATCATCGTGCTTCCAATTGGATGAGATGATTTGGACTTGCTCTGTGGATTTTGAGCAGATTCGTTGTTTCGAACATGCTCTGCTGGACATTAGAATGAAATGAGTCTCGCATTGTATACATGATTAGTGTGATTACGAGATGCCACGACATGATTCAGGCTCCTTTCCACTTGTTGGAAAATTTTCCCAAAATGGAGCATTATATTAAGACTTTGACATTGGTTAGATATTTGCATATAATTATAGGAAATTTTAATCCTTATTTCCATATTTATCATTAAGGTATATTGCACTAACTCTGAGCCCCATTGTTTTCAATTTTCCTCACTTTAAATTTAAATGCAAGATTAGTGTTGTTATCAGCTTCGGTGTTTTGTTTCCCTAGTATATGGAAGAAATACTTGTGGGAGAATTCATCTAGGAGTTCTCTGATTCTATTCAAAAGGTTTTCCTAGTGACTGTATTTTCGCCAAGTTCCAAAGTGAATATGTTGGATGATAATAAGTGAGGCTCCAAGGATGGTGATATAAGTCACTTTAAGATCTTTGGCCAAAAGCAAAACTTGCATCAAGTTTTGCATTTCAAAATTATTTTGGCCATAAATCCCAACCGCTAGGCATATCGCGTTACCAATTTTCCATTGGGGCTATACAATACCCCTCCCCCTCCTTCCACCCCTAATCTTAAAGAAGTTATACCTTTTGATTTAGACTCCTATATAAGGAAACCAAATACTTCACTGTTGTAATGTGTTTGACACCTAATCTGTTAGGATTTGTGTGGAGGAATTCCAACAGTCGTTGAATCCCAAGAAACCTCTTAGCAGATGAAAACCAAGGTTTAAATATATGTATTAACATGTAAATTTTGTAAATGAAATGCATTTGATGATTTACCCAAATATATTTTCTACTCACGTGAGTTTAACATGGTATCAAAGCTACCACAAGTTTTCAGGGTTTGTGAGACAGGTGTGTGGGGCCTTCCTAACCACTAGTTTGTGGTCTTCCATTTACCTGAGTGCGACTATGAAATATTAATAAATATATATTATGCTATGAGTAGATACATCACTATTTTTTGCATTATTCTTCTATATTTCTTTTCTTTCAATACCTTTTCCTCACCTGGGGTATTTGGGTTTTTTACTGCATGACAGTCAATCCCGATACATTTTCCTTTCTAAGGCTTCGACACCTTTTACTGCATTTTATTTAAGGAGGCCATCCATAGAAATTTTTCAAAGAAACAATGCATTTTAGACATTATTTTTGTATCTACTATGAATAGAGAACAATTAAAAAATAATCCCAGCGTTGTGACTAAGATGTTAAGGATCAAAGATTTTTGTATAAAACATTTTCATAGACATTACTTCTAATTTGTGAATATATGTTTCACTAAAATTAGCTTTGCTCTCAAGCTATGCCCACTAAATCAAGGCCACTACCTAGATAACCAGAGTTGCATTATAAACTCAGGGCTGCCATTTTTTGTTGAGCTTGCTCAGTAGTGAGACATGGAGAAATTATGAGGAGGGTTTCCTCAAATCCATTAGCAAGGACTCATGCCAAGACCAATATTTAATATTGGAATATTAATGCATGTTTGATTTGTCTTGTTTATTCCTTCTATATGATAGCACAATTCTATATCTTCTTCTTCAGTGCATTAATTCTATTGCATGCCATATCATGCTTATGTTTTCCTAACCTAGGATTTGTTCATGACTATTGGGAAACATGAGGTCTTCAGAATGAGTTCACTCCATGACTAGTCTTGTATTTTTCACTCAAATTTTCTCATGCCAAAATAGTGCCATAGATCGACTCTCCTAGACTTTCTCTAGTCTATCCAAAATGATATTAACTCCAATGAGATGAACTACACTAAAAGAGTCGTCATTATAAATTGGTTCTTATTCGAAAAAATTCACTTTTTGAGTTTGATACAGACTCTTATCAACAACTAGCACCTAATTAGATCAAGGAGGCCACTTCAAAGAAATTTCAGATGAACATGTAGATTACATCCCGCACTTACCAAACCCATCATCAAACCTTAGGAGGAATTTGTTAACAACAGGAACAAAATTTGTCTTAGATATGAAAAGGATGTGTCCTTTCACAATCCAAACTATTCCAAACCCATCAAGTTTCAGATTGTTTGGTTTATTCAAGACAGATCATCTACAATTTCTCCTCTTCCACAACCACTAATTGAGATTGTCAAATTCCAAATTTGTGATTGAGTTGGCCATGTGAAAGATCAATTTTTTGATCTTCATCTACGTGAGCATTGTGCTAAACATACTCACCATTCTAAAAAAAATTCCAAAAACACACTCCTCCAAGAATGAAGATTCACCTTGGATGGATCGCTTCTTGGCAATGGTATTCAAAAACCAAGAAGATATATTAGTCATACCTCAGATTTCAATCTCAAGTATTGAGATGTATTGCATTGTATATATATTCATATTTTCACCTAGTATCTAATGGGGGGACCTTGATGATCAACTACCCGTTTCAAAGAAATATCAAGCAAACCTAAAGCACAACCAACTACTAAAGCTTAAAGCTATAGTCATCCATAGTCATATTAAGAGTTGTAGCTAGAGATAGATTCATGCTCCATGAGAATTTTTTGGGTTGGTGGTCAATCTTAGGGCCACTACCGGCAAAAGAATTCAGTTTCTTATACATCAATTTGTGTTCATCTTAAAACCATAATCTGGGAACACTTCCACTTCACATAAGACTTCAACTTCTATATAGATCTATAATTATTCCAGGAACTACTTTGAGCTTAGTTCCAGAGTTGGTAGTCAACCTTAAACTACCATTGATAGAAACTTTGGGTTCTTCTACACCATTTGGTTTGTGGCCTTCCTTAAACCACCAGTTTAGAGATAACTTCCAGCCATTGGTTTCCATGCATTTTTTGTTTTTCGTCTCTCTTCTTGGACTCATATACACCCCTTCGAACTAGGGGGGAATGTTGGACACCTAATCTTTTAGGGTTGGTGTGGAGGAATTCCAATAGTCATTGAAGTTCAAACGACCTCTAGGAAGATGAAAACTAAGGAATATATGTAATAATATGTACATTTTGTAAATGAAATGCATCTCATGTTTTACCTAAACATATTTTATATTCACATGAGTTTAACACAATGAGATTCCAAGGATTTTAACACTTCCCTATGTAGGTTTTAACCCTGTACAAAAATTATCTGCAAACAAATTCTTAAAAATAGAAAATAAAAAATAGAGAGAGCATAAAACATAAAACAGATATAGACAGAGATTTTTCCCATGGATCCCAAATCGGGACTACCAGCTTGATTTTTCATTATGTTCATTTTAGTGTTACAACACATATATATACTTGCTGAAGCATTCATAAAGCCTAATCCATTATCCCTAGATTAGAAAAAAATTGTAGTTCTCTTGACTGGATCTACAAAATATGAGGGGCCGAAAACCATCATGCCCCAAAACCATGTGCAAACCCATGCACAAAACCATAGGTGGGTCTGCCCACCTAAAATAGGGTCAAATTTTTGTTTCTCAAGGCGATTACCCAGACCCCGCACAGGTGGCTACCTGCCCCCTGCGAACCCCTGGATAGGGAGGTTTCTGCCCCCCCTGTGACCCCCCACTGTGCCCGACACAATGAACATGGGGGGCTATCGCCCCCCTTGTGACTGCCCCGCGCATGTGACTAGTCATGGAAAGAATATAACACATACCCAACACTCTACTGAAAGAACCATGCCATGATAGCCCAAATGAAAAGGATAAGAATAAAAAATTCACATATTAGAGACTTATGATGATGTTTATTAATGAATTCTCTTGGAATAGATCGTGATCCGATGTCATCTTTGACACATGCATCTACACTTGAAATTCCTTCCATCAATATATCAGTGGACATCGTATGAATATCTATAAGCCATTGTATGCTGAAAGATTGAAACTGAGAGCTTCACATTATTGCTTCCTTGTAAAGGGGTTTTAATAGCTTTTTGAACATCATAAATGTCATTATTTTGGTTGCATATGAGTTGAGAGTTTGTGAAAACTGTAATATCAATGAAAACATTATTTTTTCCTCTTTTAAGCCCTCAACAAGGGCAATATAGTAGGCTTCATTATTACTTGTCCTCTTGTGTACTTCTATATTTCTATGCAACATGTTATCACTTTGTAATTTCTCAAGGCTAAAGAAATAAATCATCGAGGTAACCACAAACCTACTTTGGAGTTTAGTATCTAGCCCTCCTAAACTCAGAGAGGGATCTCTCTATATGATTTAGCTTTATTTGAAATAGATATTATGCTAGTTAATAAGTACAGAGTTGGTTTGATTTTGATTTTTTGGTGGAATTACTGAATTATATGGATAGGTGCTTTTCTACTTTTCAATTGGGCCATGGAGTCAATGTATCAAGAAAACAGGACAGAGACAATTTATAAAAGCAGTGTTACAAGGCAAGGTAGCTGAGAAAAATCAGATCTTAAAGGCTCAATGGTGAAGTGATTTTCAATCGGGATCAAGGAGCAGTTAAGGATTCCTTAAAATGAATAATGAAGGAAGATGAAAGGGGTCAATCAGGATGGGAGAGCAATTAAGGATTCTTAGATCCGGATATCAGAAAAAAAAAAAGAAAAAAAAAAAGAAAAAGAAAAAAAAAAAGAAAAAAAGAAAAAAGAAAAAAAAAGAATAACAGTTCAGAATATAGTGTATTTAAACAAGTTCTACAATAAAATTCCTGTTAAAACAGTTAAATTTGGAAAACATGCAAGTTTATGGAATACTTAAGGAAAAAACATGAAAAATTGAAATATAATTCACTGAAGTAGCTCAACACATGAATCCTATAAAGAAATGCCTTTATTATTGTCCTATCCGTCAACTTGGAAAAAGGTACAATAAACCCTCTGGTGGTAGATCAATTCAACTATAGAAATGTTCAGGAATCCACACTCAATACTTCGAATGGATGAAGTATTTATACAAAACTTAATACCAAATATCCTATCAACTATTTAGGATTTATTCTAGGAAATAAAATATCTGGATGAAAAAAGGTAGTAACATCTTTCTAACTAACTGAAAGTTGTCCCTGTTTTATTTGATTGATGTTATTTGTTTGTTTCTTTTCATGCTGGCTTGCCTTTCACGTTGCTTGTCATCTAATTTGTGTTTTAACTCTGGGTCTTTTATCTGTCTTCATCTTTAAATTGTCTTTGCTTTATCTGCCTTTCATCTGTAGTAAATCACATTGACTTTCTTGTGTTATGTGTTTTTAGTAAAAGTGGATTTTACTAAACATACATATGTAACTTCATGTCAAATATATCCTAGAGAGTTACTTTGAATAAACTTCGTTGTTACTGGTGTAACTGTTTTCATCTCTGTTTTAACCATTACTGTGTAAATTTTCTCCTTCTGCTCTGTTTCTGGTTTAACTTGATTTTCCTTTCTATTCATGAAACTTCTACTGAGTAAAGCCTTTGAATTCATATCCCGGAAGTTTGGAGTAAACAAGTTTTGGAACTAGTATCAAAAATTTTTGTCTGCTTTTCTGGTACTACTAAATACCTGCAAAATAAAAACAATAGTTAATGAAACACGAGTTTGCAGGGAAGCGAGAATGGCTTCAAGGACTAGGGAGATCCGTGGAAAGAAGTCTGGACTGCAGAAGTTCAATTCTGGTTGCAAATGGCTTTGCTTATTGCACAACACAGTTGGAATGGCGTTTTAACACAACGTGGGGTAGATAGGCAGTTTATAGCAATGGCACAGGGTTTTAATTCAAGCAATGGTGGTTTATCACAATGTGAAAATGGGTTGACGGTTTAACGCATCCAAAAAGGAGGCCAGGCAGTTTTTTCTTGAGGGGTGCGATAAGATATGGCAATGACGCATGGTAGGGGGGATTTTTGCTAAAACCACCCATTTTGCACCACCGCAACACCCCCCCACCCGAGGTTTTAAACGTCGGACTGTCGAGGAGTTCGAAAGGAATATGGACTGTTAGATCGGATTTAAAGAAATCGGTAGATAAATCTACGGGGTTCAAAGAGGTGGGGCCAGGTAAAATATGCAAGGGTTTAAATATAAAGTGGGGATGGGGAAAGGTTTTAAGCGGAGGCTTAACTAATATAAAATGGGTTTAAATGATATGGCAGAGTTAGAATAAACTATAGGCTAAAACAATACATGGGGTCCAGGGAAATGATATAAAGGGGTTCGGGAAACTTATAAGTGAATGGGTTAATATATGTGCATGAGTTAATATATAAAGGGATTGGGGATATAATATGTGAAAGGGGTTTAAATGATATGGGACCTAGGGATTATATAAAGTGGAAGGGTTTAAGTTAAATATAAACTGTATGCCAAATAACATAATGGGTCTAGGAAAATATATTTAGCGGGGAATTAATGTATTATAAAACTGTGGTTTAAAATTATTAAAGGGGGTTGTAAAATATATATGCGGGATGTTAACAATACCTTAGGAATAAGTGTTTAAAAGGATATCGGGGAAGGGTTTTTACATTGGGGCCTGATATACTTTAAACATTAAAAACTTTAGATACGTGGGTTTTTCATGTATTTTAATGGAAAAGGGAATTTATTAAAGGGGAAGGGAGTTTTTAATAATGGAAGTGGGTTTTAAGCTAGGGAAAGGGTTTTTAGGATGGGAAAAGGGGTTTTAGGAAGGGAAAATGCTTAGAATAAGGGGAAGAGATATTTATCAAAGGGAAATGGCTTCCAATGGTTGAAATAGGGATTTTAGCAAGGGGGAATGGTTAGAAAAATATTAGTAATAAGAGATAAACCAATTGATGCTTTCCATGACTTGTAAGGTATTCTACCTACCCATTATTTATCCTAGCATTTTTATTTCCTTTATTGGGCGCATTTGAGCTTGTTGGCCCTTTTATTTTCTTTTAATAAACAAACTAACCTACTTCTAACCTTATAACTTCCAATGGCTCAGATTAAACTGTTGAACTCATTTTATTCTCTACCTAACTACTTATCTGCCAAGGTTAAATGGTTTGGCCATATCTTTCTTCACTAACTATCATGACATGAAATTTAAAAGCATGAATGAATCATGATTAAACTGTATGATCATCATGAATTGTGGCATTTTTGACAAGTTGCACACAATAGTATTTGCAAATGTAAAGTAAACTAACTAAAGTCGTGGCATTTGAATGTGAAACACTTTCAGGATCTATTTTTGTTTCTTTTTGTGGGGTTCATATTTTAATCCTTTTTTAATCTTCTTTCTTTTGTTCCTTTGATTTTTCTTTTAGGACATACCCTCTTTTCATTTTTTAATATGGGAAAAAATTTGTAGAAAGAAAAGGTATGTACAATATTACAATATTAAAAATAGCCAATTCAAAATTATGATCCCTATTATTATAGGACCCTAACACACCACATGATTTCTAGCCGCATTATGAAGCACATATTTAACGGTGGCCTATCCCAGATTTGGACAACAATACACTTCGATGCATAACGTCCACTTTTCCATCATTCTCTACATTTAGAAAACCTAGAAAAAAAATCATATTAGACAAGTAGGCATTTATTTGGGTTATACATTCAAACATTTAAACAAATATGTCTTATTATCTCCTTAGAAACATAAAATAGCATTCAAGCAAATTTTTTTCCAAAGATTATGCAGTCACTTAAGCCATATTGGGCAGTTACATCTAACATCTAACATCACACAAGGTCAATGATGGGTTTTAAATTTGAATTGGCTTTGATCCACCAAGTTCAAAATAAACTTCTAAACTTTTATACGGTAAATAATGCGGTAACTAGTAATTACATATAAGTAAAAGTTAAAACATCCCAGGTAAGAAGAGCAAATCAGTTAATTAATTCATTTGCAACACTTGTGAGAGAGTATACTTGCCAATCATCATTGAAATGATTAGAAAGTAGTTTCATAATCCATGCCTCTCCTTGGGATGACTCCATTTGATGGAAACAATTGCCACCTCTACTGCAGTTAAGCATGCTTGAATTTTAATGGCAGATGTCTCAACTCTTCCATCCCCAAGACCACCTAGCCCATGTTACTTGTTTATATTATTAATAGGAAAGGGGAATATGTTCCTTGTATTCAAATATACCATTTGGAATTTAGGGGAGCATACATGCTGAGAGAATATCACAACTATTATCATATACAAAACTGGAGACCTTCCTAATACCTTTTTTGCCTTGATAGTCTTTGTAAATGTGACCTAGGGGAAACAAGCTAGCAAAAAAGTCTATGATCCAATAAAATCATGCATGTACTAACACACAAGTTACAAATTTTGTGTAGAGATAGGGACCCCCATTTAATCTAGACCAACAAGAAGCCCTTGATCTAGTAATTCATCTTCATATTCACACATTAGCATTGGGGGGAGCACCCATGTAGTGAGAATAACATGGTTATATATGTATGTGCCTCAAGCTTCCCAACACCTACATTGCTTGAAAATAATTTGTAGACTCAATCCCGTGTGAACTAGCAACTTCTTGTACCATTCAGTAGTTCTTACCATGGTAGGATATTAGCCAATAAAGAGCACATGATCCAATAATGCCTTGAATGTGTAACGTGTTAATATGTTAGTTTTAGTTGAGTAGGAATAGGACCTCCCATTTATATGGTAGTGGTCAACAAGAGGCCCTTGATCTAGTAGTTCACCTTCAGATTCCCCCATTGGTATTTAAGGGAACACATGCGCCGTGAGAATTTAAAAAAGCATGGCTATCATTGTCCATGTATGAGACATATTTAACATATATTTTTCTTTGACAACATTTGTAGAGATAATTTGGGGGAAACAAAAAAGTACATTCCCTATCCTATATTTATTAATTTGGCTAATTCAAGCCAACAAAGAAACAATGATATGTTAATCACTTGCATGTGTGAATACACAACTTGCAGTTAAGAAGGAACAGGGTATTGTGTTAATCTATTAGTGGCTTAGGAGCCAACAAGGTGATTTATTACTGTAATAAGTCTAAGCTTATCTATGTAACATAATTCAAATACTTATGAAGAGGTCTGAATTTTTATCTCTGTATAGAATATGTCCAAGTAATAAGAAGCCCAAAATTCCAAGAATTTACATATAATATATTCTGAGTGATCATCTCCAAATAGAAGCTCGACCCGAGTTATTATCTCAGCAGAAGTCTGAAATTGATATCTCTATGAAATAGTCCAAAATCATCTCTGAGGTGAGGTCTGAGTTACCTATGAGTTAAGAACCGAGGCATCTTTGTGTTGGATTTTTGAGTTATTGCTGAGTAAGGTCCAAGTTACCTATGTGGTTGAGACCGAGTACTGAAATTTCAAAGCCATATCTATGTAATATTGTTGTGTAATCTAAAATCTCCTAAAGAGGCCTAATCTAGGCCTTTTTGTATATATTTTATAATAGACCTTCTTCAAGATATTGAAAACATATGGATGACACCTTGTTGATGAATTGTCGAATTAATTCTCCAAGGAATGGTTTGGTGACAAGAAATGACTGATGCCAACAAATTGTGAAATAAAAATTTCAATCACAAAGAGAATATGCATGACAAGTATGGCTCATTGAAATCTTGAAGTCAAAGAGTTTACTTTATTTTTTTATCTCTATTTGAGGAAATAACCACATGCTTGGTCAAATCGTGATCTGCTCCTTAACCTGATTATAAGAATCCTTAAAGGAATTATCAAGGACTAATGTCACATATGGTCTCAATCTCAAATATTTATAGTTATTAGACTTAACAAATATGTGTTTAAGGCTGATGCTCAGATGCAAGACGTTACAAGCTTGATCTTTCAAGAATTATGTTATACCATCTCTTTTTAATTGAAGGCAAGGTTCCTCGAATTATTACACAACTTGAATTTCCGCCTTGTGAAACATTTTAAAGAAGGCATTTGTTACAATAATCAATATAAGGAATCAAGATAGCATCTCCTTGAATAAAATATCCAAGCAAATTTTTCTGCCTAAAAATATACAAGCAAGCCATTTTTTTTAGGCATCATCATAAAATAAGAATTTGGACTAATGGCTGCAATATGCATCATCTAAGGAGAAGGGTTGGTCTACAAAAAATATGATCTATATAGAAGGTATGTGTCTGGTATATCTTATATTACTCCACAGGAAGATGTGTAACTTTCTCAAATCATATTGTTGGTGAAAGACACACAACATTGAACATTATAATAAAGTTACAAGGATTGCAATTTTAATTATGTTATTGCATATACCTTGTTGGGAGGAGTTAGGACAAGACTATAACAAAAAAGGAGGTCGAGTGCCTCTTCAAGGTTAAAGTGTAGAACTTGTTGGAGCAGATCCTGCTACTTGGATTAAGGGACTAGATTATATCTAAACTAGAATAAATGATTGCTAAAATGAAAGGAATCATGTGACTCTTATGCATGCATTGAAAGATTGTATAAAGGCATGACATTACTTTGAAGTCTCTAGTATTGAACAAGCTTTGGAATATGTCAACCTATCCTTTAATATCACGATATATCATTGTCATAAAGTTCATCTTATTTACCTTCTTTGAAAAGCCTACTGAATCTAAAGTAGTCATTTTTCCAAGTCCCTCTTCAAGCCTTGAAGACCAAAGTCTCTCTTCATAAAGTCATAACTTGACACTGGCTTCTAAGCATGGTTGTTTATAAAGTACATATTTAGCATTTTGGAATTGATTAAACCTATGCCTAGATACATTATTTCAATGTAAAAAACTTCCTTTATACTATTACAAACATGGTGAAAATTTGCATAATTGTATCCTTGCAAATCTACCTCATCTAAGCTCTGGAAAATGATTTTCCAGCACCTGCAAGAAAATATTTATATGCATCCACACCATAATTATACAAGAATTTATTCTTTACTTAATGAAGATAATGCAAAAATGTTCTCTCTTGGAGCAAATTGAATGTCACTATCTAGAATGGGCATACACCTGGAGAGGAATAAAGTCATGTGCTGGGGAAACCATTTTTGCAATATAATACTTTCTATGTATAGCATAACAACATGTATTTGTTGAAGGATAACACAACTATATTTGATGAAATGTTACACAATAACCCCTCATGAAAGTATCACGAATTTCTGTATTATAGAGAAATATTTATATTAAGGCAGACGACCAATTTGTCAATTATAAGTAGGAAAAATACAAAAAAAGAGAGGAAATGTTCTTGATCATTTTGAATAAAGGTTAAGAAATAGGAAACGACAATAGATATTGCATCTAATTCCCTTCAAATAACGGGTTTTATAAGGTCATCAAATCACTCCTTTATGACAAGTAGAGTATTAAAGTCTATGAAGTTGGTTCCAATTTTCATCTGGTTGCTAGTTTACAGCAAGAGTTTTTGTTTACTCTGATAGTTAAAATTATGAGAAATGAAAACAACAAAATATAAAGCAACTAATATTCACTAATCTCCATAGCTAATCAAGGCATTAGCTCCCGGAACAACGATATCTCTTCCATTGTTTTAAATTTTTGGATTATATTTCTTGTTGTGTACGGGTTGTTGCATTTTCTATAAATTGAAATGGAAGAGTTCAAGGTACCTGTGGACCGAAGCACGGGAAATTCGTCACTGGTTGGGTTTACATTTTCTAGAGTCCGCAAACCTCTAGATAGATGTTTCGACATCGGGGTTCACGTTTTGATTTCGCAACACCAGGCTTTGGAGGTAGCATTCTGTGGGTGTGTGTTTGTGCAAATTGAATTTGAAAACAAGAGGGAGTGGGAGGAGTTAAGGGGGTAGGTGGAGGAGTTGTGGCAGGGGGTGAGTGGGGGGTGGGGTGGTAGAGAGGAGCGGGTAGAGGTGGACGGACGGGGGGCCTACCCATCATAATCACGTTATTGAAAGCGGAAGGGTGCAGGGAACATGGGGCCTGCGAAGCGACAGAGTCAATGTCCAATCGTCGGACCGTCGCTGGATTTGGGCCACCTTATTTTTCATTTCGTCAACTAATAGACTCTTCCCAAAGAAAATACATATTAATAATCAATTATGATAACTATTTATACATATTAATCATCAATTATTATAACTATTTATTGAGCAAAGAGTTGGATACCAACATGTCAATGGCATTGACGAAAGAAGCAAAGCCACGCAACTCTATCGGTTAATCAGGGTTAATTTTTGCAATATTTGTTTCTATCTTATTACAGTGGCTGCACGATTAATTCTAGCTTGAAGTTATTCTATGTATTTTACATTAAATGTTTCTATTAAACGATTAAATTAATAAATTTAATATTTTTATTTGATTAAAAATCTAAAATATAATATTTTTTATATATAATTAATTTTTTAATTAATCATTAAAGTAGAAGATACAATAAAATATTGGATTTTATTTCATATAAGTGTTTTAAGGTTTTTAATTTTTAATTTTATAGTTTAGCTTTTCGACTCTTTATAGTTGAATTTGTTTAGAATTTTGTATTGATTTATTGTGAGTTGTGAATTTTGTTTTATATTTTTTTTTATATGGAATTGTGAATTTTGTTCTATGAGTTTTTTCATATGGAATATATATATATATATACACTCAAATACACATTTTAAATAATCAAAAAATCTATAAGTGTCGAGCAAGGTCACTGTATTTTAATTATTTGTTTTATTATTATTTATTATTATTAATTATTTGTTACCAAAAAGTGGTAGGTTTTAATTTAGGCACCGAAAACATGTTAGGTTTTGAAAAGAAAAATTCGACATATAAGGCAAGCATCATTGGTTAAGTAAAGCCCCATAAACCACAAAGGGCCACGAGCCAATTTTCCTTCAAATTTTGTCCCTTTTATGGTGGTAGAGGTAAAAATGACGATTAATGAAATGCATAACCTAACACAAAGCGATAATGGTGAGTACTGGAAAATTAATTAATTTTGATTTAATTACATTTTATTCAACACAAAGATTAACCATCACATTTTTTTCTGAAACCAGAACTACCCATTACATCTTTTATCAGCTAATACAAATTGTATTCTAGTCTACTCTAAACATGGAACTTTGTGACTTTCTCTTAATCTGTGTCTCAATATAATTTTGTTTTAATGTTTGATTTTTTTTCAAAATGAACCCCTTTTGAATTTTTAAATAATGGGAAAAAAATTACAAACTCATCTGTAATGAACCGGATTGAGATTATATGTTATATACTCCCATGGATTATATGCTCACGATGACACATATTTTGATGTTTGGAAAGATCGATCTTTTCTAAGAGTTATCTTTCTCCCTGTACAAAAAATTTATAGTGCTAAAACGTTTGGTAGATTTGTTGGTACTGTCGTACACGTAAGACAACATTAAAACCATGTAATCAATATTTCAATTTACAACTTTCCATTGATGTAGGTAATGGGTGGGAATTTAGTGGTCAATGCACATAATGAAAGTGACCTTACTTTATTTAAATTTAATTATGTCGATAGAAATTTTATTGTGAGGTTTCTATTGGCGACACTGTTGAGATTTGTTGTCATATGTCGGGAATATCAATAGTGTCACCATGTTGACCAATTATCTCCATCACATTTTTTTTTACAAAGCGGTAAATTCTTGTTAACTCCCGATATGTGGAAATTGGCCCCGATATCTGGATAGTGCGAGTACCCTGCAAGATGGGATGAGCTGAGCTCTTCGAGTACAATAGTAATATTCTTGGTGGTATTGAAACAAACATATTTGCAAATGCCTTCTTCATCTTATTGCCTACGTGGGTCATTTAATTGTAGTTATCATCTTACATGCCCACAGTTAAGCCTCAAATGGGTTAAAAATCAGTTCCTCTTCAGGGAACATGGCCCTGGAAGTTCGGGTTACCTCGTAGGGATGTCAATGATGCAGTATAAGGTATGTTTGTCATGTTTCTGTTGGTTCCACTTCCTAAAAATCATCTCGGAGGTTGAATCTCATATTAGTAGCCTCTCGTCACATGTTTACCCCTGTTGGCCGGTTACTTGGGTAGATGTGGGTGTTACAGAAATTCCATAGAAAATTAAATGTCTTATGCCAAAAGGGACTTCTACCTCTAAGATATTATAGTGGCCAATTGATTCCACTAGAAAATTACCAACATGGATTACACAAGATAACAACAGATAGATCAAAGTTTGCTAAAGTAAAAGGGATAATCAAAGGTAAAGCATTTATTGAAGGCATAGAGTATGAATTATTTATCCAACATGAAATTCAACATTTGTTTATTAATAGGCCAACTTTTGAGAAGTATACAGAGGTGGACGAAGCATATAGAAAAGTAAAAAAAAAAATCTATTCCAGATGATAAAATATGGGATAAATTACTTGAACTCATCGAGTAAAATAGAATGTATAATTTCAACAACCAGTTGCAGTGAAAGAAGGAGAAGAAAGCAAGATAACAGGAGAATAAAGAAAAAAATTTAGTCTGTAGTAGCAGCCATCAAACAACACCCTCAAATTGTGTGCTAATTACTCAAATCAGTTCAGAAAATTTATTTTTGTGTTCTCTTTTTGTAAAATCCAGATCATTTTTGGAGAATATTTCATTTTGTAAAAGAATTATTTCAGATCTAGATATTTTTTAATTACACTCTATAAGTATTCTGTAGTTCGAAGTAACAAAGGTTGAACCCTTGTGATGATCTAGTGACACTATTGTACTACTCCAATTTTTTTTGAAGATAATCAAAGGATTCTGACTTCAGTGTTAACAAATTCTGTGTTCATGTGAGTATTTCAATTTATTAATTTATGTTTTACATAATCTATTTATGCATATGTTCGAGGTAACATAGGAGTTAGGGCAAGGCTAGATTTGTTAAAATTATGCAACTGCGGTCAAATTCCATTATGGACAACTCATATGGTCAAGATTATAATTGCATTAGATTCCTATTTTCGAGAGGAACAAAATCGACCTATAGATTGCCCCAATCGGTTAAGTGAAAGTTAGATTATGAATTAATTAATTTATTAAAGTGAAATGGAATGGGTCAGCCTAACCACATGTGGAGTTAGCCTTAACCCCAAGCGGTCACACACGAAGGCTATAAATAGAAGCAACCCTGAGCTCATTCTCATTCTTCATGCTCTCTTGGTATTGGTTCATATTTTTTTGCTCTCACAGGTACATCAGGAGAAGCTCACATAAAGGATCAGATCACAGGTAGAGGCTCACATTTGATCTGGGTGTTCTGGGCTAGAACCGCGTGCAGAACACGGTGAGGTAGTGGCTCAGATGAGCTAGAACCGCGGGCAGGCCTTTTCAAGGCCACGCCTGAGCTAGCATAACCGTGGGTAGACCTTGTTCAGGGTGTGGGTAGGGTGTTGCACTGATCAGGACCTCAACTATGGGCACAAAACGTCCAAATCGTGACTAAGGAGGCTTCAACCACAGGCTGAGCATGTTAAGGCCGTGTCTAATGGATTTCATGTAAATATCTTGATTGGATCACATTCAATCACTTGCGTAATTCCCTCATACATTTTTCTCTCAGTCACAGTGGCTTCAGAATAGTCATTAACAACGTCTTGGACTCAAATCTAGGAGTTGGTAGTTGAGATCACTTGGTGATCTATCAGATTCCTGCTCTTGATGTTGTATATCTGCAGGTCTATAAATCTACTCTAAGTATTTTTGCTACAAGATGTATCTACAATCTTCACTCTATATCAACAATATTTATCAATAGGCTTCAGCTAATGTCAATGAATCTTTGTCCTCAGAATCAAGTTCCTTCAACAGAAGTATGTTTATGGTTTTATTGTGCATATGCTAATTTTTTTCTACATTATGAAGATATGGATCTATGGATCAGTGTATTCTTGTTACTAAATCATTTGATGAAGATCTAAGAACAATAATTTGCAAGGGTTTTCCCCATAGTGGTTTTTTCCATGGTCTCAGATCAATCCTGGTGTCTCTATGTGTTCAAGCCTCTCTTCCTTTTATCCTTTTATATTTGTTGCTTAGATGATGATGATGATGTTGTTATTTCTACATAGTTGCGTTTTATGATGGTTAATAATGTAGATCTGTACAATGATATAATTATTTGGGGTGAGCTTAAAATGTTATTGAAGAAATGTAACTATCAAAGAAAAGAACTGTTGTCATTCCTAGAGACAACCTTGAGTTGTGAAAGACCAGTGCCTAAGACATCTTAGATAGTAAGGAGCATAAAATATATTTCAAGACTATTATCAGCATGAGGCTCTTTACTACTTCAACTTTTACAAGGAGGTGCAATATAGACGGAACCAGAATACTCACAGACTTAGCATAATGAAAAGACGCTGCAGAGGCAAGGAGTGAATTCTCAATCTAGATGTATCAGACAAATCAAAGACAGCTTTCTGTAAGGAGGGCTGGGTTCTAAAATTCTTCACAGAGATTTAAAAATTGAACAACGTTCGCTGCGTAGAAATTAAAGGAGGAATACTAACTACTCATGAAATGAAATTTCATAAACATATTTAAACATGAGATGGCCTTAAGATGATAAGAATCCATACATGTCAACAGTTTTCAAAGAATAGCATCCCACAGTATTTAATATAGAGGAACCATGAGTGAAGTGGAAAGTGAAACAACATACCATGCCTGAGCCATATTTAAAGTGCTAGACTAGTTAAGTATAAGTATCAATGACGATAAATTTATACCAGAGCTAGTGAGCCACTCGCATTCCAGAACATGATATAAGAGAAGGCAAAACAATGAAATGAACAATCAAACAATATCACATAAGGCAGAGTTACAAACTATAAAACATTAAGACCAGAATCCTCACTTAACATAAGACTTCTTCTCGTTGAGACCCAACGGGCTCTTCACATTTCTATTGAGATTTCAACAACAAGCATACAAAAATTCTTACACAGAAAAATTCTTATGAAAATCTGGAACCTGTTTTTCTCTTCAGATCTTGCTTATATAGAGGACCCTAGAACATGAGCGGGAAGATATTTTTGAGAAAAATATCTTCCTCGCGTGCCAGAAATTAGTTAGAGGTCTTTATCAAAATAACCAAAACTTCTGATGAGGAACAAAGGCATCTCATCATTGGCAATTAGGCACTCGGACGTTTTGAAACAAAATATTAAACAACAGTCTTGGCAGAAAAGTAAAATTCTGGAGTGGAATATAAATTCCACTTGAAACTTAAAAGTAATTTACTAGACTAAAAGTAAAAAGGCCACTAGGGCCAAATCATGACTTGAGAGTATTTCACTGATGAGAAAGGGTTGAGGCAGTCGCGGACACTGGTGGTGGAACATTTGCTGACGAGTTGGCGATTTGGTTGGTATACCGGGTGCATCTTTGCTGACTATCTGCTGCAGGTTCAGGCATCAATGTGAATCATTCCACCTTGATATAGGCTTCGGTGATGGCGTTGAAACCTGTCTCGGTGGGGATCTTGTGTTTTATCAGATGAAGGAGAGCGAATTCTTGGCGGAGCAAAAAAACAATGATTTCAGGCTTTAACCGGGCGGTTTTTTCTGACAATAAATCAGTCCGGTCCATTTCTTCTTGAAGACGAGCTTTGTATTCTGACAACAGTTGTAGCATGGAGGAAGTGGTAGGATACCAGCATGACGGAAGTCCAACTATTGTGATCTCGGCCCAAACTGTATCAAACCGATCTATATTAGCTGTCACGCGTTGTAGGGCCCCTGAAGCTATAACGCGGGCAGATTCTTTGTCAATAATCTTCTGGCATTCAACGACCTCCCTGAACCGACTTGGTATGCCATGCTTCTCCACCTCATCAGATTCCAACTCTTTCAAGAAAGAAATATAACCTCTCGCATGCTGGGCTCTGCTGGGCAAGTTGAGATCTCCCTCCTGATATTTCCTTCAGAGATAAAGCACATACGATTTTGTTTCTTCAATGGTCTTAAGGAACCTCCACTGCTTTGTCACCGCTGAGATGATTTCCGACCAAATTATCCTTCTCGCACCACTGAGGGTGATGTTACCCTTCAGGCGGCTGTTGAGGTCAGTGATGGTTTTCTGCTGGTCGGCCTTTTCCTTCCTTTCCTGCTCAATTTCCTTCTGTAGTATTTCTATCTTTCTGGTGTTCTCAGCCAAGGAGGTCTCCAATTCGATGATTCTTAGCCTCGCGGTGGAAGCTTGCTTTTCTAGTACAACATTCGCGACCTTTGCTGTAGTTAGCTGCTCGGACAGTGAACTAGTCTCCGGTAGGGCTGGAGTTGGCACACAACTGTGCGTATCCCAGGTCGTTTGTAGCTCCGCCAGCCTGCCCTGAAGAATAGCCATTGTCTCTGCCATTTTTTCTTTTTCCTCTTTCTCTTTCACCAGTGAATCAGCCAAGTCTGCTTTTTCTTTCTCCGCCTGTGCCAATTCAGCCGTCTGAACATGGTGGGATGCCGGTATGCTGACCTTGCGTTTCAATGACGCGACCTCCTTCTGCAATTGCTCTATCACATAGCGCTGTGGGTTGGATTCTCCAGTTTCTTTTCCTTTGATCGACTCCAGGAGGCCGCGTATTTGATTCTTCTAGGCGCGGAAATTTTCCTGTTCATTTTTTAGGGTCGACCTCACCTGTGCATGCTTAGTCTCCAACTTCTTCAGCGTGATGGTGAGCCTCATTACCTCATCTTTCAACATGTCACCAACCACCTGAAACAGGTTGCATTTGTCAAGGGCTGGTACCCTGGCCATGTCAATTGCATGCTCAAGCACCTTGTAACTAGTGGTACCTGCATTAGGATCCAGGATGGCCTCAGCCATAGAAAATACCAGGTGTTCTGTGTCCACATTCATGGAAGCTGAAACCCTGGTATGATATTTTTCCACGTAACCTTCCAGCTCGGCCTTGTACTTGTCCTTGATCGCTCTGTTTTTCAGACTCCTTTCAATTACAATTGGTGAAGCATCATCGCCAATGGCTTGTGAGACCTCAGAGTAGTCGGAGGAGGTGATACTATCTCTCAGCACTTTGAGCCCCGCTTTGCTTCCGTCCGGTTGACCGTATGGAACAAATGGCTCGAGCAACTATTCTTCCCCTATGACCTCTGCCTCGCTTGAGACTGTTTTCTGCTTTTTGCGGAGGGGGGAACTTGCTCACGAGGGCCCCACTTCTTCTTCTTGGCCTCTACCAGCTTCACCTCCTTCCCCTGTGGCAGATGAATCCGTCTCCATCTGCGAAATCAAACTCCAAGTTTCAAGGTTAGCCCTCCACTCTATAAACGGTCTCGACTCATGTGTATAAGGAGTAGACTTGTTCCTCCTTCTTCTGTTAGAGATAATCCCCCGGGGATCATAGGGCCAAGTATTCCCCTGTCTTAAATCCATGCCTTGCAACAACTTCTCAACAACAGGAAGGGTGTGTCTTTAATTTACAATAAACGGGCCAATAGTGATAGAGAGTTTCAGGATGAAACCCTTCTTAGCGGGGACAAAGTGGAGTTGGTCATATTTGAGAGTCTGCCGAATATACTCCAGAGCATAAACTCGTCAAGCAGAAAACACAGGAAGCTGGTAAGGGGGAACCTCGGCTCCATAGACCCGAATCTCAGTGTAATTATCAAATAGATACCAATCCCCAGTGCTCTAGGTTTTACCAGCTTGTAGCCAGCTCTTCATTTCAGGAAAAACCCTGGGCGAGGGTGAGTCATGGATGATAGTGTAGACAATAGGCATGAACTCGTTTAGAAACCTGGAATAACCCACCCCATTTGGTAATTGGCGTATTGCAAAGTTCCAGTCGAAAACTGGTCAGGGTTGAGAATTTACCTCGTATACCCTTTCTAAACCCAAACCCTCTAACTTATCAGCATGCTGATATAAGAAGAGGTAGAAGACCATCGAACAAAAGCGGAAGTGACCTGTTTCCGAAAGCTCTTGGAACTGGGTCTGAATGTTAGCAGCCAAGAAGCCAGGGATATCCAGAACTACCCCCGTTTGAGACATTAACCACAAGAAATAAACACATACCGTGGGAACTTCCCCCAAACCGCCTACACCTAAAAGACCTGCGATGAGGGCAAGGATGGGCTGCACTTCTTCTTTGAACAGACTTAACTGGAAAGGCTATACAGAA
The DNA here is from genome assembly GCA_034641835.2 of Pinus albicaulis. Taxonomy (NCBI): domain Eukaryota; kingdom Viridiplantae; phylum Streptophyta; class Pinopsida; order Pinales; family Pinaceae; genus Pinus; species Pinus albicaulis. The sequence goes on from CM076581.1 coordinate 1,383,020,032, forward strand.
GGAAGAGACATAGTCTGGTTGCTGGTAATAGAGGAAATGAAGTCACTTTGCTGCTCCCATGGAAATTTAATAAACTGGGAAGTTAAAGTCATTTCACTGAAACTGGTATATCTGGCGCTGGTGGGAAAGCGGAGAGCTTGCCTGATGATGTCGGGAGGAAGAGAAAAAATCTTATTACCCTAAGTCGAGGTAAACGTGCCTCGACACTCATCGTAGGCATCTCTGAGCCAACAAATAAACTCAATCATCGGGTATACTGGGAGGGTAATCTGGTGATATAAACCTGATACAACCACCCGATATCGATCCCTATTCTTGACATGTCGTCTAAAAAGCTCGGGTTTTACGCTGCTGATGGGAAAAGGGTATTGGGGATCACAGATTTCGGCTTGCAGGTCAATGAAAGGCTCGAACCCGAGAGGGTTTCTGGTTTCACGGACTTGAGGGGTCTCTGGTTCAGTTTTCCTGGGAGTGCCTCCATGACTGACATGAAAAAATTTTAGAAACAAAAGGAAAGCAGAGGGAGAAAGAGGGACGGAATACCTATGCGGTGGGAAAATCCACTAAGGAAAACGACGTGAGGGTACTGACAGTGACTGGGTAGACCTGGCACTAGCTCCCACTTAGTTTATACCGTAGCTGTAAAACCTGTAAATTTTATTGCAGTAAAATACGGGAGGACCGTTACAAAAGACTGAGAGTTCTAAGGTAAAAGGCGGGGAGGTGAAGTAAGCGGGGCAAGTGTTGTAAGGACACTGAAAGTGGGGTACGCGGCACATAGGGATTGCGCGTTAACTGGAAGTTGGTGAACACCGCGTGACGGGTTTAATATTGGTACGAGTCTCGGTACCAGCTCACCTATAGACTTACCTTACCTTTTTGCCGCATAGATAACACGGTGCTTGAAGCATATTCCTCGCAAAACTTAGTGAAATACACAGCACACAGACCGCTAGGGCCCGCGCTTCATACTGCCACATCACCCTTACCTTGGGTCCACCCCGTGGCACGTCACCATAATTCCGCGGGGGTACGGGTCTCTTCCCCCTTCCACTCCTTGACCCCCTCGAAATTGCACATACGAAGAGTCCCTCTTCATGCACATTACGGAAGTGGCAAGCCTTGTGATGTTTTTGTTTTACATTCTTTACCTTTTTGCTTTATACCTTTGCCTTTTTGCTTTATATTTGAACCCTTTCCAAATATATGCCTCGTTTTTAGGCACGTGACTTGTCTTATCATCATTTCTCTTCAACCATCCTTTAAATGTTTCACCACCTATCATACATTCGATACATGACTTACTCAAGGGTTACCTTAAAAATTGACTAATGTTAACTAACGGTCAACAAGAACAATGTAGCTTTATGAAAAATTAACATGGTATCAGAGTTGGGATGAAGAAAATCCATGGAGATCAGCCCCATGGAGACAATTTTATGGAAGCAAGAAGAGGGTGGTGGAGACCTAAAAGAATTATAGGGTATGAAGAAAACCCTAGGAAGTTAGTGGGTAAGGATTTGAGAGAAACCATGGTTTATGGTAAAGTCTTGGTATTTTGTATATGAAACCCTCACATGACCTATGTGGAGATGCTCAAGTACTTGGGATTGATTTGAAAGATGACCTGGTTATTGATAAAGTTGATGATTGAAGGAAACATTGTTTTATGGTCTATGGAGGGATATTGAAGGTTGGTTCAAGAAGGAGAGGATCATCTCTCATTGAAGATAAGTATTCCTTGACTTATGACCTTACTCTTGTTTATTCTCATGGATCTGATTATTGCTTCTATTCATTACTTATTGCATGTATATTTGAGCACCTAGATATTTCTAACCTCCATGATGAGATGTGATGTGTGGATCCCTCTTGAGGATATTTTGAAATGCAAGAAATATTGCTATATCTGGAAGAGTTAAAGAGTCACTTGAGCACTAAAATTTGCCTATGTGAAGGTACATAGGTAATACCACAAGGCATGCATGGTATATTGTTTTAATGTTATGTTTTAGCTATACTTTGGATGGCTAGGTAAGCCCCATGGTATGTTCAGAATGTCTCTTTTGCGAATGGCTCATGCATGCATATGAAAGTGATTTGGATTTATGTTTCCTATGATAATTGTGCACCTGGTAGTGAATATTTTGGTCATGAGGATACTATTGATTCTGCAAGGCTACTTATTGCTGATCTTAGATATAATGGCATAGATTGATGTTTGCCAAATTTTTTTGTTTGGAGATCTTGATCCTGACTCTAGTAAATGGTACTCTTGACTCATGATATGCATAAGTCATGTTGGATCTCTTATAGAAGTTTACCTCATTCATATGGTATTGATAATTCTTGTGATAAGCATGATGAAATATCATGGAAAGAGAGATTGCACGTTGTTGGTTTATCTATTAACCTAACTTTATCATACTAGTCATGATACACATGGTATTGGAAACCATGATGATAGAGGCATATATATGAGATTGATATTTAAGATCTATGACTTCCTATGGTTATGGCATATGGTGAAATTAAATGCTTTAACTGGATGTATTGTTCATAAGGTTGTATTGTCACATCAACCCGAGTCCCTGATCTTTTCAAGTCCATCCGTTAATGAAATATTGATAACATGATGTGATAATGATAGCTATGTGTTTATGATCTAACAAATCTTCTCTTGCATGACTCCAGTAAAGATAGGTTGATGACATGTATGAAAATGAAATTACATGCCCTTCTATGATATATGAGTATCTGAATTTGTTGATCCACATCAGATGTCTAAGCTTCTCTCGCGCAAATGAAAGCCCATAGATGTGACTATGCATGATAGACACAAAATTGAAGTTCTGTACAATGAATTCGGTCTATACTCTGAATCAAGGGATCTCTGACATGTCTTGCCATTGTAAATTGATTTCTAGAATTTCTCGAATTGAGCATGAAATTAGATGGTCACTTGGAAGATGTATGTTTTGCAGATGTGTTGTAGATACCAGTAAGATCTATTAATGGGGAAATTTTGTATGTTTGAACTGAACTTGTTCTTGCAGGTGACTGAGACATTCATATGGATATGTCATTATGTTTGAGGACTGTGCTACATGTTTTATCTGATTGATATTGATAAACTATGTTTAGAAATTTTGACATGATACTTAATGATTGAGATATGTCTAGAATGATATATCTTACCACAGTCGCACATTTGGATTTGAAATGCTTTGATCTGGAGATAGTTGATTTTCCCAGATGACAATGCTATATGGAAATAATGAACTTCAATTTCATATGTGAGGATTCAAAAGTATGGTTCTATATTGGCCTCCTTGTTCCTAAAACAATGGTTGTTGTGGCTCATTGGAAGATGGAACATGCATGAATTAACCTTGATGTATGCACTAGCATATTGTAACAAAAATGACTTGTAATGGCATGATTGACCTGTTGACTTGACAGTAAATGAAGTCAAGACTTGACATGAGCTCTACCTATCACTAGTTAAAAATTTGATATTATGAAATCAATGTCTTTGATAAAAAAATTTTTTGGCTTATAAACTCTGATGAACTGAATTTTTTGACACAACATTGATTTATGTACAGCTGGTTATGTTGGCATGGTAAGGTGTTATGCTTGTAAAGAGCGTTGCGTGATGCAAGGTCCTCTATTCAGATTTCTCTATATTTGACAGTTATCTGGTGAAGTAGGGATAATGAGTTCCAAGGTATGGACTTGATTTTGATTATACATATTGATAGTCTATCCTTAAAAGGTGATGAGCCTCTAAAAATATAAGTAAGAGGGAGATGGCTTCTGAATCTCATAATGGTGTAACATGGCATGATGAATCAATTTCTAGAATTTGGGAAAGAAATTCCATATTGCAAGATTGTTGAAATTTCATTGTGTGATGTAAATCCTTGGAAACTCTGATTTAAAGTTCAATGTTGTTGAACATGACATGACATCTCTTAGTTGATTGAAGCATTGATGCTCTATTTCAAACATACATCCATATATGATGTGTATAGAATATGATTAAATTCACGATTGAGTTGCTTCATTCAAAATTGCCACCGAACATCTTTTATTTGTTCTAATCTTAAAGGTTGAGATATTTCTCCCATGATATGTAGTTGCATGGATGAATCGATGATGTTTGGGATTATTATTTATGAGCATAGTTGGATGCTTCCTTAGTATGAGATCTGCCATGATATCTTGGACGAGAGGTCTATAGCACGACTGAGGTCGGGTACAATGCTGCTAGCAAGGCTAGTTGTGAGGCATGATGTAGAATCTCCTTAGAGATATGTCTAAGAATGATCTAGATAAGACATGGATACACTGTGATTCTAGATAATCCCATATGCATCTATTTTGGACAATGATCTCTTCGTTCATTGAGACAATGCAGTTGTTCGAGACAAGCTTAGGCTTATGATTGACACCTCCATGAGAGGAAGGATGATTATGGTATCCATGTATGATTGACACCTCCATGAGAGGGAGGATGATTATGGTATCTTGTTATGATTTACATTATTATGTATGTTCTAACATAACACTTGATTTGATGCCCTGTATGAACAAGAATCAATAGATATTAGATGAGAGCATCACTGTTCGAGGACACTGAGCCATCTCTTCCTCCCCATATGAGCTTTGAGGACAAGTAACTTATATAAAGGGATCATGGGGTTGAGGAAAATCTATAAAATAGGGTGTATTCCCTATATGTTACCCATAGGGTTGAGATGATACTCCAGTATCTTCATAGGGTCGAAGAATGTTGTTCCTCTGATTGGTCTTTGCAGAGTATACCCTAGTTGGCATCATAACCACTAGAAAGGCTTATCGGGAATACCACTCCTTGTTTGGCAAGTGAGTTGAGAGTGTTCATGGGGTGTACAACCCAAGGTGATTATGATGTAGGTGTTCTACCACATGAATACTCAAGGTCATCGATGGTAAGATCAGTAGGAAATAGGATGGGTTGAGATAACCCTATACGGTTTTAGATTGAGAGTGAGCTCCCCGATGTGATACCAGGTTCGAGATAGGCTCCCCTATGTGGATGGATATCCTATTGCCAGATATGGAGTTGTAGAGGTATAGATCCCCCATGAGATTCCGGGTAGAGATGCGCTCCCCAATGCGGTTACAGGTTGAGGCATGCTCCTTAATGATATTCTCTCTAATGTTGATTGATGATGATATTCCGGGTAGTAACTTGATGTCATATATTCCTATTGATAGCTTGATAGTCAAAGGGTGGTAGCCTAAGCTCCCCTACAGTGACAAATTCTTCTTATAGATCTGATAATGTTCAACATACAAGAAAGTACAATCAAGAGATAAGAAGAAATAAGCATGAGAAGTGCATTGATGATTTATTATAAAAAATGTCCACAGCATGAATACTACATGAGATAGATGATCAATGACGATATGTGATGACACATGAAGATAAAATAATGGCATATTTATTGATGAACAAATATTAGCAGGTGGAATTCTCCCTGGTTGAGAGGGAGTGTTAAAATTATGCAAATGCGGTCAAATTCCACTATGGATATCTCATATGGTCGAGATTATAATTGCCTTAGATTCCTCTTTTCGAGAGGACCAAAATCGACCTATAGATCGCGCCAATCGATTAAGATAAAGTGAAATTATGAATTAATTTATTTATTAAATTGAAATGGAATGGGTCGGCCTAACCACATGTGGAGTCAACCTTAACCCCAAGTGGTCACACACAAAGGATATAAATAGAATTGACCCAAGCTCATTCTCACACATTAGCTCATGATATCTTCTTCATTCTCGCTTGGTATTGGTGCGTATTTTATGTTTTGGCTTGCACATGTACGTCAGGAGAAGCTCGCACAAAGCATCAGGATCACACGCAGAGGCTCGCATTTGATATGGGTGTTCTGGGCTAGAACTGCGGGCATGCCATGGTGAGGTAGTGGATGAGTTGAGTTAGAACCATGGGCATCCCTTGCCAAGGCCACAACTAAGCTAGCATAACCACAAACATACCTTTTTTAGGGCACGACTAGGGTATCAGATTGATCATGACCTCATCCATGGGTACCGAACATCCATGTCACATATAAGGAGGCTTCAGCCGCAGGCTAAGTGTGTTAAGGTCACGGTTAAGGGATGTCATGGATAGATTTGGAATGGATCACATTTAGTCGTTTATGCATTGCCCTCATACATCTATTTCTTAGTCACAGTCACTTCAGAATAGTCATTGATAGCATCGTGGACTCATATCTCAGACTTGGTAGTTGAGATCATTTGGTGATCTATCAGATCCGTGCTCTTGAGATTATAGATATGTAGATCTGTAGATCTTCTCTATGTATTTATGCTACAAGATGTATCTACAGTCTTCACTCTGTATCAACAACATTCATTATTCTGCTTCAGCTAGTGTAAGTGAATCTCTGTCCTTGGAATCAAGTTCCTTCAGCAAAAGTATGTTTATGGTTTTATTATGTGTATGCTAGTTTTTTTATGAATTATGAAGATATGGATATATGGATCATTGTATTCTTGTTATCAAATCACTTGATGATGATCTAAGAAGAAGAATTTGTAAGGGTTTTCCCCATAGTGTGTTTTGCCCTGGTCTCAGACCAATCCTGGTGTCTTTATGTGTTCATGCTTATCTTCCTTTGATCCTTTTACATTCCAGTTATTAGATGATGATGATGATGTTTTTATTTCTACATAGTTGCATTTTTTGATGGTTAATAATGTAGATCTATATAATGATATAATTATTTGGGGTGAACTTAACATGTTATTGAAGAAATGTAACTATTAAGGAGAAGAACAATGTAGCTATATGAAAAATTAACAACATTGAGAATCAATATCTTTGATAGCCCACGACGAAGTTATAATCATTATGGAAATTAACTAACTAATCAATTTGTTTATGTTAGTTACTCTACATCTTTTAATTTTTTCCTTGTGTCATCTTTTGAACATATATTTTTTGGTTGTAGAATTCTTCTGCATGCATCAACTATATTTGATTAATTAAATATTTAGTATGGGTGTTTGATTCTCTTCTTAGTTTCCACTTTCAAGATCAATTAAAGTATTTATGTTGTTATGAATGAAAATCGACCCTTTGAACTTCTTAGAAATATTTATTTTTTACAAGTGTTAAAGGTTTAATACATTGGTCATCCAATTCAATTAAACCCTTAGATGCTTTGGCATAGTTCTTCAGCTTAGAATTGACTACAAAGAAACAACATAGTACAAAAAACATAATAGGATTCCTTTCATCAAAGATTCACAAGGGAACATGTTATAAAATCATCAAGATACAGAAGAATAACTCATATCCTTCACCAGAAACTACTCATACAGCCACTCTTGGATCAAAGACCAATGACAAAGAAAATCACTCGAAATATTCTTGCTCTAGTCACTCATGAACAAATTGTGTTTTTCTTGGTGAAATATCTCCAGTGGATGTTAAGAAAATAGTGATGGGAATGCAAAAGGACAAGTCTCCAACATTGAATGGATTCGCAAGAGACTTTTTTCAAACATGCTAGCCAATCATAGGAAAGTATTTGTGGAAATTAGTTGAAATTCAATAAGAACACACTCATTCTATTTGGATTTGGATATTACTTCTCTGACTCTTCTCGTTCCTAAGGATATCAAAGGTGAAAACCCATCTTCTTATATACCCATTGCATTATTCATGCCATTTATAAGATCATTTCTAAAGTCATTGAAAATAATCTTAAGATGATGCTTCCTAAGCTCATACCTTTTAAGCAAACATGCCATGTTGAAGGAACATTGATCTTATATATTATTTGGAAGCTCATTAACTTATTATATCTTTAAATTCTACCAAAAATACTTGAATGCTTATTAAGCTAGATTTTTCCAAGGCCTTTGACCACATAAGCTACCAATATATGTATCATCTTCTCACTACTTTTGGGTTCGTAGAGAAATGGATCCATTGGGTTCCTGCTCTTATCTCAAAAGTTTTCTTCTCAATCCTTATTAATGGAAATTCTTTAATAATTTTCATCCCTTCTAGAGGTATAAGACAAGGGGATCCTATCTCTCCATTTTTAATAACAAGCAAAAATTAACAAAGACTAACAATTTCTTCCATGATTCATTTTATGGGAGACTTGGAGAGATTGTAGTAGGAAAATTAAAAAAAAAACTCACAAGTTGAAGAAGATGCTTGGGGTAAATTTATCAAAGACATTAGGGGAACTATTTTATCTTGCAATTGATCCCCCCAAGATTTAATCTGCAACTACCGGAAATATAGAAATATTCAATCATTAAATATTACTCCCTCGACTTTGCAAATATCCTCTTGAGTTCCCTCTTCCAAAATTCAACATTCCTTCTAAATGGGGCCCCTTCTTCTTGGGGAAATAAAACTAAAATTTATTGGTGCCTCTAAGGCAACCCTAGTTTGACTATCTATTTACGAGCTTTAACAAATGCTATATAAGTTACGCTAAATTTTTTTGCAAGATTGATAGGCTTAGGAAACGACAACTCCACAAAGCTATATGTGTTGAAATGGGTTGAAGGTGTATATGTTGATTTTCTATGAAACTTGAGAATCGGTTTTGGGTCTTAGAATCTCTAACACAAACTCACTCAAATTCTACAACAAACTACTTTGCACAACATAATCTACTTACATAAGTGAATCAACTATTGTACATGAATTTTTTTTACCTTTTAAACCCTTCTTCATTATATTATAATCTAGAATACAACAATCTCAGGGATCCCATACTGGGGATATTAGCCCTTACATAGAACCCTGATACAAGGACACAACTAAGGCATGATGTCAGTCAATTTGAAAACCAATATACCTTGAATAAGACAACACTTGACCTACTTATTGATGGTGGCCACACACAACCCTTTTAGTCCATGTGCCCTGAACACATATGTTGGGTCCTCTTTCCTCCCAATCTACAACACCTCAATTTGACTCTATCAATGTACATAGCTCCTTTAGGTCACTTATTTTAGGCTCAACACAATCTTCCCTCTAGTTTTTCCTTAGTCCATGAAGGATCTATTTTTAATCATTACGCTGATTTTGTCTAGTATCCTTCATCTCAGGATAGCCCACCACATATTTCTAATCCTTATTTTTCTTTCATAAATTTGAACAAGGTATTAACACATATTTCTCTTCTAAATTTTTATGTTCAATTGCAACCCTTATGCTTGAAGCATTCCACACATGGATATCTCATTGTAATGGTTTTGAACTTCATATTGTGCACAAAACAAAGTTGCTTTAGGACTTAACCTTCATCATGATCTAGGAATAAAGGATATCCCTCACCCAATCAATGCCTAACTGATATAGGGCTTGTAGATTTCCTGATATGAGACAACCCATCACTTAGGCCATTCTATCCTTATTTCTTCTCATTTGTTGGCCTTATTCCTCACGCCACATTCTCATTCTACCCTAATTTCACACTCCCACATTGATATTTTGCTACCCTAATCTCATATCACAACCATAGAAATTTGGCCTTATATATATGGCCTTCTCACTAGGTCATGATCTAATTTCTAAGGGTCTCAACCCTTTCTTCCATCACAATCTGAGCGCATCCAAAACCAAATCTTATGGAAATGACTTGAGGTTTGTAGCACCACTAAATTATCCCTTCCTAGGCCTTAGTATTTACATAGAAGTAACCTCCTCTTCTTGCGTAGATCTGCCTTCCTTGAGGACAAAATGACATGGAGAACCTTCCCCACAACTTTGAGCAACCTCAACCTTCTTTCCAATCTTGGATTTTCCATTTTACGCTCTCACTCGTCCTACATTAGGTCTCTGCAACGCCTAAAGTACTCATACCTCTTCCTAGGGCATGATTACACGAGATAAGCCATCCTTTTGGTGTGTCTTCTAGTGATCTACCACTTGCTTTCTTATAGTTTCTCTTGGGCAACGTCTACCCCTCTCTAGGGTCTTCTTCAAGCCTTGGAGACTTGTCCTTTTACAATAATAACCATAACTAAATTACGGTAAGGGTTTGTTCTAGTTAATTAAAACCCCATCATGGTTGGCTTAGGTTACCATAACTCCTTTTAGGGTTCTCCACTTGCTACGATCAATAAATAATAATTATTTTTCTATATTTCATGCCTACACCTTGGGTACAAAACCCCAATGCTTGGGGTTCTTCGCCCACAAACCCTTTTGTGGGGCAAACTCACACAAACCCAACTCCTCTAGTTGTGGAGTACCTCCCAAGCTACACAATTCAAGAGGATATTCAAAATGGATACAACAATTTATTGATAGAAGGGGATTCAAAAATGATCACAAGCATGGTTAAAAAATAATGGATTCCTCCCTTCCAAAGTGTTAAAGTTTTGGATATTGGGGGGAGGCCTGGAAAGGATTTACACCACCCTTACGAAAATAATAGCCTCTACTTTGTCTCTTGTGAGAAGATTGGAGAGTATATTTTCTTATAGATAAGAAAAATAGGGAGGTTTTTTGGATGATGCCTCACTTGATTCACTATCATGGAACAAAGTAATCAAGAACTTCTAAAGACATAGTGTTTGGAATTTGGTTGGATTCACAATATATTTTTTTCAAGCATGATATCCAATCATAGGAAAGGGTGTGTGGAAACTAGTTGAGAATTCAAGAAGAACACACTAATTCTATTTCTCTTTGGATATTACTTCCTTAACTCTTCTTGTTCCTAAATACAACAAAGGTGAAAACCTATCTTGTTATAGACCCATTTTATTATGCATGTCATTTACAAAATCATTTCTAAAGTCATTGAAAATAAGCATAATTTGATGCTTCCTAAGCTCATATCTTTTAAGCAAACATGCCATGTTGAAGGAAAATACACTTTGATATTATTTTGATAGCTCCTAAAATTATTTTATCTTTAAATGTTACCAAAAAAACTTGAATGCTTATTAAGCTATATCTTTCTAAGGCTTTGACCACACAAGTTGCCAATATATGTATCATCTTCTCACTGCCTTTGGATTCATAGAGAAATGGATCCATTGGGTTCTTTGTATTATCTCAAAATATTTCTTCTCAATCCTTATTGATGGATATAATTAAACCATTTTTACCCCTCCTAGAGGTATAAGACAAGGGGATCCTATCTCTCCCTTTTTATAAACAAGTCATAATTAAAAAAACCTGACAATTGCTTCCATGATTCATTTTATGGAGGACATCGAGAGAATGTAGCAGGAGAATTTAGAAACAAATCACAATTTGAAGCAGATGCTTGGGGTAAATTTATCAAAGACATTAGGGAAAATGTTTTATATTGCAATTGGTACACCCAAGATTCAATTTGCAACTATGAGGAAGTCATAATTTGTCAATCATTAGATATTGCTCCTTATTTGCAAATATCCTCTTGATTTCCCTCTTCCAAAATGCAACATTCCTTCTAAATGGAGTCCCCCTCTTCTTGGAGAAATAAAACAAAACTTTGATGGTGCCTCTAAATTCAACCCTAGTTTTCCTATAAGAACGAGATTTTGCAGATGATATATGAGTTATGTTAAAAAAAATTGCAGGGTTGATAGGCATATGTAACAAAATATTTGCAGAGCTATATGTGTTGGAATGGGTTGAAGGTGGATATGTTTATTTTCTATGGCACTTTAGAATTAGGTTTGGGTCTTTGAATATCTGACACAAACTCACTCAAATGCCACAACAAACTACTTTGCACATCATAATCTACACAAATAAGTTAATCAACTATCGTACATGAAAATTTTCAACTTTTTAAATCCTTCTTCATTATATTACAATCTAGAATACAACAATATCAGGGCTTCCATACCAAGGATATTGGCCCTTACATATAACCCTAATACAAGGACACAACTAGGGTTCGATGTCAGTCACTTTGACAACCAATATAGCTCGAACAAGGAAACACTTGACCTAGTTGTTGATGGTGGCCACACACAACCCTTATAGTCCACGTGCCCTGAACACATATGTTGGGTCCTCTTGCCCCCCAATCTACAACACCTCAATCTGCCTCTATTAATGTATGTAGCTCCTTTAGATCACTGATCTTAGGCTCAAAACAATCTGCCCTCTAGTTTTTCCTTAGTCTGTCAAGGATGCTGACTCATAAGGTCTTCAACTCCCATTCTTATTACTTCAATAATAATCAGACTTAGGGATTGAAGGCTTCCCACTTACGAGTGAAGTCTCCCTCCTGCAACTCATTGATCTAGGGCATGGAATATAGCCCACTAGCTGCCCTACTTCCTTGTGATTTGATCCTCAAATCACACATATTAAGGGCACCAAAAACCATTGTTGCTCATGACTTATGTGAAGATCTTCTTTATTTTCATCATTACCTTGATTATGTCTGATATCCTTCGTCTTTGAACAACCCAACACACAATCCTAATTCTTATTGTTTTTCCATCAATATGAAAAAGGTCTCTTTGCCTATTTCTCTTTGAATTTTTTGTGTACAATTGCATCCCTTATGCCTGAAGCATACCACACATGGATGTCTCATTGTAAAGGTTTTTGCCTTCACATTTTGCACAAAACCATGCCGCTTTAGGACTAAACCTTCATCATGATCTAGGCATCAAGGATAACCCTCGCCCAGTCAATGCTTGACTGATCTAAGGCTTGTAGATTTTTTATATCTCAAAACCCTTGAGACAACCCATCACTTAGGCCATTATCTCCTTGTTTCTTCTCATTCACTAACTCTATTCCTCATGCCACATTCTCATTCACTTATGCCTTAAATTCACCTCCCATACAGATATTTGGTTGCCCTAATCTCATATCACAACCATATAAATTTGTCCTTAGATATATGACCTTATCTCTAGGTCATGATATGATTTCTAAGGGTCTCGACCCTTTCTTCCATCACAATTTGAGCGCATCCAAAAGCAGATCTTAGGGAAATGACTTAAGGTCTATAGCACCATAGAATTAGCCCTTCCCAGGCCTTATCCCTTACATAGAAAGAACCTCCTCTTCTTGCGTAGATCTACCTTCCTTAAGGAAAAAATGACATGGAGATCCTTCCCCACAACTCTGAGCAACCTCAACCTTATTTCTAGTCTTGGATCTACCCTTTTATGCCCTCATTCATCGTCCATTAGGTCTTTGCAACTCCCTATGTACTCAGACCTCTTCCTAGGGCATGATTACACGAGATAAGCCATACTTTTGATGTGTCTTCTAGTGATCTACCACTCGCTTTCTTATATTTTCCCTTTTGCAACATCTAGCCTTCTCTAAGGTCTTCTTCAAGCCTTGCAAACTTGTCCATTTTACAATAATAACCCCAACTAAATTACGGTAAGGGTTTCTTCTAGTTAATTAAAACCCCATCATGATGGGGTTTTAGACTGTAACTCTATTTCCTTACATTCACTGAAGGTGATATTTCACTAAGTCAGAAGAAGTATTAGGCCTTACACTAATCCCGAAAAGTATTTTCAATCTAAGTTTTTATAAGAAAGCTAATATCATGCATTTCCATCATCATCAAAGTTAAGAGTAATGGGATCTTGTGCTTTTAAACAACATTTAACCTCAATCCTATAAATAAAGTAAATACTACCCTTCATTACATTTGACATTTTATCCATCAAACTTTATGAATTTGTACCATCTTCATCAAAGCTAGGGTAGGTGGATAGTGCGCTTTAACAACATATAAACTAGGGTAAGTGGATAATGTGCTTTTAACATATAAACTAGGGTAAGTAGATAATATGCTTTTAACAATATGTAATCTTGATCATATAAATAAAATAAAATATATACCATTTTTTATAATTTTCTTTTATAAAATATTTTGCAAATCTAATTTTATAATTAATCTTAAAATAATTTTAAAATAATAAATTATTTAAAAACTTATATTGAAATTGAAATTATTAATAAAATAAAATTTAATATTAAAAAGACATAATTAAAAAACATTATTTTATACCATTAAATGGTTAATGGTCCCTTTAAAAAAAAATCAAAAAACAATCATGATCCTACTTTGCCAGCCTGTATACCTGCTTAACGGTACTAGGGAAGCATGTTGCTGGAAGGATTTCAAAATTTTAAGTAAAATCGCAGGGTACCCGACGGATTTAAAATTTTAACTAAAATATCATATAATGGATGCGATGCCATTAAATTGGAATATAGGTAGAGAAGCTACTTTTGTTAGTGGAGAGGAGTGGCATGGAATGTAGGTAGAGAAGCTGCTTTTGTTAGTGGAGCGAAGCGGCATTTGGGAGTGGAGAGTTTTTTTGTTCAGTGTTTGTTTTTCTTGTCTGGTGTTAAGCATGGCCATGTGCAGTTTATTGTTGCTTTGTTGTGATTTTTTCCCATTATTCTAATGTTTTTGTATTTTCCTTTTGTTTTATTTTTATTTGAGGATGAATATTGTTTTGGTTTGTAGAGTGAGTTAGGATTTTTCTTTATTTTGGATCTGTGAGAGTTAAGAGGGAAATGGAGGATAAGAAGGTATGATGAAATTAGCAGCAGATTCAATCTCAAGGTATTCACTCTTTCCTTTTTATCACATTTGATTTGGAGATGACATTGTATATATTATGTAATAATTGATTATGAAGGGTACCTGCGTTTTATTTATTTCAGGGTGCAAAGCTCCTGGGCTGGAGGAGAAGCGGGGCAGAGTTTTTGGGTCAGAGGTATATAAATTTAAAAAGAATATGTGTTTGTTTTTCAGTTTCTTAGTTCCTTCTAAGGATATAAGAAATTATCCACCATTTCTTAGTCATCCTTTAGCCTCTTCCTTTCTATCCCTCACTCGAGGGTCATGCTGTAATAATTCTGCAGGGTCATTCTGTCATAATTCTACAGGGTTTTTTAATTTTAGGGGCAGAGTTCTGGGGCTAGAGAAGTTGTAGGAGCAGAGTTTCCAGGCTAGAGAAAAAAAAAGACGCAGGGTTTTTGGGGCGAAGGAAATTTGCCTGTTAGTGACCACTGAACCCTAATCTGTATTTAGTCTTTATTTTTTTTAGCTGTATTGCAATTCATATGATTTATATTTAGATTAAACAAAAAAATATTGGTCACTTATGTAAATTGTAACATAAATTTATCTGTTAGGATTGAATAAATTAATTATGGGAAGAACAAGCGAATGAACCAGCTAGAACCTAGGTAGATATGGGTATAATAGCCTTTCCACTGAGAAATAAAAATATGGTTATGGTACAGAAAATTATTTTCAACGTCTAACCCAATCACAAACATTTGAACCCTAATTTCGAATTAAATCAAGAAACTCATGATCCTCTCTATATCTATTTGCTTGGAATAATTGCATGAACTATTTGTCCTACTGCTGGAAAAGCCAACAGAATATACAACCACTACCATTGATGCTGCTTCTCTAGTAGCCACCCTTGCTTTCCTTTTGCATTTGCACATGTACCAGCAACATCCTACTTGGGAGATACGATCCTGGGGAGGGCAATCTGTTTGGTATGCTTTAGCTACCTCCTTTCTTTCCATGCAGAAGCACAACCAACAGCATTTGAACCACCAGCATCATATATTGATGCAGGTGTTAGCAGGGGTGGTTCTCTAGTATCTACCCTTGCTTTTCCTTTGCATTTGCACCTGTAGCTACCCTTGCTTTCCCTTTGCATTTGCACTTATACCACCAGCATCATGCTGCTTCGCTAGTAGCTACACTCGAACCCTTTTTTAGGTATCAGGGATATCCGCTGTGTGGTAGTGCTCTAGCATTATTGGGAGTTATATTCCCACTAATTCGTACTCCCCTTTTTTAATCTTTCTCTGTTTTCTTCCCTGAATAACTCATTATCATTTTTCAATGTACAATTATATATGCTTGGTCTAACATTTTCTCCTTTAAGATTTCCCTTGGAATAATTCATTATGATGTTTTAATGTTTCTATGTTTTAATGCTTTGGCTATTTTCTTCTTGAAATAACTCATTATCATTTTTAATGTTTATATTCTTGGTCTTACTTTTGGTTATTTAAGCTTTTCTCTGTTTTCTTCTTGCAATAATTCATTATCATTTTTAAATTTTTATAAGGCTTTATATTAGGAAAACCGTGACAGATTTTTTATTTGGTTAATCAAGCGCCATTTAATTTCATATTATGATATATGAACAGAAGGTGAAGGGTTTGAATTATATTCGATATATGAGCAAAAGAAGAAGGGTTCGAATCTGGATTGATTATATTGTATATGAAAGGAAAGTCGAGGTTCTATTCTAGATAATATATTATTACCTACTGTGATATCTATTACCTTGAGAGCGCTCAACCTATAATGGCATAGACTTACCAAGTTTTAATAAGCACTGTTCTAATGGATTTTCTCCTTATATAATTTTGCCCATAGTTTGATATCCTCTCTATCAACCTTTAATGGCATCGACTTACCAAGTTTTAATAAGCAATGTTCTAATGGACTTTCTCATTATATAATTTTACCCATCGTTTGATATCCTCTCTATCAGTATCAACCATGTGTATCATTTAATGCTATATTCTTTGTTGGCCTACTATCAAATTCGGATCTATGAAATGATATTCATGGATTGTTTGATATAATTCAGTGTTATTTACGGTTTATGGTTTAATTTAGATTTTTTTTAGAGAATTCCAGAAGAAATTGAATAAATTCAGCCTTTCCAGTGAGAAATAAAAATATATGAGAAATAAAAATATATGGTTATGGTGGAGGAACTTTTTTTCCATCTCATCTCTAACCCAATCACAAACATCTGAATCCCAATTACGTCGTAATTGTATTAAGAAACTCATAATCTTACCACGAATTTCTGGAACCGCATCTCTCTATATCTCATCTCTAACCCAATCACAAACATTTGAATCCCAATTACATTGTAATTGGATTAAGAAACTCGTAATCTTACCACGAATTTCTGGAACCACATCTCTCTCTATGTATCTGTTTGGACCAATTGCACCAACCACTTGTCATACTGCTGGGCAAACCAATATACAACCACTGTCATTGATGTTGTTGCTCTAGTAGCTACCCCTGCTTCTTTAGTCGCTTGTATTGGATGAAGTGCTGATGGGCTTGGTTTTATGGGCAATATAAATGGAATTACATGTTTCCAATGGAAGTTTAAGTCACTAACCTCCATTTTAATAAGACATTTTTCTTCAGATTTCCATGTAAGTCATTTTAGTAGGATTTTTTTATTTTCAGATTTGATTGTGAAATCACAATATGGTAGTTTCTTTAAATAGTAACTAGATAAAAATAAAAAAAGTACATATAAAATCGTAGTATGGTATTTAGCTAGATAAACAAAGTGCATATAAAATCGTAGTATGGTACTTAGCTAAATAAAAAAAGTGCATATAAAATCAATAGCTCTTAGTTCTTATTTCAGGTAGTTAGGATTGTAGGTCCAGATTGGTATTATTGATTAAAGTGTAAATCTTAGCCTAGAGTATTATTGGTATTATTGGTATGACCATAAATGCATCTATTTTTATGGCCATAAATTGAAGATAAAATTTCTCCACAAATTTCTCCGCTGAGAAATAAACACATGTAGTTATGGTACACAAACTTCTTTTACAAACATCTGAATCCAAATTAAATAAAAACACTAATCTCCACGGATTTCTGGAACCACATCTCTATGTATGTATCTGTGTGGATCAATGGCACCAACTACTTGTCCTACTCTTGGGCAAACCAATATACAACCACAACCATTGGTGTTGCTTCTCTAGTAGCTACCATTGGAAGTTTTAAGCCATTTAGTAGGACTTTTTGTTTCAGAATGGATAGTGACATCGTAACATGGTATTTTTTTTGAAGAGTAACTAGATAAAGAAAGCGCAATAAGGTAGAAACTAGATAAAGGAAGTGCATATAACACCAATAACTCTTATTCTAGGAGGGTAGGGTTAGGAAGGTAGAGTTGTAAGTTCAAATTGGTATTTTTCATTAATTTATCATGGGTGCTAGTGTAAATACAACTTAAGTGAATTGAAAATAATAAAGTGAACTTATAAATAGGTATAAGCATCAATGTATCTAAGTTTAAAGTGAATAAATTTTAAATTGATGTTTTTAGTGGTCTTATCAAATTTACACAAGCATATGTTTGTTAACTATTTTTTATTCCAATTTCATTCTAGGTGATTCTCCAAATTTTAACCATATAAAATTTGGATAATATGTTTATTAAAATGTTTCATTATAAATACGTTTTTTAGTTTTTTTTTGTGTTTGATGCAGGAAAATAAGAGATGATGTTGATTCAAAAATACAAGAAAGATGGAAACTGATATTAAAGATGTACAAGGAGATGAAATTTTAAGTTAAATTAGAAGTAGATAGATATATATGTAATATATAATTTTATTTATTTACCCCTAAATCATGTTTAGGAAAAACCCAAGGCTCCATATTTAATAAAATTGGTTATTGGTGAGGATTGTCTTTATTGGTGAAAATTGTTGTTTTCTATTTGGATCAAATTTTAAATTTATGCATTGTATTATGTAATGGATATAGTAATAATTGGAAATTAATAATAATAATGTATTCAAATATATTAATAAAATTTAATAAAAAAATTAAGTTAAAAAATTAATTGGATTATTTTAAAACTTAATTGTGAGTTTAATGTATATTTTTATCTTAATTTGAAAATCACTTTTATAATTACTTGTATTTTAAAATTCTGGTTTTAAATTTATAGTATGTCTTAATAATTGATATTTCATGATAGTGCTATAGTTTTTTTTTAAATAAAATCATTTCACAAACTTTTTCAATCAACTTACATTTCAAAAATATAATTGACCAACAATATCATAGTACATTTCAAAACATTGACAATAATCCTAAGTTATTAACACTTTTATAATTACTTGTATTTTAATATTATGGTTTTAAATTTATAGTAGGTGTGTTAATTAATTAATATTTTATGATAATGTTATAGTTTTTTTAAATATAAATATTATTTTACAAACATTTTCAATGAACATACATTTCAAAAATATAAATGACCAACAATATCACAATACATTTCAAAACATTGACAATAATCATAAATTTTTTAACATTTTTATAATTACTTGTATTTTAATATTATGGTTTTAAATTTATAGTGTGTGTGTTAATTAATTGATATTTTATGATAATATTATAGTTTTTTTAAATAATAAAATTATTTCACAAATGCTTTCAATCAATCTACATTTCAAAACTACAAATGACTAACAATATCACAATACATTTCATAGCACTGAGAATAATAATAATTTTTTTACAAGCCTCCTCAAGCACTCTACAATTCAAAAACATCACAAATTTTCCTCTCCATGTAATATATATATATATATATATATATATATATATATATATATATATATATATATATATATATATAAACAATATTTTAAAAATTAATCTTTGATAATTTGAAATAAATATACATTTAAAAATTTAATTTATAATAATGAAAGTTTTAGTGTTTGTATGTGTTGTATATGTGCTATTTTTGTTTGTTGTAATGTGAAAATTTGAATGCTTGTTTTTATCATGTGCTTGTTGTATTATGTGTTTATTTGTTTGTTTTTGTTGTGTATAATAATTTTAAACATGTATAATATTATATGGAAAAATTATATTAAATGTTGAATGTTGTATTTAAAATGTTTGTATCTTTTTATATCTAATTTGTTTATTAAAATACTAATTTATTTTTATTAATATTTATGTGCAATAATTTCATACATAAATAATATTATATGAATTTGTTTATTTTTGTTTCTTAATTCAGTATTACAATTTTTTTTAGCAAGTTTTAATCAATATAAATAAATAACCATAACAATATAATGATACATTTTAAATATATAAATCATCATGACAACATCAAATGACTATGCATGATCACATATACAAGGATTGCACTTGGAATGAGTTAAATGCTTAATACATTGGATATTGATGTTTAATTTAATGATGTAGATTTTTTCTTCCCAACATTATTCATCACTATACATTTTAATAAAAATATACATAACATCACCAGCAAGAAGTTTTAAGTTGTATTATAATTTATATTAATGTTTAATTTAACAAAATCATTTTTCTTTCAAGAATGATCAAATATACACATTAATTAATTGATATTTAATAAATATATGTTATAGGTTTTTACAAAAAAAATCAATCAACATGCATTTTAAAAGTATAAAGTACTAACAATATACAATACATTTCAAAACAACTAATAATTATAAATTCTTTACAAGCCTCAAACAGTCTACATCTCAAAAACATATCACAAATTTTCACATGTAACATAAATAAAAGAAATATCATCAATCGATAACAATATTCTAAAAATTGATCTTATATAATTTGAAATAAATATACATTTAAAAATTTAATTTATGATGATGTAAGTTTTATTGTTGTGTTGTACATGTGTGTGTGTTTGGTAATTTAAATATTTGTTTCTAACATGTCTTTGTTGTTGTGTTAAGTGTTTGTTTGATTTTTTTTTTACTATGTATAATAATTTCACACATATATAATACCATATGTAAAAAATATATTTGGGATTTTATCTATAAGAATGAGTTGAATGTTGTATTTTAAATGCTTGTATTTTTTGTATAATGTGTTTGTTAATTGTAATTTATTTGTATTTGTTTACTTTTTATTAAACTAAACATTAACATAAATAGAAATACAATATTCAACTTTCTGCAGATAATATGTATCAATTGCTTAGATAAAAAAATGTTTTTATTAAATTAAATATTAACATATATAAAAATACACTATTCAACTTTCTCTAGAGGATATGTATCTATAAAATTATTACACATATGCACACACTCGCAAATATATATCATAATTTATTTTTCTAAAGGTATATTAATTTATAATATTAGGAAGAAAAAAACTATATTATTAAATTGAACATCAATATCAAATAGATTAAACATTCAACTCTTTTGAAGTGCAAACCTTACATATGTGATGGTGTCAAGATATTAATAGATTAAACATTCAACTCTTTTGAAATACAAACCTTACATATGTGATGGTGTCATGATTATTTATATATTTATAATGTATCTTTATATTTTTATGGCTATTTATTTATATTGATTAAAACTCTTACGAAAAGAAATAAATTTGTAAAATTCAATGAAAATATAAATTAAAGAAAAAGAAAAAGAAAAAAACATTTTTATATGATGTTATGTATGATATATGAAAATGATAGCAAGTAAACCAATACAAATAAATTACAATTAACAATGACATTTAAAAAAAAAATACAAACATTTAAATTACAACATTCAACTCATTTTTATAGATAAACTTCCAAATATATTTTTGACATGTGGTATTATATGTGTGAAATTATTATACACTTAAATAAAACAAATAAACAAACACATAACACAACAAATACATGACAGAGACAAACATTTAAATTACCAAATACACTAACATGTACAATACATAAAAAAGAAACTTCCATCATCATAAATTAAATTATAAATGTATATTTATTTCAAATTATTTCAAATTTATTTTTAGAATATTGTTTTCATTAGAAGATTTATTTATTTATTTGTGTTACATGGGAAAATTTGTGATATGTTTTTGAGATGTAGAGTGTTTGAGGCTTGTAAGTAATTTATAATTATTCATTGTTTTGAAATGTATTGTGATATTTTTTATTTATTTATGATACATGGGAAAATTTGTGATATGTTTTTGAGATGTAGAGTGTGTGAGGCTTATAAATATTTTTTTGCATTGTTTTGAAATGTATTGTGATATTGTGAGTGGTTATATTTTTGAAATGCATGTTAAGAAAAAGTTCGTAAAATCATTTTATTATTTAAAAAGCATATGGTATTATTAAAAAAGATCAATTAATTAATGCATATATTATATTATTTGAAAAAAATTGAAAAGAAATTGAGTTTGTTAAATTAAATATTAATATAAATTATAATACAACCTAAGACTTTTTGTTGGTGATGTTATGTTGATGGATAATGTTTGTGATATTAAGCATTCAACTCATTCCAAGTGCAAACCTTGGATATGTGATGGCATATTCATGTGATGTTGTCTCGATTATTTATATATTTCAAATGTATAATTATATTGTTATGGTTATTTATTTATATTGATTAAAACTTGCAAAAAAAAATAATTTGTAAAATTAAAATACAGAAATAAACATTTTCATAAAATATTATTTATGTATGAAATTATCGCACATAAGCATTAATAAAAATAAATTACACTTACTAAGCATATTATAAAAAAAAAAAAAAAAATACAAACATATAAAATACAACATTCAATTGATTTTTACAAATAAAATTTGAAATAAATTTTTTACATATGGTATTATACATGTGTAAAATTATTATACACAACAAAAACAAACAAACAAACACATAATACAACAAACATTCAAACTTCCACGTTACAACAAACAAAAACCACATACACAATACAAACTAACAATAAAACTTCCATTATTATAAATTAAAATTTTAAATGTATATTTATTTCTAATTATCAAAGATTAATTTTTAAAATATTGTTTTCAATTAAATATTTGTTTTTTTGTGTTAAGTAAAAAGGACAATTTGTGATGTGTTTTTGAAATGTAGGGTGCTTGACTAGGCTTATAAAAAAGTTATTATTGTTCTGAGTGTTTTGAAATGTATTGTGATATGGTTAGTCATTTATATATTTGAAATGTGCTTTCATTCTTCAGGCATGTTTTTGGGAGCTGTTGCGGCAGGATAACTACATCAGGCGAGCCGGCTTATATATTTACATCATCATCCAGCCTTATCATCCTATTTTCCTATACACACGCTGGTTTTTGGCACCGTGCTACCTGCATCGACCTTTTCCTATCTATTAACATATTTCTAGACTTTTCTTTCACTTTGGTATAGCTGGTTTTTTATACTTACCTATATACATGTTTTCGATGAATCTTCTTATGCCATGTATTATAGTGTAACAGGGATGCATGATATATGTGAATGGGATGGACTTTTCCTCCCGTAATGCTGTTTGCCATTTTACATCATGGACTCCGATGATGGAGTTTACATGATTGTAGTTTTGGATATTTTCTAAGTCTTTCACATGCTGTTCTCACAGCTGTGATGTAATTCATGTACATGGACTGTTATATTTTACCCTAATATACCAGCGTTTTTTTTCCTCTGAAAAAGAAAAAAAAATATTTGAAATGTAGATTGATTGAAAGCATTTATGAAAAATAATTTTATTATTTAAAAAAACTATAACATTATCATAAAATATCAATTAATTAACACATCTACTATAAATTTAAACCATAATATAAAAATGCAAGTAATTATAAAAGTGTTAAAAAAAATGTATGATTATTATTAATGTTTAAAATTGTTAAAAAATTATGATTATTATTAATGTTTTGAAAAGTATTGTGATATGGTTGGTTAGTTAAATTTTTGAAATGTAGGTTGATTGAAAAAGTTTGTAAAATTATTTTATTTAAAAAAAAACTATAACATTATCATAAAATATCAATTAATTAATACATATCATAAATTTAAAACCATAATATGAAAACACAAATAATTATAAAAGTGATTTCCAAACCAAGATAAAAATATATATTAATTTCACAATTAAATTTTAAAATAATTTAATTAATTTTTTAACTTCAATTTTTATTAAATTTTATCAATATATTTGAAGACATTATTATTATTAATTTCTAATTATTACTACATCCATTACATAATACAATGCATAAATTTAAAAATTACATAAAAAAATAAAATAAAATAAAAAACAACAGCAGCAACAATCCTCACCAATAAACATGGCCATGGTTTTGATGAGGGCTTGAGGGAAGGGAAAACCCTCTCCCTCAAAAATAAATACCAATTTTATTAAAGATGGAGTTTTGGATTTTTCCTAGACATAATTTAGAGGTAATAAATAAAATTATATATCATAAGCTTACATATTTATCTATCTACTTTTAATTTAACTTTGAATTTCATCTCCTTGTACATATTTAATATCAGCGTCCATCCTTCTTGTATTTCTGAATCAAGATCATCTTATTTTCCTTCATAAAACACACAAAAAAGGAAAAATCATATTAATAACAACACATTTTAATAAACATATTATCTAATTATATTGTTAAAATTTGGAATGAAATTGGAATAAAAAATAGTTAACAAACAAATGTGTAAATTTAATGTGACCACTAAAAACATCAATTTAAAATTTATTCACTTTAAACTTAGATACATTAATGCTTATACCTATTTATAAGTTCACTTTATTATTTATTTATTCACATAAGCTAGTATTTACACTAACACCTATGAAAAATATCAATCTAAATTTACAACCCATCCAACCTTACCTTCCTGGATAAGAGTTATATAGGTTATATACACTTTCTTTATTTCATTACTCTTTCGAGAAACTAACCTATTATATTTTGTTTATGTAATTACTCTTTAAAATAAAGAAACTACCATATTACTATTTTACTATCAAGAAAAAGCATTAGAAACCTGTAATTCCATTTATAGTGCTAGAGTAACATAAAATCAAGCCCATAAGCACTTCTTCATCCAATGCCAATGACTAAAGAAACAAGGGTAGCTACTAGAGAAGCGTCATCAATGGCTGTGGTTGTATAATGGTTTGTCCAGCAATAGGACCAGCAGTTGGTGCCATTGGTCCAAACAGATACATATAGAGAGATGCGGTTCCAAAAATTCATGGTGGAGATTAGTTTCTTGATCCAATTAGATTTAGATGTTTGTAAAAGAAGTTCCTGTACAATAACCACATGTTTATTTTTTAGTGGAGAATTTTTATGGTCAATTTATGGTCATAAACATATATGCATTTATTGTCATATCTATTTATAAGTTATTTAATTTTGACTTTAGGCTAGTATTTACACTAACAACCAACAACTGGTAAATTAATCAATAATACCAATTTGGACTTACAATCCTAACTTCCCTAAATAAGAGATATTGATTTTATATGCACTTTGTTTATCTAGTTACGATTTCAACATCAAATCTGGAGAAAATGACTTAAGCTTTCATTGGAAACCTGTAATTCCATTTATATTGCCAGAGTAACACAAAATTAAGGCCATCAGCACTTCATCCAATACAAGCGACTAAAGAAGCAGGGGTAGCTACTAGAGCAGCAACATCAATAGCAGTGTTTGTATATTGGTTTGCCCAACAGTTTGATATACTGATAGAGAGGAAATTTATATAAAGAGAAAAGCCATTAGAACAGTGCTTATTAAAACTTGGTAAGTCGATGCCATTATAGGTTGAGCGCTCTCCAGGTAAGGGTTCGAGTGTAGCTGCTAAAGAAGCAGCATCAATGGCAGTGGTTGTATATTTTTTGCTCCAGTGGATTGCCTCAGAAAAGAAAGGGTTCGACGGAATCGTCTCTCAAACCACCCCTGCTAACACCTGCATCAATATATGATGCTGGTGGTTCAAATGCTATTGGTTGTGCTTCAAGCAGCAATAGCAAGCAGATTGCCCTCTCCGGGATCGTATCTCCACCAACCCTGCTAACGCCTGGATCATGGCTCAAGTATGATGTTGCTGGTATAGGTGCAAATGCAAAGGGAAATAAAGGGTAGCTACTAGAGAAGCAGCATCAATGGCAGTGGTTGTATCTTCTGTTGGTTTTCCCACCAATAGGACAAATAGTTCATGCAATTAATCCAAGCAAATACATACAAAGAGGATCATGAGTTTCTTGATCTAATTCGTAATTGGGGATTGGGGTTCAGATGTTTGTGATTGGGTTAGACGTCAAAAAGAAGCTCCTGTACCATAACCATACTTTTATTTCTCAGTGGAAAGGCTATTATACCCATATCTACCTAGGGTCTAGCTGTTTCACCTGCTTGTGCTTTCCATAATTAATTTATTCAATCCTCACTGATAAATTTCTGCTACAATTTGCATAAGTGACCAATATTTTTTTTTAAATCTAAATATAAAACATATGAATTGCAATATAGCTAAAAAAAGATACAGATCAGGGCTCGGGTCACTTACAGACAAATATCCTCCGCCCCAAAAACCCCGCCTCTGCGTTTTCCCTGGCCCTGAAACTCTGCTCCTGCAACTCCTTCAGCCCCAGATCTCTGCCCCTGAAATAAAATACCGTGCAAATTATTACAGAATGACCCTGCAGTATTATTACAGCATGACCCTCAAGTGAGAGTGGTTATAGCATGATGAGGGGCTCCCCTCGACTGAGGGATGATTTATTATATCCTTAGAAGGAACTAAGAAACTGAAAAACAAACACATATTCATTTTAAAATTGATATACATCTAGCCCAGAAACTCTGCCCCTACTTCTCCTCCAGCCTGTAAACTCTGCACCCTGAAATAAAATGTAGAAACTCTGCCCCTGCTTCTCCTCTGGCCCGGAAACTCTGCACCCTGAAATAAAACGTAGGTACGCTTCATAATGAATTATTACAGAATACATACAATGTCATCTCCAAATCAAACATGACAAAAAGAAAAAAGTGAATACCTGAGGTTGAATCTGCCGCTTATTTCATCATAATCTCCTATCCTCCTTCCCCTTCAACCCTCCCTTTCCCTTTCAACTCTCATAGATCAAAATACAAGAAAAATCCTGATTCACCGTACAAACCTAAACAATCTCCATCCTCACAAATAAAAATCTGAATAAGAAAAAAAAAAAAAAAAAAAAAAAAAACATCAGAACAATGGAAAAAAGTCACAACACATCAATACAACAGAGCAACAATAAACTACACATGGCCATGATTAACACCAGACAATAAAAACAAACACTGAACAAAAAAAAATCTCCACTCCAAATGCCGCTCAGCTCCACTAACAAAAGCAGCTTCTCTACCTACATTCCTTGTGGCTCCTCTCCACTGACAAAAGCAACTTCTCTACCTACATTCCAATTTAATGGCATCCCAGCCATTATATGATCTTTTAGTTAAAATTTTAAATCCGTCCGATAACCCTACTATTTTACTTAAAATTTTCAAATCCTTCAAGCAACATGCTGGCCTAGTACCGTTACGCAGGTATACAGGCTGGCAAAGTAGGATAATGAAATCTTTTTGAATTTTTTGAAAGGGCCATTAACCATTTAACATTAAAAAATAAAGTTTTTTAATTGTATTTTTAATATTAAATTTTATTTTATTAATAATTTCAATTTCAATTTAAGTTTTTAAATAATTTATTATTTTAAAATTATATTTGCAAAATATTTTATAAAAGAAAATTATAAAAAAATAGTGTTTATTTTATTTTAATTATATGATCAATGATTAGATATTCTTAAAAGCACATTATCCACCTATCCTAGATATATTGTTGATAAAGCATATTATCCGCTTACCTTAGCTTTGATGAAGGTGGTACGAATTCATAAAGTTTAATGAATAAAATGTCAACTGTACTGAAGGATAGTATTTACTTTATTTATAAGATTGAGGTTAAATGTTGTTTAAAAGCACAAGATCTCATTACTCTTAACTTTGATGATGATGGAAATACATGATATTAGCTTTTTTATAAATACTACTTAGGTTGAAAATACCTTTTGGGATTAGTGTAAGACCTAATATTGCTTTTGACTTAGTGAATGCTCACCTTCATAGAATGTAAGGAAATAGCTTTCCAGGCCAAAACCATGATGGAGTTTTAATTAACTAGAAGAAACCGTAATTTAGTTTCTAAGGCTTGAAGAAGACCCTAGAGAGGGCTAGACGTTGCCAAAGATAAATTATAAGTAAGTGAGTGGTAGATCACCAGAAGACATCTCAAAAGGATGGCTTATCTTGTGTAATCATGCACAGGGAAGAGGTCTGAGTACCTTAGGAGTCACAAAGACCTAATGGAGGACGAGTGAGAGCATAAAAGGGTAGATCCAAAACTAGAAAGAAGGTCGAGGTTGCTCAGATTTGTGGGGAAGGTTCTACATTTAATTTTGTCCTTAAGGAAGGCATATATATGCAAGAAGAGGAGGATATTTCTATGTAAGGGCTAAGGCCTAGGAAGGGCTAATTCTGTGATGCTACAGACCTCAAGTCATTTCCCTAAGATCTGGTTTTGGATGTGCTCAGATTGTGATGGAAGAAAGGGTCGAAACCCTTAGAAATTAGATCATGACCTAGTGATAAGGTCATAGATCTAAGGCCAAATTAATATGGTTGTGATATGAGATTAGGGCAACCAAAGATCTTTATGGGAGTGTGAATTTAAGGCAGAAGTGAATGAGAATGTGGCATGAGGAATAGAGCCAGTGAATGAGATGAAACAAGGAGAGAATGGCCTAAGTGATGGGTTGTCTCAAGGGTTTTGAGATAACAGAAAATCTACAAACCCTAGATCAGTCAAGCATTGATTGGCGAGGGTTATACTTGGTGCCTAGATCATGAAGAAGGTTTAGTCCTAAATTGGCCTCGTTTTGTGCACAATGTGAAGGTAAAAACCTTTATATGAGACATCCATGTGTGGTATGCTTCAGGCATAAGGGCTACAATTGCACACAAAAATTTCAAAGAGAAATAGGTGAAGAGAAATTTTTCAGATTGATAGAAGAACAATAAGAATTAGGATTGTGTGTTGGATTGTTTTGAGATGAAGGATATCAAACAAAATCAGGGAAATTATGAAAATAAATAAGGTCTTCACATAATTCATGAGAAACAATGGTTTTTGGTGGCCTTAATATCTATGATTTGAGGATCAAATCACAAGCGTGAGGGAAGTTTGATTGTTGCCTTAGATTAGTTAAGAAGTGATTGTAGTTGGACTGATTTGCAGACCCTAAGAAGAGTGATTGTAACAACTTGTGTGTCATAGAGGTAGGGCAAGTTGTGCAAGCCCTAGATTGGAAAATGAAAGAGATGTTTCAGAGATTTGAAAGGGCAGATGTGTGAGCCCTAGGTGCAACATTCTAGAGCAACCAAAATCATGACAAGTGGGTTGTGAGCACTATTCACAAATGAAGTTGTGAACAATTCAAGATGTAGTGCAAGAAGGAAAATTTTTGGAGCAGCGAAAGTGCAAAAAGTTGGAGGATTGTAGTGGCTTGCTTCAATCCCTTGAGAAGGACAGTAGGACTATCAGAGGGCAGATATTTTGGAGGACAGTCGCTTGAGAACAAAATTAGTATTATGAGAGGGAAGCGATCTTGAAGCCCTGAGGTTTGATCACTAAAGGAAGCAGGGCAACCAGTGGGCTAGATTCCATGCCCTAGATTAGTGAGTTGCAAGAGGGCAACTTCATTGATAAGTGGGAAGCCTCCAAGCCCTAGGTCTGATTATTATTGGAGCAACAAGAGTGGCAGTTAAAGACCTTATGATTCAGAATCCTTAATAGACTAAGGAACAACTAGAGGCCATATTTTTTTGAGCCTAAGATCAGTGACCTAAAGGAGC
Source organism: Pinus albicaulis (assembly GCA_034641835.2). Lineage (NCBI taxonomy): Eukaryota > Viridiplantae > Streptophyta > Pinopsida > Pinales > Pinaceae > Pinus > Pinus albicaulis. The sequence goes on from CM076581.1 coordinate 1,383,049,681, forward strand.
TGTGTACATTAATAGAGGCAGATTGAGGTGTTGTAGATTGGGGGGCAAGAGGACCCAACATATGTGTCTAGGGCACATGGACTGAAAGGGTTATGTGTGGCCACCATCAACAACTAGGGTGTTGCCTTGTTTAAGGTAGATTGGTTGTCAAAGTGACTGACACCAAACCCTAATTGTGTCCTTGTATCGGGGTTCTATGTAAGGGCCAATATCCCTAGTACAAGAGCCCTAATATTGTTGTATTCTAGATTGTAATATAACAAGGAAGGGTTTAAAAAGTTAAAAATTTGTCATGTGCAATAGTTTATTAACTTATGTATGTATATTTTGATGTGAAAAGTAGTTTGTTGTGGCATTTGAGTGAGTTTGTGTCAGAGATTCTAAGACCCAAACTTGATTCTCAAGTGTCGTAGAAAATAAACACATCCACCTTCAACCCATTCCAACAAATATATCTATGAAAAGTTTTTGTTGCCTATGCCTATCAATCCTGCAAAAAAAATTAGCATAACTCCTATATCATCTATGAAAGCTCATACTTATAGGCAGACTAGGCTTGCCTTTAGAGGCACCATCAAAGTTTAGTTTTATTTCTCCAAGAAGAGGGGGACTCCATTTAGAAGGAATGTTTCATTTTGGAAGAGGGAACTCAAGAGGAGATTTGCAAAGAGGGAGCAATATCTAATGATTGAAGAAATCCAACTTCGTGGTAGTTGCAGATTAAATATTGGGGGGGACAATTGCAAGATAAAATAGTTTCCTTAATGTCTTTGATAAATTTACCCCAAGCATCTTCTTCAAATTGTGAGTTGTTTTCAAAATTCTCCTGCTATAATTTCTCCAAGTCTCCCATAAAATGAATCATGGATGTAATTATTAGGATTTGTTAATTATGACTTGTTAATAACAAGGGAGAGATAGGATCCCCTTGTCTTATACCTCTAGAAGGGATGAAAATTGTTGAAGAATTTCCATTAATAAGGATTGAGAAGAAAACTTTTGAGATAAGAGCAAGAAGCCAATGGATCCATTTCTCTATGAGCCCAAAGGTAGTGAAAATATGATACATATATTGGTAGCTTATCTGGTCAAATGCCTTAGAAAAATATAGCTTAATAAGCATTCAAGATATGAGCTTAGGAAGAATCGACTTAAGCTTATTTTCAATGACTTTAGAAATGATTTTGTAAATGACATGCATAATGAAATGGGTCTATAAGAATATGGGTTTTCACCTTTGTTGTCTTTAGGAACAAGAAGATTTAAGGAAGTAATATCCAAAGCTAAATAGAATGAGTGTGTTCTTCTTGAATTCTCAACTAGTTTCCACACATCCTTTCCTATGATTAGCTAGCATGTTTGAAAAAAATCTGTTGCGAATCCATGCAATGTTGGAGACTTGTCCTTTTGCATTCCCATCACTATTTTCTCAACCTCCACTGGAGATATTTCACCACGATAGATAACTATTTTTTCAGGAGTGACTAGAGCAAGAATATTTCGCATGATCCTTATCAATGATCTTTGATCCAAGAGTGGCTCTATGAGTAGTTTCTTGTGAAAGAGACAAATTATTCTTATGTTTCTTGATGATTTTATAACATGTTCCCTTATGGAACTTTGATGCAAGGAATCTTGTTATGTTGCTTGTACTATACCAAAAACTTTGTCCAATCCATGGATGTCCAAAACTCTGTCTAATCCTGGTCTTCCTTGGTAGCACAAGCCATAATCACTAGTGCCACAAAAATATCTGAAAACTCGCTTCACTGCTATCCAATGCTCCTTCCCTGGTTTTGAAATAAACACGCTCAATACTTCCATTGCATATGCAATGTCTAGTCTAGTACAGACCATTGCATACATCAGGCTACCCACTGCACTTGCATATGGAACACGAGACATATCATCCTCTTATTCTTGTGTCTTGGGACACTCTTCAACAAATAGCTTTACACCTACAGGAATAGGAACCTTCACTAGTTTACTATCCTGCATATTGAACCTCTACAATATTTTCTTGATATATTTCCTCTAGTTTAACTAGAGCTTCCTCTTTGCCTGATATCCCTTAGTTTCCATGCCCAAAATATAGTTTGTAGCACCAAGATCTTTCATATCGAATTTGGAGAACAATTGGGTCTTCAAATCTTGGATAATTTCTTTGTCATTTCCAATCAGCAACATAAAAGACCAAATAAATAACATGGTCACCAATTAATTTAAAATACACACATTGATCCCCTTTGCTTCTGGTAAAGCTAAGTCCTTGTATATAGGTATCAAATTTCTAATACCACATCCTTTATGATTGTTTTAACCGATACAGAGACTTTTTTAACCTGCATACCAGTTCTTCCTTACCCTTCACCGCAAATCCTTCAGGTTACTTCATGTAGATATCCTCTTCCAGATCCCCGTGAAGAAATTTTATCTTCACATCCATTTTTTCTACCTCAAAATCAAATGCAACGACAACAAATAAAAGTAATCTAATAGAAGTAACCTTGGCAACAGGAGAAAAATATCACCAAAATCAATTCCCGACACCTGGGAATAACCTTTTGCTACCAACCGAGCTTTGTATTTCTGCACCTTGCCTTCTACATTCATCTTCTTCTTAAACACCCGTTTGCTCCCGATGGGCTTCCTTCCAGTCGGCAACTCCACCAGATCCCATGCCTCATTTTTGTGCAAGGATTCCATTTCATCAACCATAGCCTCCTTCCGGAGTTTTCCGTCCTCTGAATTCACTGCCTCCCTAACATTTTTGGGATCATCATCAGTGACAGTAAAGAAAATTTTGAACAGAAATCAAATGGACTATACCTTTTTGGCTGTCTTCTTTCCCTAACAGATCTTCTCACAATTGGGGTTTGTGGACCTTCCTATTCTTAATATTGTTCTGTTGTAGAGTCTTCTTCATCCTCCTTTAGCTCAAACTCTATCTTCTTAGGTTCCTTTGGTAGGAATTCATGTTTAACAACATCTTTTACTTCTCTAAACATCACATCTCGACTGTACACAACCTTCCTTGTTTATGGGTTCCAAGGCTTGTAACCTTTTAAACCATCATTATACCCAATAAAGATGCACCTTTTAGATTTATTATCCAACTTAGTACTTTTCTCCTTTGGAACATGTACATATGCATTACATCCAAATACCCTCAAATGTGAAAGAGAGGGTTTTCTACCAGTCCATACCTCATGTGGAGTATTATCCTCTAACACTGATGAAGGTGATCTGTTAACTAGGTAACATGCAGTCTCCACTGCCTTTGCCCAGAATTATTGTCCTAACCCGGTACCACTAAGCATGCTTCTTGCCTTTTCCATCAGTGTTATGTTCATTCTTTCTACAACTCCATCTTGGCGAGGTGTGTATGGAGTAGTCTTCAGTTGTGCTATACCACACTTCTTACAAAACTCTTCAAATTCCATCTTGCAAAACTCTCCACCATTATCTGTCCTCAACACCTTTATCTTCTTCTCTATCTGGTTTTCCACCAGAATCTTAAATTCTTTAAATTTGTCAGAGACTTCATATTTATTCCTCAAGAAATATATCCATGTATTCCTTGAGAATTCATATATGAATGAAACATAGTATACCGACTTACCCAATGATGGAACCAACACAAGACCAAACACATCACTGTGCACAAGCTCTAATATCTTGTTCGCCCTCTTATAACCATAAGGAAAACTCACCTGATTTTGCTTCCCATATATACAATGCTCACATAAATCGAAATCTAGAGAGCAATTAGATATACCTTCTACCATACCATTACCATGCAGTATCTGAAGGCCCTTCTCTCCAATATGTTCAAGCCTTTAATGCCATCACATGGTATTTTCTCTAGAGACCGCTAGGCTTTCCGCTTCACTTTTAGGAACCACAGAACTGTTGCACCCATCAATAACAGTAATACACTGAAGCTTGTACATAGTTCCAATCCGAACTTCCTGCATTGATACTAGTGCTCCCCGAACCACCTTGTAGGTATCTTTCTTGAATAATGTTTTTACACTTGCAACATCCATCTTGCTTACATAAATCGGATTTATGGCCAATGCAGGAATATGCAGAACACCAGGAAGTGAGGCTAATCCTTCCACCTTGCAACTTCAACTTGACTTTTCCACGTCCGATGATTTTGGCGTTCCTATCATCCCCTAAGAAGACATCACCAGCATCATACTTCTCATACTTGCAGAACTACTCCCTATGGGGAGTGAAGTGAAAGAATGCACCTGATTCAATCAACCATGCCTCATGATCTACATGTGTATTTGAAGAAGAAGCCAAATACACATCCCCACCTTCATTTGAGGTGGTTTTTTCCTCTGCAGAAGGAGCATCATCAGATCACTTTCCTTTCTCAAGAGCTTTAGATCTGCAGTCCTTTTTGAAGTTGCCTTCCTTTCCGCATTTCCAACACACCTTTACAGGCTTTCCTGGAGATTTAGATCTCCCTCTAGATTTGGATCTCCCACTTGAAAAATTATTTTTGTTTCTGTTCTGGGACCTTCCTCGTATAGATAAGGCATCTCCATTCTGGCCCTCCATATTTCTCTGTCTCATTTCCTTCGACAGCAAGGCTAAGACAATTTCATCAAAATTCAAGGTAGTTGTATTGCTACCTATTGAAATAACCAGACTGTCCCACGAATCTGGTAGAGAACACAAAAAACTGATGCACTCATCTTCATCTGAGATTTTAATATCAACAGATGACAACTGACTTACCACAGTATTGAAGGCATTCACATGCTCTGTCACCAAGTCTCCATCCTTCATCCTCAGGCTAGACAATTTTTTCTGCAGGAACAATTTATTCACCAGAGACTTAGATTGGTACAAAGTCCCTAACTTGACCCACAAAGTCTTTGTCGTAGCTTCCCCAGATACATTCAACAATACCGAATCTGAGATACACAACTGTATCGCGCTCTTTGCCTTCCGATACAACTTTTCCCAGTCTTCATCTAACATTTCCATTGGTTTAGTACTCAGATCTACCAGGATCCAATGATCTTTATCCACCAGCAGATCCTCCATCTTGAGCTTCCACAACTCAAAATTATGACCATTAAATTTCTCGATCTCTATCTTTCCACCGCTCGCCATATTCTTTCACCGCAAGAATCGATCTTGCAAATCTCCCACTGAACAGGGTCTAGCACAAGCCCGAGAAAAAAACCCCTCAGTAGAAAAGGCATCCCCTTGAAACCGAAACAACTCTGATACAAAATGTAGGTTTTAACCCTGTACAAAAATTATCTGCAAAATAATTCTTAAAAATAGAAAAGAAATAATAGCGAGAACATAAAACATAAAATACATATACACAGAGATTTTTCTGCTGGATCCCAAAGCGGGACTGCCAGCTTGATTTTTCATTATATTCCTTTTAGTGTTACAAAACATATATATACATGCCGAAGCATTCATAAACCCCAATCCATTAACCCTGGATTAGAACATAATTGTAGTTCCCTTAACCAGATCTACAAAATACCAGGGGTCGAAAACCATCATGCCCCAAAACCACGTGCAAACCCATGCACAAAACCATAGGCGGGTCCACCCACCTAAAATAGGGTCCCAAAAAAATTTCTCGAGGCGCTACCCCAGACCCCACGTAGGGGGCTACCCGCCCCCCCTGTGACCCCCCCACTACGCCCAACGCAACGAATAAGGGGGGCTATCATGTTGAAGATGGCAACAAGAAACAGTGAAGGAGGCATCCTGAAACATCTTTCCAGATCCTAGTTGGAAAGTGATCACCTAAACTAGGTGGGGGCCACACAGGTGATTTTTTTGTCGCAAAGTCTATTTTTAGACATATGGATCATGGTATATGAGTTGCAGGATGCTATTTATGGATGATTGGTCGAGTTGGTAAAAATATATGGACCTCCATTTTTAGACATTGGGCGGTTTCTATTTTTAGACTACCGGGCTAAAAATAGAATAGTCAAATATTATTAACCCTTAATAATATTTAGAATATAATCATTATCTTATCCTCTTGGAGCACTTTAGTTTGATCCTTGGATGTGGCACATGCAGTTGACAGAAGGAATTGCACTATTCCTAGGGTTTAGTTGAGCTATTGCATGGTTGACTTCAGTTAGAACTCATGTGGCAGAGTTTGGTGGAGTCGATGAGACAGTAGATGGAGTTGTGTTCTGTTTAACTTAGTTGAACTAGTTGTATTTAGTCTAACTAATAAATACACTAGTGATGAGTGGTGTGAATTAATTATTAATTAATTCACTAATTATTAACTCATAAATCAACTAAAGAATACATCAAAGAATCAAAAGGCATGGACAGTCAGCTGAGACCAAATGTTAGAGGTGGGTGAAAGGGTGAGTCTACTATCAGTTGTGACTATAGTTGTGCATGAGATTTGCACACACATTGATTGAGATTTCCAATGAGGATTGCACAGTACAAGCCAAGGGGATTCAAACTTGGATCCCGCAATTAACCATCTTGGATTGCATAGTAGAGGTAGGCTAACAGGTGGAGGAGATTTGAACTTGTGACTTGTTCATATCTGAGCTTGTGTAGTGTGTAACAATTGGAGATAGTGCTGAGAGCTTGTGAGGAGTTTTTACTATGATTGTTACATGTTCTCTATCATTATAATATACAGTAGTTGGGGGTTTTCACCGTAAGCTTTTCCATTACATACCGTGTTCCATTACATACTGTGTTATATGTGTGCTTGATTATGTTTTAATGTGCGCATGCGACTGCTTCTAATTTCCGAAAATTGATGATCAATTGTAGAAGAGGTTATGTATTATGCATGAAGCTCAAATAGTGTGTAATCGGGATAATCTCGGTGAATAATTCAGCTATTATTCAAATTTCTACATGGTATCGGAGCGAAATTGATCATCGGATCTATTACAGTGATTACAATTTATTTCGGTAGACAGAGTCTGTAAGCGGGCCAGGTAGCCTCTGGATCCATCCTTTCTTTGAAAGGTGATATATCCAGTAAATGCCCCTACAGTCAATCTCTGTGCTAGAAATACTTTGGTCTCACATTAGATCAGAAGCGGTTGAGTTTTGAGCCGGTGGAATTCGAATTTGCAGCAGTGTTTTCTTGGTGTCGAAGTCAAAATGTCTTATCAAGGATTGCGATTGGAGTATGCTCTTGAAGGCAGCTCGAATTATATTGCATGGAGAGATAGGATGGAGGCGGTGTTAGATGACAATGGGCTGAAGGATTTCAGAGATTCTGAAGTCCAAAAGCCTGCTTCTAGCGATGTTGCCGCACTGGACGCATGGCAAAAGAAAACAGCAAAATGTCGAAGGATTCTGTTGGAAGGCGTGAAGGATCACATAGTGTCCAGCCTGCATGGTAAGGCTTCTCCATTTTTGATGTGGAAAGCCTTGACATATTTATTCCAAAGAAAGAGTGACCAGAGGAAGTTGGCGCTCAAGGATAAACTCAGGAACATTAAGATGGAGAAAGGCGACAGTATGCCCAAGTACCTCACGAAGTTCATCCAATACAAGGATGAGATGGGAAGTGTGGGGGTGACTGTAGATGATGAGGACTTGGTGACCTTGGCTCTTCTTGGGCTTCTGAAGAGTTGGCACTCCTATCAGGACTCTGTCGATGGTCGGGAAAAATTGCCAGGATGGGAGCGACTTTGGTCGGATCTTGTGCAAGAGGAGATAAGGCGAAGTACCAGGGATGGATCTTCATCAAAGGCATCTGATGAAGAGGATTGCGCTTTGGATGCCAAAGCAAGGAAGGGGAAGGGCAAGAAGAATGCTTCTCAATCCGGTGTGGATGGTAAAGAGCGTGACATGTCCAAAGTGAAGTGTTTTCACTGTCACGAGCATGGGCATTATGCCACGAATTTTCCACAGAAGAAGAAGAACAAGCAGGTTGCTAGAGCTGCAGCTGGTGAGGCTCTTGCCTCGCAATTTGAGCAGGACTTCTCATTGATCGCATGCATAGTGTCTAGTGCATCGGGATCGGGGTGGTATTTTGATAGTGGCACTTCCTTTCACATGACGGGAGATGTGAATCTTTTCAGTGACTTGGTGGAGAAAGATCTTCAGTTGCATGTTGAGTTGGGCGAAAATGGACGATACAATGTGACCGGAATTGGTACCATAACCTTTCAGAGGGATTCAGGTAAACTCATTCTTTTACAAGATGTAGTGCATGTTCCAGGTTTAAAGAAGAATTTGATCTCAGTCGCAATGTTAGAGGATAAAGGGTATGAAGTTGTCTTCAGTGAAGGAAAATTTTTCCTTCGGCACAAGGCAACATGACAAGTCAAGAAGGTTGGGATTCGAGCAAAGAAACTCTACAGACTTGAAGTAGATGGGATGTCTACGGAGCTTCCTACTGTTGGGAAGTGCAAGAAAGACATGCAATTGATGCTTGAGAGAGAGCAAGTTTTGCATGCATGTAATAGTGAACCTCGGGATGTGGAGCAGCCACAAGATGAGGATCATGGAGTGGAAGAAACCACTCATGTAGAGAAATTTCGTGCCAGATGGGCAGAGGGAGTGCATGCAGCTATACCACCAGGTGAGAGGTGGGGCGACATGCATGAATAATCCCAAGAGGAGATTTTTGGGCAGGATTCATGAGATGGTGTGGATCTCATGAATTGAACCTGGCTACGAGGTGCCCGCAGCGCAGCAGTAGCATGATCAGTTGGATTGATGCAGGCAGATCAAAGTGACAATGTCGGATACTGGAGCGCGAATCAGAGTTGACAACAAGTGCAGAGTGCATGGGTGCAAGAGTTCAACAGCGCAGTGGTTCCTGATGACATGTGCAATTGGGCCCAGCAGAATTTGAAGACTTTGATGATAGATGCATCATACTGATTGAGTTGTTTGGAGCCTATTCAGTTTCAGAGGAATTGCAGAGCAGATGCATGGAGTTGCATGGCGTTTGTGAAGGTTCCAGGGTGAATGCATGGAGTTGCATGTCGCATGCAATAAAAGTCCTTTCTTGTTGAGAGGGAGTGTTGAATATGGCAACAATAAACAGTGAAGGAGGCATCCTGAAACATCTTTCCAGATCCTAGTTGGAAAGTGATCACCTAAACTAGGTGGGGGCAACACAGGTGATTTTTTTGTCGCAAAGTCTATTTTTAGACATATGGATCATGGTCTATGAGTTGCAGGATGCTATTTATGGATGGTTGGTCAAGTTGGTAAAAATAGATGGACCTCTATTTTTAGACATATTAGGGCGAGTTCATTTTTAGATCGGCCGTACTAAAATAGATCGCCGAATATTATTAGCTCTTAATAATATTTGGACTATAAACATTATCTTATCCTCTTGCAGCACTATTTTTAGACATATTAGGCGGAGTCTATTTTTAGACTGCCAGACTCAAAATAGATCAGTCGAATATTATTAGCTCTTAATAATATTTGGACTATAAACATTATCTTATCCTCTTGCAGCACTTTAGTTCGAGCTACGGATGTGGCACATGCAGCTGATAGAAGAAATTACGCTATTCCTAGGGTTTAGTTGAGCTATCGCATGGTTGACTTCAGTTAGAACTCATGTGGCAGAGTTTGGTGGAGTTGATGAGACAGTTGATGGAGTTGTGTTCTGGTTAACTAGTTGAACTAGTTGTATTTAGTCTAACCGATAAATACACTAGTGATGAGTGGTGTGAATTAATTATTAATTAATTCACTAATTATTAACTCATAAATCAACTAAAGAATACATCAGTTAACTGCAATGCATGGACAGTTCAGTGGAGACCAGTGTTAGAGGTGGGTGAAAGGGCGAGTCTACTATCAGTTGTGACTATAGCTGTGCATGAGATTTGCACACACATTGATTGAGATTGCCAATGAGGATTGCGCAGTACAAGTCAAGGGGATTCGAACTTGGATCTAACAATTAACCATCTTGGATTGCGAAGTAGAGGCAGGCTAACAGGTGGAGGAGATTTGAACTTGTGACTTGTTCATATCTAAGCTTGTGTAGTGTGTAACAATTGGAGACAGTGCTGAGAGATTGTGAGGAGTTTGTACTATGATTGTTACATGTTCTCTATCATTATAATATACAGATAGTTGGGGGTTTTCAGCTGTAAGCTTTCCCCATTACATAATGTGTTGATATGTGTGATTGATTAATGTTTCAATGTGCGCATGAGATTGTTTTTAATTCCGCAAATTGATGATAAATGGTAGAAGAGGTTATGTATTATGCATGAAGCTCAAATAGTGTGTAATCAGGATAATATCGGTGAATAACTCATCTATTATTCAAATTTCTACATATCACCCCCTTGCTGTGCCCAACGCAACGAACAAGGGAGGATATAACCCCCCCACGTGTGTGACTAGTCGTGAAAAGAATATAACACATACCCAACACCCTAGGAGTTTTATCATCCTTTTTATTTTATCTTTTTCCCATTACATATCTACCATCTTTGATTTTTTTAGATTTTGACGAAAATATGTAGGAGAAATTTCTCTTAAGTCTCCATCATCAAGCTCTAATACCACTTTGATATTTTTATAAACTCCTCTTACTTAATATATATATTCATATAGAAGGGGATGGAAATTTTATCTTGGGAAGGGGCTAGTTCCGATATGAACATACTATGGTCATAATCCCTACCACAAGGAAACTCGTTGTTTTAATAAAGTTACCTCATAAATTAAAGTCATATATAATGAAATGTTCAATCCTCTTTTAATTCAATCCTCTCCTAATCTTTTATTCATCCAGGTTGTGGAAAATTTGGTAGAATCAACAACCAATAAACATAATTCTTCTAGCTTTAAAAAAAAATACCAAAAATATAGTATATCTATGCAACTGGAACCCAAATTTTTGAGGCTCCTAGGGTGAAGTTTAGATCCTCTCCCACCAAAAATAAACCAATATGGAAACAATCCATTTTGAATAATTTATCCCAATAATCCACCCTCTCCATGAATGGCCAATATACATTCATAAGAGTGATTTCTTTTTCCAAGATCGAGAGAGAATATAATAGTTCATATACCTATTGTAAAATTCCAAGAATTAGTAAGGGTAAAAGAACATTTATTTCACCTATTAATGTTCCTCAATAACCTCCCTATAGCATCAATAAAAGAAAATTATGAGCTAATATTTTTCAAAATTCTATGAGTTTTTTACCCATATATCATGATTTCTTGCAATAAAATTCCCTTGGAAATTTAAGATTGTGAAAATCATTTAAAACCATCTCTAGGGGGATTTTCTCCAAGACCCCTTATCAAAGAAATATGTTTACCACATTTATTTTTTAGTATGCTTATTTTTAAGCTAGTGACATATAAGGTTTCTTCCCCTTGTGAGAATATTTTTAACCATTCTCATCTAAGAAAACCCAACGACCTACCACCTTCATTTGGAAATCAACAGTTCCCTTGCTCTTCAATATAATATTATGCTTCAAGGTTTCCTTGGAAGGTGGGTATCTTGAGCCTTCGAATATTCTATACATATTACCATATTTGTAGAAGAATTGATTTGAGAGGCCCCATCTAATTGGTCCCCCTCTATCCTAGGAATAAGAATTAGAAGAGGGGGGGGAGGGGGGGGTTAGGGTTTCTAATTCCAAAGAAGTTGGGTAGAAATATTTTCAAGGGATCAAACCCTTTGCTTTCAAAATATAAACCTTAAGTCCCAAAAATAAAAATTTTAGAATATTTTATTTTTGTCAAAAGATACTCCAAGGATTTACCCATTGAAATGAGTAGTTATTTTATTTTATTTTATTTATTTATTTATTTTTATTTTTTTTCAGTAGGACCTTCCACCATATGATATTGATTTTGATTTGTATCAGAGGATTGGAAAGGATATTATAGAATTTAAGGATATCAAGAGATGGATAAACCAATCCCATCACCCCTTCCTTTTTTTAAGTCACCTTCCCTTGTATGACATTCAAATAAATCATGTGTCATAGGTGTGTAGATTGTGAGGTTGTACCATATAGTTTGATCCTCCAATGGATTGTCTATGTAATGTGGCACCTATTCCTCTAGAATCAACATTCATTTTACCTGCCTTACCTCCTACCACCCTTGTCTCCCTTGCAAAACATGTAAAAACCATTTTTCACTCTATAGTGACCCTAGTTCCTTGTATTGCACTCCACCTTATAAGAGTACCTTATGAACCAAATCTTACACACACACACACAGATATATATATATATATAATATATATATATATATATATATATATATATATATATATATATATATATATATATATAATTTTAAATGTTTAATAGTTTGTCATTTTATGACTTTTTTGTAAAAGTATATAAATTATTGTTAGAAATTAAATAACAGAGAAATGAAATGAAAATATTGGAAACGAAGAAAAGCGTAAAACAAGAGATACACATATACACGTGATTTACTCAATTCGGGCTATGTCCAAAGAGAAATAGTGAGTAACTTCCTCTTCGCCCTCACAAAGTCTCATCTCTTTTTGCCACCGAATAATACATAGTTTTAATACAATTCCCTCATAAAAAATGAGGGTTTCCTTCTAGGGAAAAAAACTCCTAAATTAACATAACTTCTATCGTCAGATATTTTACCTAATGAACGGTCTAGATTGACTACGAAATTGCGATATTTTAAATGACAATTTTCTTTAAAAATTTATCTCGGGGGAAGCTCAAAGCATGTTGTCGCCCCTTTGGACCCCCCTATAACACTAGTTGGGGGGCAAGCCCCCACACTCCCCCATAAGGGATTTGGATTCAAAACTAGCTAAAAAAAGACCTCTTAATCAAGAAGATAATCAGGCTCCACACCCAACAATTATATGATGATGATATATAATTATTCTCCAATCATTTTCTAGATGGGAATAAGGAGAAGTTGAACCTTCGAATATTGGGTGCAAAATGTATTATTTAAATTGCTCCATTGGAACACTTAGAAATACCATTATAAAAAGATAGATGGTACAATGTATATTTCATGTGTAGGAGAAGAACCTACTAGTGACAATTTCCAAATAAAAATGATGGCAACATAATTTTCTTACCATTTTTTTTTTGCAAATGGCTTGATAAGTTTTGAGAACTAAAAAACTCATTTAAATAGTTTTAAAAGTAACATTCTTTGAAATTGTAAATGTGAAGATAATTAATCTTTAAATGATATCAAATCCAAGTTTTATCAACATGTTAAATTGATTAACTAAGATATTATTGAAGCTTAAATTTACAATTTTAAAGTTTAGATAATGTAATGTGACTCTAATCTTTTAGGAAAAATTGATTAAGCAAAAGTATATTTTTAATTTGTATTTATGATTAAATTAGTCTTATTTATTATTAAGTATTACAATATCTAATATCTATAAGTGTTCTTATTACCATCGTAGATCCAATTTAAATTTGGATATAGAGGGATCATATCTAGAGTTAGATGGATCTAAGTTGGTACTCTTGCATTCCAAGATCGATTTCCTCAAACCTATAAATAGGCTTCATCATAAAAAATACCATGGGCTTTTAAACCACCATCAGTAAAACCGTCAAATGACTAACTCATAGTTATATTAATAATTATTGTTTTTTAATTTTAATTTTATTTTAAATAATTTGACCGAGTCAACATAACATAAAATTCTACAACATCGTTTTCATATTGGGTTGTATCACACTTCACGATGCAATAAAATTCTCAACTTTTACAATGTTTTGTATTCATAAATTTTTAAAAAACTTACATTATTAATTTACATAAACACACATTTCTAAATTGGGAAAAAACTTTGTATTGAGTCCCATGGACACTATACCCAATGGGATTCAAACCTACCTAATTGTAGCCTTTACCAAAAAAAAACATTTTTTATACCCTTGTTTTTATCGTCTAATGAGGCCTCCTTCCTAGTAAATCATATAACAAAACCCCCACTTACAATTAGCCTTCCAAAACAAGATCGGAACAAACCATATATATATACCTAAGTTGTCATGAGCTACCAATTGTCCCCATATTAAAAGAAAGACTCCATGCCCATTGTCTCGTGACCATCATAAAACCTCATAAAACTTATAAATAGAGAAAATGTGCATGTGGAACTTTAGGGATTCTTTTGAGAGTTTGTCCAGATGATGATTTAACTCCCATAAGATGTGAATGAAGGAAGACCACTCCAACTCCTAAACCAAGCTTCAAGATTGAGAAAGTAGTGAATATGAGTTGCATCTACCTTTGATCTTATTACATTTATTAGTCTATAACCACCTAGGAATCCCCAAGGACCTATAAGCAGTTGAAACTATGAGATAAAGCAAAATGAAGTAGTGTGAACAAAGTTACCAACTTAACCAAGTTCTCGTTTTCTTGGAGGTCACATCAAATCATGATTTTCAAGCTAATTTTGAAAAGTGGTGATGCAATATCACTCCTTTTTCATTTGTGGGTTAAAATTACAACATTTTTCAACGATGCATTAAAAACCAAATATCGTGATTTTGAAAGACGTGAAAAACCATTCCGAAATGAAAATGTGGTGATGCAACATCACCTCTTTTTTTAGGGTTAAAATTCATATATTTTTCAGTCATGGAATTAAAGAGAAAATTTCATGACTACAAAAGACATGAAAAAACATGTTGAAATGCAAAATTGGTGATGTTGCATCACCCCTTTTTTAGGATTAAAATTCAAACATTTTTCAACCATGCCATTAAAGACCAAATATCATGATTACAAAAAACCCTAAAAATTAACACCTTATGTTTGTCTACCTTTTTTTTAATGTGTGTTTTTAAAATGTTTTTCAAATTTGTCTAAATTTTATTTTATTTTTGGGGTTAAAACTACTAATTAATTGACATTCTGGCCTTGACCATTGGTAACATAAAATAAAAACCATAAACTCAACCGAAAATCTAAAAGTGGTAATACATAATTCTTGTTTAATTAGTAATTAAATATTTTTTTACATTGAATCTACCATGAAACCTTGCCTCTAGTCTCTTTTGCACACCTTATTGCGTTCCTCCACAACCCAAATATCGGGTCTATGGTTCCTTCCACAATCCATGCGTGGCCAAGCATGACGCATTTCACACTGATTTCATTCCATTGATGCATCCTTCAACATTACCTGTTCATAGCATAAACATAAGCATAGTTATAAACATATAATATCAAAGTCACATCCACATGATACTAAAATCATAGATCTTCCAAGTCTACTTTCCCACTTGATTCCTCATAAAACCATGAATATTTTCATGCCATTCACTTGCATAAAACAATCATTATTCCACAAGAATGATTCTGATGACCCTGTCAAGCAATGACATACATATATATATATATATATATATATATATATATATATATATATATATATATATATATATATATATATATATATATATATATATATATATATATATATATATATATATATATATATATAGGCATTAACATAATCATGATCACAACACAATTACTAGTGTCCATAAATTCAAGATTAAGAGAACTTCCTTTACCTATGAAAAGCATGCACAACATTGAGAAAAATAATTCCCAACTTAGCTAAGGAATATGTTACCTCAAGCCAATTTACTTTACCTTTCTTGGTTACCTTTCTCATGATAGTCCTGCTGTTATAGGTAAATTTGGGCATCATCCCCCAAGACCTGGTCAAACTGGACATCATCCCCAAGACCAATGAAACAGGGTCTATCGTCCCCTTATATTTCAGTTGCTATATGCCCTAAGTGAAGAACATTTCATTCATGGCTTCTATTGTGAGATTTAAAAGGTTTGAAGTATATGTTAAATGACCCATTGACTCACCAACGCCCATCTGCAAGGGACTAACTGTGTTGCAGTTCCAAATCCTCCATGCAAGGGTGCATTGCAGTGCACTTCCCGACACTCAACGGTGTGTTGGTCACCTGGGAGCGGAATTCTCATTGTTCTAGGAATCTCCACATGGCCAATGCCTTCTAGAAGAGTCCATATGTGTCAAACTTTGAATCCAAGTGTCCATCTAACACCTCTGAACTTGGAAACATGTCTTTCCTATTATTAGAAAGTCATTCATTGAGAAATTGCCATCAGTTTTCCTATAATTGAGCACTCATCCTAGCACTAGGGAGGAATAATTTTGTGCAAAGTTATATTGCTTGATTCTCATTTGATAAGAGAGTGAAAGTATTGATATGCTGCTAAGATGATGCTGGAATGAAGTTGGAACAGGTTGACGACAAATCAATCCATATTGGTTCTAATTTTCTCCTCCTACTTTCTAATAAATATTGTTTTTCATTTTCCCATACATATGTCTCTATTTATTGTGCAATGTATTCTTGAATGATGTATGTATTTCAGATCTAATCGGTTTGATTTGAGCAAGATAAGTAGATATCTTTATATTGTATGTTGTTTGTTTTTCTCTATTTGTGTTTGCAAGAATCGATCTAGCGACTTGAGTTGGATTGAGAGCGACGACAACAACAATAGAAGGAGAAGGAGAAGCGAAAGAATCACAAATAGGTTCTTTTCCCATTCTGTATATCTACTTGTTTTAGGGAAAATAATAGTTATTCTTTCCTCTGTTGTTCTAAGTGATAAACACCACACTTAGGGAATTTGATTTATCCGTAAATCACAATTATGTATAACAAATTGGCAACTCCACTGGGGACTATCCTATCATTCATAGTGTTTTTTCCTCTATTTATCCTCATAAGTAGCATCTACTTTCTGTTATCAGTCATTTAAATGAAAAAATTGCATTAGAAGTATGTCTAGCTTCTTGATTTTTCAATCTTAGCTGTGCCCAACGCATTTTTGGTCAAGACACAATGCACTGTCTCCCACTCGGGGGTGCTCTGCAACGCACTGTCTCCCCTTAGAGACTATGTTGCCCCCTCAACCAACCAAATTCCATCAAAATTTGTCATTACTTTCAATTTCAGCCACTTGTTTGTTGTATTCTTAGATGTATGATACCTCTTAGAGACTAGTAAACTTTCTTGTTCTTCCTCCTTTTAAAATTAATTTGTTCAATGTTTCATTAGCGTTTTTATTTATTATTTGCAAATCAAATTCAAATTATTTTATTTCTGCATTAGATCGATTCTGTTTTTGAAAAGGAAATTTTCGTTTCATTCCTCATTTTCTGTAGGAAAATTGTAGTTTCATTCTTCATTTTCCTAAGAGAAATTTTTGTTTCATTCCTCGTTTCTCATAAGAAAACACTTGTTTGATTGATTTATACATAAAGTTTCCTTTGTTTCATTCACATTAAAGGGAGATGAAAAGAAAAACATGCATGTGCATATAGAGAATTGTGTGTGTTGCATATGAAAAAGTTAGGAGAACTGCATTTAGCGTGTGCTCTTTGTTGTTTTCTCAAAAATTGATTGCTCTTTCCCCTAGTAGCTAGGATTTTCATTGAAAAAGCTAAATTGAAAAGTTTTCTTGCCATTTAGTTTGCATTTTTAGGAATTTACATTACATCATGCGGTGAACCTCAAAGACAAACTTTTAAACAAGATCAACATAAAATTTACAATCAATCAACCTAAGAAAGCATTGGAACATTAATGTTAACATTTAGAAGGTCTAGGCTAGAGACGTGTTCCGACATTGTTAAACATAGCGGTTGTTGCTAACTTGTCTACGATACATTTCAAGTGTGATACCTCACTCCACACACCTAAGTATATCGGAGCTCATCCACGTACCTTCGGGTATATAGGGCAGTGTTCTAATACGAAAGGTATAAGGGGGTGCTCTCACTATGCGATTTCGCATTAGACGGCGCTAATACAGACTTGGGCGTCCACGTACCTTCGGGTATATTTTGGAGGACAACTTTAGGTTTCTATCCATCCATAGGTAACCAATTCGGTCGCCTTGTAATTTGTGATACACCGAACACAACATTCGGGGAGATTGCCTACCCATACTTCTTGGTTCGCCAGGAGGTATTATGCAGTTCACAATTACTTGGTAAACCTTTTGCCTAGAATTACCCTTTTATTTTGTTTATTTTTTTTGTCATAAAATCAATCATTCATCGTGGAAGAATAACATCCATTTCCCCGTCGTTCGCGTAGAATAACACTTAAACCACATTTACCACCGGAAGCCATTTCTGGTTGAAAAAGGCGACATCGTTCTACCGAAACTAGTACTATCAGTACCTCTGGTGCAACATCATCCTCTCATATACTAGAGTCATCTCAAGTTCTTTCTACAAATTGTGTTTCATCTACTGTTGTCGAGATAGAGTCCTCACAGCTACCTGTGGTCACGATCCATCCAATCAGTGAGACCATACCTCCCGAACCCAACATTTTTCAACTGGAAGTTGATTCGGATCCTATCATTCTTTTACCAGAACATCTAGATCTAGAATTCGAACAACTAGAAGTTGTTCTTGTATCAGTCGCTCCACAATTTATTATAGCGATTGAGTCTCCCATATCACGCATTCAACCACCTGAAATATATCTCGGGCCTGACGGCGAAGTTCTTCCACCTAGTTTGATTTCGATTGAAGAAATACCACAAGATGAAATACCTTCAACTCCAACTCATTTTGGGGAGGATATCACTGTCACTTACAATAGAAGTAGGGAGACCAAAATGAACCCATACACTTTCAAAAAAAATATGAGTTGTTTATTTAGCTGTAATTTATTTTTTACATGGCATAAAAAGACACATTTTGCTGAACCTATCTACAACTACATACAGATAATCATGACCTTTCCTTGACATTGGAAGACCTCCTACAAAATCCATTGAGATACTCTTCCAAGGACGTGAAGGTACTAGAAGTGGAGTGTACAACCCTAGTTTCCTATTAATAGGCTTACTTATTGTACGCAAAGAACATCCTCTAATGAAACGAGATACACTATCAATCACGTGTGGTCAGTAACAATACATTTGGAGATTCACCATCGTCTTGCCTACACTGCAATGTCCAACAATCAATGAAGTGTGTGCCTCCCTTATGATATTTTTTCTTTCTCCCTGTGGAATACTTAACTTTCCCAAGTGATACAACAAAATGTTATGCACATGATAATCTAACTCTTCAATTTGGTTTCCTTGGCTCAATATTTCATACACATCTCAAAAATCACTATCATATGCATATTGTTCAATGTAACTTTCATGTATAACTGAATTGTGCTTGAGTATAACAGATGAATTTAAAATAGGCCTAGAGAGCATATCAGCTACCTTATTTTAGATTCCCTTTTTATACCTGATAACCAAATGGAATTGTTGTAGAAATCCCATCCACCTGAAATTTCTTGATTTCTGCAACTTTGATTGTGACTGTAAGTACTGCAATGGCTGATGGTCGGTATGGATAATGGTCTCCTTCCCCATAAAATAGTGCTTCCATTTCTTTACACTTTGCACCAATGCATATAGCTCTTTGTCATAGGTGGGATAGTTAGTCACAACTCCATTAAAAATTTCAGAATGAAATGAAATGGGCTTACCATGCTGCATAAGAACTGCTCCCATGGCGTAATCACTAGCATCTGTTCGGATATTTTTGTAACATTATTTGGTTTTGATAAGTTATCATGTTAGCTTAAAAAATTAAAAAAATTTAAAAAAAAAATGCTTTAAGTTAGGATATGGATGAAAAATAAAATTAAAAAATGTAAGGAAAAATTATGTTTTTATGCATCCATGTCAAATAAAAATGTTAGAGTTAGTTGCCCTAAAGAAAGAAGGAAAAAAGAATAAAATTTTAGGAAAGAAAACAAAACAAAAAATATAAATGCTTTAGTCTTCAAAAATAAATTCATGGCCGCCTGTTTAAATGAGCCAATTTACCAAAAAGATAAATATTAATTAATGATGATTAGATTCTTTAAAAAAGGTTTATATTTTCATTAATTAATCAAATGATATAGCACCTATTTTAATTTTATCCTAAGTCACAAAAGGAGAAAAGGTCAAATCGCGCTAATAAAGGAGGACCACCCCCCACACACCCCCCCCGCGACCATTTCTCGTTAATGCGAGGGGGGTTCTAAAAAGTGGTTTCAATGGCTACCACTTTTTGCAACGTGTGGACACCACGTTAATTCGCACCCCCTCTACCCAAAACCATAAACTGGGAGGTATGCCCCCCCCAAAATCCGTCGATGGTAAAATTCTTCCAACGTGTGTTTCCTCCGGCGCCTCAACCCACCGGGTCTTTCCTTCCACGCCATAACTGTTGTCCAAATAACCAATGACATTCCACCACGCCATTCAACCGTTATCCTCCTACGCCTCCGTTCCCTAACCGTTTGTACTTCTCCGTTCACACATTCACTCCATAACTGTTTGGTTCATCGTTGCTCATTAAATCCCGCTCATGAACCGTTAAGCTGCTACGGTCATTATCCAGGCTGTTAAACACAAATTTTCACTTATAAAATGGTTTTTGAATTGCCTTATATCACTTTTACCTTCTTTTTGATTCATCACAACCTACCATCTCTGCACTCTGTTCCCTGTCACCAAAATTTCCCTGCCACCATTTATGCAACTGACTGACCTTCAAATTATTCCTCTCATTCCATATCCCTGTCTGAAATGGCCTCAAAAGCCAAAACCAAAAAGTAGGTGACCCTGAAAGGAAAAGCCAAGAAACAAGTGGTCGAAGAGTTGCAGACCACCAACCTAGTTGCAGAATAAATAGCCATTCCTACACCACAAATCAACCTCGATCTGATACCCCTCGCAGATGCCTTCTTTAAGGTCATAGATGCCCACTGCGAATTTTATTTTCATGAATTATATCTATGGCTCAGACAGAAACACACTGATAATCAGGACCCTATCAAGTTTTGGGAATCAATGTTGCCCCTATTTGGCTTTCCACAGACCCATCCTTTCCCTAACCTTATTTCCTGCTGCCAAGCACAGTATGATCCTATAAAGAGAGCAGTGGTGGCTCAAAATGGAAACATTATAATCACCATCTCTCTAGAGACCATAAACCAAATGCTCCTTATCCCTCAATCTGATTCTATGACCCATTTTTCATAAGATGCTCTTATGGACCTCTACCATAAGTTAACCTTCCCACAGAGAGCCTAGATTTTTGAATATTCTTACCTGAGGATGCAGAATTGCCTAAGAAAAATCCACCATACGCATCCTCTATCTTTCCAAAAGCCTCTAAACACTACATTTCACTTCTTTCATACCTCTTCAGATACCGATATGAACAAACAGTTGATGAACCCATCATGGGGTTCCTATCCATTTTTAGCAAAGACCAAGCACCATTGTTCATGTATAATTATAGCCAATTCTTGGCTGAAAATATACATGAGAAATTCATGAATTTCACAACTTAGGGTGTGTTTAATTACACTTTTTTAATTATACACATGATTCTTTTTCAAAAGGTAGAGATGCTACCTATCAACTTCAACAAACAAGATGCACAAGGAGTGAATCAATCATTGATTCACAGGATAGAGTTAGTCAGGGATATATTAAAAAAAACTACATTTATAGAGTTCATAGACTCCTTCATACACCCAGTGAAGCCGCTTCTTACCAGTCAGACAGAGCCCAGAATTGGAGAAGAGATCAAAAGGATCTTACATTTGAGTGAGAAAGCCAAAACAGGGGATTGGTATTTATACCAAAACTACATAGAAATTAGAGTATATGGCTGTGAAATCCCACCATATAAGCTCCTTAGATATGTCCCTATGAGAGTTTTTTCCCTAGAGTATATTCGACAGATGATAAATATGGATGACCTCCATTTTATTTCAGGGAAAAGGAAAGATCAGTTCAAGCTCAAGGCAAGCATTGGATATTTCATTTGTAATACCAGATCAGTTGGTGCTGAAGCTAATGCAATGTTGAAGAAAATGGGTTTCCAACCAAGTTTCACTTGGTCTTATGACCCACATGGAATTATTTCTGCTCTGAGAGTTGAACTCAAAACAACCTCATATAATCATACCTCCATAGCAGAAATAGAAAAATATATGAATCAATATCAATGGATTGAAGGCACTCTTCAGGAAGCAGATGAACAAGTCATTTCAACTTCTAATGTGCAGATCTCGGTCCCTGAGAGTAAGTAGCAGAAAAGAGTCAGAGAAGAGCTTCCACCTGCTAAAGAAATCATGAAGGAGTTTATCTTTCAACACAAGAAGCCAAAGCTCGTTTCAAATTTACTTTCAAAAGGAGGAGAACCAGAGATTATTGATTTGGGAGAAACTAAATTTTCCACATCAACAAGTGTTCCCATGACTCCTCCATCATCATCACCTGCTAGAGAACCTTTGCATATTATCCAACACTCAGAAGCCAGTTCTTCTGAAGAACATAATATTTTCTCTAGATTCTTAGACATTAAGCACAAGAATGAAGCATTAAAATATAATGTCTATAGTCAGTTCTGGAAATAAATATCAACTTCCCAACATAGGCTTCTCACTTCCTTTGACAGTAAGAAAGGAAGGATGAAAATGGCCTTTTTGCAGGCACAGTTCCTTTTCCAAAGACTCATGTTGAATAAAAAAAGATTGTGTTTTATTTTGATGCAATTCAGATCCATCCTATTAATCAGATGGACATGCACAGACAATCTAGAGAAATTCTCTTCTCAACAATGAAAACTACAACCATGTCACCCTCCAAACTAAAGATTGCATTTTCAAATGTTCAAAATCAACTTAAGATTGAAAATTTGTCTTCATTGGCCAAAGATAACATACTGAAGTCTTTGGAGGATCTCGTAGTGAAAGTTGGATATGATCCAAAAGACTGCAAAGCAGTTGAAGAAATTATTAAGAAAAAAAATGCAGACATATCTGCTCTGTGCAAACAGCTCAAATTTCCTTCAACTAAAGATCCACAGACAAAAGAAATTGCAGAAAATGAATACAACAAGGAGGAGATGCTCAAATTAATCATTGAGAAAAACATTCAAATAAGAAAAATGGAGGAACAAATCGAAGAATTATTAAAGGAGAAATCAGCAGCACAAGTGGATACGGATCCAAATACAGTAGTTCAAACATCTTCTATAGGTACAAAGCCTTTAGCATCATTGACAACAACTGATACAACAAATTTGACACATGATTTGGCTATTCATAAGAAAAAACATGAGAAGTTGCAGCAAATAATTTAGATTCTAGAATCACAGATAATCATAAATGATACCTTATATATGGAGGAAATGCAAAAGTCACATAAGTTGGGACTCAAGGTTAAAGAATTGGAAAGTAAATCTTTAATGGCAGGGAGATTGGATGAAGCCAGGGAGAACATTTGGGAAGACATCAACAAGTCTATGACAGAGGTATGGCCATCCATACAGATTATTTTTGAACACCAAGAGCTCATCACCAAGTGCAAAGAAGCAATGTAAGAACAAAAATAACATCTTAAGAAAAATCCAAGTGAAGCTACTGACATGATCAAAGTATTAAACTCAAAGAACAAGAAGATTTGGAAGAAATAAACATACTGGATAGAACTGCAACAATCTTAGAGATCAAGAAAGTTTTACAGAAGAGGAATTTAATCAACCAACTGCAAACAAAATGTGAAGCTTTGAATACTGTTTTTCAACGATTTCATACAAAGTTTAACGTTTTGAATCATAAAGGACTGCCATGATTGCTAGGTCTAGATGATAAGTTGATTAAATTAGAGGATTATTGTAAGAATTTATATACTATTGCAGTGGATAAGTCAAAATTTGCAGGTATTAAAGGACATATTACATGTAAAGCATTTTTAGAAGCTTTGTAGTTTGATTTGATCATTCAACATCAAATCAAACATTTTTTCATTCAAAAGCCTACTTTCGAGAGATATAAAGAGGTAGATGAAACTTTCAGAAAAATGATGAATGTAGAATCCCAAGTCAAGAAAAATGGGATAAATTTTGTGATACCATCGAGTAAAAGTATGATATTTACAGCATGTCAGCACAACAGATTTTCAAAGGCCTAGTCATCAATAGCTTCCATCAAAAAGGGCCAAGTCATCAACAACCTCCATGAAAATAGAGACAAATCATCTATCTGTTTCCTTCTTCTATTCTACTCTATTCTATTATTGTAATCAGTTTAAGATATTTTTGAGTTTTAGAAATTAGTATAAATAACTCTCATTATGAGTTATTAAGGGTTGCACCCTTGCATAAGCAAATTTTTGTAAGCATAATTGTACAAGTTTTTCGATCATCAATAATAGAAGAAGGATTTTGAATTTGTCTCATACAATTTTGTTCCTTCTGTGAGTTTTTCCTGTTTTCATTACATTTTGTCTCTACATATGTTTAATTGTTATCAAGATAATCAGGTGAGATTAACTTTGTTTCAGTTATCTTACAATTTCTCCTGAAGTTATTATTAATATAAAGAATTATTTACTAAACAATTTGTTGATCTAAGTCCCTTTCATTTATAAATTGTCAGCATCTTGATAATGTTAAATGTATTCTGTTGAACTTTTAGACATTGTTTAAAGGTTTTCAAACTTATGATTAATTAAAGAATTCAATCTAAATATTTTGTTATCATATCTTCTTACATATGTCTACTTAACCATTTACAAAATCTTAATCACTATGTGAGATAAATAAGCAGCCCTTAGTCATATTTTCTAATATTATTTGAAAGATTTAAGCAAAAACTATTTGCAAAAGTTATTTTATACATTGGTCATCCAAAATTTCAAAACAAAACAAAACATTATAGATGCTTTGGCATAATTATTGACCCCAATTATCTCAAAGGACAACAGATCTCAAATGGTTGTCTAAGATTCGGAAGAGCCAATACCAGTGTTGAACTGATATTTTGTTTTAAAGCATCAGCTAATTTTTTCTACATATCTCCCCAATGGAAGACTTTCTTGACACTTTTCAATGCATGTAACGAAGTTGAAATGGAAGAAAAATTAGCAATGAATTTCCTCCAATATTGTGCTGCCCCAAGAAAGCTTCTTACCTCCATAACTATATTTGTCTTGGGCCAATTCATAATGACCTCAACCTTGGAAGGGTCTATCTTTAGCTCACCTCCTCCAACAATGTGTCCCAAATACACTAAAGAAGTCTTGACAAACTCACACTTCAACATCTTTAAAAATAACTTCAATTTTTTAAAGAAATCAAATACCTTGTTCACATGCATGACACGTCCATCTCTTGATTTTTGAATATCAAAATATCATCTAAGTAAACAATGACGAAGTCATCTAGAAATTGTCTTAATACATCATTCATAACTCTAATGAAAGTGGATGGGTCATTGGTTAGATCGAATGGCATAACTAGCGAATCAAATAATCCTTGTCTAGTTTTAAATGCAGTTTTCCAAATTTCCTCTTTAGCTATTCTAACTTGATGATAACCACTTCGTAAGTCTAGCTTATTGAAATACTTTGCATACCTTAATTGATTAAGCAAATAATCAATTCTTGGGAGTGGATAGCAATTCTTTGCCGTGATTTTATTCAATGCATGGAAATCCACGCACATGTGCTAAGTCCTGTCCTTCTTTGGTACCAAAACAATCGGTGAACCACATGGCGAAGTAGATGGGCGTATGATACTTTGTTTAGAAATTCTTGGATTTTATTCTTGATTTCCATATTCTCCATGATTGACATGCGAAACATGCCAATGTTTGGAAGAGGGACATATTGCTGCAGCTGAATCTCATGCTGAATTCCCCTCTTGGGAGGTAAACCATTTGGTTCCTGAAAAATATCGCCATGCTGACTTACCACATCAAAAAAATTAGATTTTAATTTTTCATCACAACCTTCAAAAGATTCATATTCCGTATCATCATTTTTCTTGATCATGAGAAGCACAACATTTTTACTTGCATTAACTAGTCTCTTCATCTACCCTGCATTAACTAAAGAAATATTTAGCTTTTTGCGATGAGATCTCAGAATATACTCAACCCCATCCTTGAGAAAATGATATTTGTTCTCATGGCGATAAAGTAACTTTTTCCTGTCATACAAATATGGAGTTCCCAAGATAATTCCTGAAATGTCAAGTGGAACTACATCTAACTCAACAAAGTTTGCAGTAATGGCAAACCGGAATATGCATTTCCTTGTAACCTGTAAATTGGCATTCTTGAATATCCAACCCAAAGGATATGGCTTATAATGTGGTACAGTTTCAAGGTTAAGATTTTTGACCAAGTCTTCTGAAATCAATTTTCTTGTGACCCACTATAAAATAATGCATCAATCTTTGTATGATTTTAAATCACCCCTACATGGAACAACTCTATCCGTATTTCTTCATTTGGAGTGTTGTTGTGAGAATTTGAGAAACTAGTGCTTGCTATGGCTTCTTTTCCTTTTTTGACCATGGCTATAATCTTCGTCTCATCACCAGAATCGGATCCAAGATCATGTTGTGTGGTAGCAGTCATCTTTTGTTTCCCCTTGTTGTTTGGTTTCTTAGTCCTTAGTTCGGGATGTAATTTCCAACAGTGGCTTTCATCATGCCCCTCTTTGGAACAATGTTTGCATGTAGTTTTCTCCCCTTCTTTATTAACACTTTCATTCTTCTTTCCCTTCCATTTTCCTCCTTTCTCTTTTCCCTTACCCTTGAATGGCTTCTTCTTACAACCCTCTTCCTGAATGTTCTTTCCCCTTGCTTCAAGATGCGTGGCTTGCACACAAAATTAATTTAAATTACTCGGGTTAAACATAAGGATAGTATGTCTCAAATATGAATGTAAACCCTTAATGTATTTGAAGAGTGTGTCTTGGGAATTCAAGTTTATTCCTAACAACAAAGTCCTTTTCCTAAACTCCTGAGTATATTATTGAACTGTTTGACCCTTGAGTTGCTTAAAGTTTTTCCAACTCATAATGGATTTTTGCATGAAAGCTAAAGGATAAAACTGTCTTTTAATTGAAGAAATAAACAACCCAAAAATGGGTATCTTACCATGGATTCAAATTTCCTCTTGAGTCTTTGCTTCCCACCAGACTAGTGCTGCTCCTTCTAGCCCCAATGAAGCCAAATGGATCTTTATGTCATCTTCTTGTAGGTGCTGAATTCTTCAATAAACCTCCAATTGACGGCTCCAATTTTCCAACTTCTATACATTTACCTCACCATTGTACATTAGAATTTCAAACTTAATGTCCAATTTGAGTAAGGGAGCTTTTCCTTTTGGGGTTTTTGAATGACTATGGGTGGTTTTTGTGGTGGAAGTGGAAGATGATGCTAATGGAGATGATGAGGATGATGATGTGGATGGTGGAGATGGAGGAGGCTTTCCTCCACTGCCCTTTGAATCTTTCTCTTCATCCTTCTTTCCTTCTAAGGTACCCTTTCCATGTGGAGACTTAGAATTCTCTCCAACCATCCTGGTGTTCCTCTATTTAAAGAGGATCCTAACCCTCTCAATTAGGTCATAGAAAGCCTTCTTGAATGGTACCTATTCTGAAATACCTTTAGTCTTTCCTACACATGACATGATAGCTATGGATTCAAGCTCAGCTTCTGGTGCAACTTGTACCTCTTCAATCTCAGCTGAAGATAAAACTTGAGGTGCTTCAAGTGCAGCTGGGAGTGAAACTTTGGGTGGATATGGTGCTATTGTAGCTCTCCTTCTTCTTTTCCTAACCTTAGGACTAGCAACCAATAGTTTCCCTTCTCCTCTTTGCAAATTCAACCTTGTAAACATCACAATTTTGGAACCATTAAAACCTTGCTTGGACAAAACTCAAGAAAATCAAGTAAATAACCTTTTCTCTGATACCATCTTGATATGAATTTGAATGTTAGTTTTTTTGTGCTAATTTCATCTTCAGATTTATATTAAAAATGTTGATCTTTGCTTCATGTACATGGGATTATTGAAGTTCTTATGATTGTTTAACAAGTAAATGTATGGAGATTGTGTTGAATTCTTGAACATAAAAACATTGAAACTAAATGATGAATAACAACAAACAAACACACAACAAACCATCACAATTGATCCATTAACACATTGTTTTGATGAAGGAGTTCACCCGTACTGGGCTACATCTCCTTGGTCAAGTTTCCATGACTTGGGCCTTTGTATTAACTCCATTGTGAAAAAAAAAAAATGGTTTAAAATATCCTATTGCCTCTGAAACCCGCTCCAATGTGTCCAAAACATCAAAATCTACCAGGAATGACTCTTCCTGAGCCAAAATTGGTCGAAAAATTCTCCAGATATGGTCAAAACAAATTTTCCTAGTGAAATGCATCCAAAACTGGAGGACACTCTAGTTAGTTCAGACAAAATAAGGATTCCTCCAAAATTGGAGGAGTTTGCTAGACTCGCCGCCATTTAAATCCGGGTTTAATTAGCAATAAAATGTGCCTAGTCTGGTGGATAAGCTCGTCTTAACTGCGCATAAGCACATTTCTATTAAACGAGGTTGAACGAACTTAACACTGGATTACAATAGTTAATCCCGCAATTAATTAAAACTACATTGTATTAACTTTTCACTCCACCTGTGGTATTTGCAGAAAGGTTGTATGGGGAGGGGTCTAGCCCGCAGGGCTGGCCCCCTCCAAACCCCCACCATAGAATATGCTCCATATTAAATATAAGTCGAAGTCTTATATGGTTAAAACCCAATGAAGTGGTGTGGTGGTAAGGTGGCCGATTGGTGCGGGGTAGGTCGTGGGTTTGACCCCGACCTCTGCACATAAATTTTGCTCCATGTGACAATGCCCAACTCCAAGGTTAGAAAATTAGGATTAAAATCATTCAACCTAAATTTCATATGCACCACTTGTATATAGTTTCAACTTTGGAGATATAAATATAATTCAAAATTTAATATATCATGAAACTTCGACCTGCATTTCAATCCAAACTTTGGATGGGGTCCACCAGAGGGGGCATGTGGTAGCCCCCTATTTGCACCACGTGTCCAACTCTAGTTGGACCATTCCAAACCAAAAAAAATTCTCATTCAACCTTAGGATAAACTGTAAAAAATTTCACCTCCAAAGTTCATTGGTGAATCCTGTTGTGACACTTGTCACACTATCATTGGGAAAAAACTAGAGAATATTCCCTGAATATACTTGGTATGTTTATTGGGTTGCCATGTCATCAACCTGTCACTATTCTGCAAATTTTTTAGTTGTTTAGGAAAACGAACAGTAAGTCATAACTTCCTCATCGGAGTTGGTTTTTTATGAAACGAATTGTGTCGGATTCCTCGCAACAAGTTCTTCGCTATTGTTCGGGTTTGGGGAATTTTTTAGCACTTTCATTTTTGAGTTTAATATTGAGCCTTTGATCATATTCCCTTTTACAATTTGATCCAATTCATATTGTGGCATCCATTGTTGCAAAATATCCACAAGTTAGTAATAGTGACAAGAGCATGTATTTTCTTATTTGAATGAGCAAGGTGTAAAATATATGGATGCTTCAATATTATCAACCAAAGAATTTTATGTTCCTTAATGCTTACTACACCAGCCTAGATCCATCTTCACTCTGGATCTAGCAAGCGCCGAGAGGGATCAAATCTCTAGAGGTGCAATCCTCTTTTTTGAGTGCAAAACTTGAGGAAAGGTTTGCACCTCGAAATATTTGATCCCTCTCAGTTCTTCATAGATCCAGAGCTATGCTGGATCTAGGATGGTTTCAGTCATGTGAAACAAGGGAAAATATATCGAAGATATGATTATATTTATCAATAATATGTAAATGTATCTAATATTAATATAATCATTTTAAATATGTTAAATACGTCTTAGATTAACCTCGTCATTTTAATTTTAAATTTTCTTAGTTACCTTAGTTTGTTGATGATCTGAATTGCATCATTATATTTTTTTTCATCCATCTCAATGCATTTGGAGTGGAAAAAGTGAAGGAGTCAACTCAGGGGACCGTTTTTACTGACGGTACCCAGTTTGGTGAAAGGGGGTCAGAAATCTTTTAGGAGTGTTTTAAGGCTTTAAACTACGTTTTTTTTTTGGGGTGGGGGAGGGATGTTTCCCATTATTTGTGCACATTTTCCTTCTATTCTACACACAGAGCTTCCCAACGACGCAAGAATCACATCAATAAGAGTCTGTATGCAAAACTTATGCCACTCATAAGTTGACCTTCATGTTTTCACACCTATAGTTCGGGAGGATGCCGCATAAACCCCCATTATTCATGTAAAAGGGGATAGCCACATGTTTTTGATGTAAAAGACCCTAAAATAGTTTATTTTGTAACTCTAGTTAAGAGTTTATGTAGTTAAAATTAACCACTAGTAGGCTTGTTAGATCTAAGACTTTTGTGATCCATAATGCAGATAAATGTCTTGTTATAAATGTAGATAATCTATTAGGTTGTGTTATAATTGGGCCACC
The DNA here is from genome assembly GCA_034641835.2 of Pinus albicaulis. Lineage (NCBI taxonomy): Eukaryota > Viridiplantae > Streptophyta > Pinopsida > Pinales > Pinaceae > Pinus > Pinus albicaulis. Next base: position 1,383,080,138 of record CM076581.1, read on the forward strand.
AGGACAAAGAAACACTCCATTCTTTCGAGAGAATTTTGTTCCATAGTTGATCAAAGACAGCCAGGAGAGATAGGAGGTAGAGCACACATAGAGGATCTATGCACTGTAGCAGCCCATGGGCCACATGCATTACTTCTTTGTACCTACAGCCATATTTCCAGATAGAGAAAGAGAGCGAAGCGACCTCACCTTCCAGTTGGGTTTTCTCCTGAGAGGGTTTCCCAGAGAGAATATCTTGTGTCTTATGTGTGTGTGAGTTTAGTTTATCATTCTCTACTTTTCTGCATAATTTATATTCACATGCATGCACTAATTATAGTTAAATATACAAATCTTAAAGTTTAATAAAACTATAATAGTGTAGGATCTCAGATTTTTAATATAATATTATCAGATCTGTTGCGACAAACTATCTGGTGGAATATCAACAGAAGTTTATGGATAAGTTGAGATGATAAATATTGTTAATAACTTTAATGATAAAAAAAAATTGAATGCAAAGTGAAAATAATAGTGTTGAATGATAGAAAATGTGAATAATAAGAAAGTAGTCAATTACAAATAGTTTTCATTGTGATCAATATAAAACTATTTTCTTCTACTATTCTTAGTGTCACCCTAGTTAGATTTTTCATATTTTCATATCAATTATATGAAAAGGATAGTTTAAATCGTAAACCATTTAAATCTTTAGCTCGAGTTGTTGTAGTAAACATCATACCTTATCTCTCTTTCTCCAATATTAATAGGTTGAATTACTATAACACAAAAATCAATGTACATTGTCAATCATTTTTTGTCCTTACACTGAAATCAATGCGCATTGTTAATCCAATCACTTTAAAATTAATGTACCATCATACATCCAATTACATCAAATCAAAATTCAACATCTAAATTGAAATCAATGCATGTAATGTAAGCAAACAAATAAGATTAGAAAATAACTTCTACACTGAAATCAATGCATTCAATGCAATAATTCAAATAGAATTAGAAATCAATATCAACACTCAAATCAATGCATCTAGTGCAAGTAAGAAAATAAGATTAGAAACCAACATCTACACTGAAATGAATGCATTTAGTGCAAGCAATCAAATAAGATTAGAAATCACCACTTACACTAAAATCAATGCATTGAGTGCAAGCAACCAAATAGGATTAGAAATCATCTACATTTAAATCAATGTATCTAGTACAATAAATCAAATATAATTAGAAATCAACATCTACATTGAAATCAATGAATCTAGTAGAAGTAATCAAATAGGATTATAAATCATCTACATTGAAATCAATGCATCTAGTGCAAGAAATCAAATATAATTAGAAATCAACATCTACATTGAAATCAATGAATCTAGTGGAAGAAATCAAATAATATTAGAGATAACCATCTACACTGAAGTCAATGCATTTAGTGCAAGCAATCAAATAGGATTATAAATCATGTACAGTGAAATCAATGCATCTAGTGCAAGTAATCAATTATCATAAGAAATCAGTATATACACTAAAATCAATACATCTAGTTCAAGCAATCAAATAGGATTAGAAATCACCATCTACTCTAAAATTAATGCATCTAGTGCAAGCAATCAAATAGGATTAGAAATCACCATCTACAATGAAATCAATGCATATAGTGCTAATAATCAAATAGGATTAGAAATCACCATCTACACTGAAATTAATGCATTTAGTGCCACTAGATCTTCTTCCCTCTATCCCCCCTCGATTTATATCTATATTTCCCTCCATATCTCCTTCTTTGTCTCTCTATCTCACCCCACCCAACGACACACACACGCACTCACTCCATATCTACCAATCTCTTTGTCCCTCCCCGCCTCTCTTCTTCCCTCTCTTCACCTTCCATCTATATCTCTATCTTCCTCTTCTCTCACTCTCCCCCAGTTCTATCTCTCTTTCCTCCTATTTTCCTCTCTCCCTCTCTCTCCATATTCCTTATCACTCCCTCTCTCTCTCCACTTTTCTCTCTCTATGTCTTTCTTCTTACCTCCCTCTCTCTCCCCCTCCAACTCCATCTATCTTTCCCTCCCTCTCTCTAATCTCTCACATCCTCTCTCTTCCTTCCTCTCTATCCCTTTCTCTCCCACCTCTCTCTCTCTCTCTCCAACTCTGTTACTATATCCCTCCCTCTCTCCTTCTCTCCACCCTTCTCTCCATCTCTCCTTCTTTGTCTCTTTATCTCATCCCCAAACTTACACACTCTCTCTCCACTTCTCACTCTCTATGCATTTCTTCTTCCCTCCCCCTCTCCCCCTGCAACTCCATCTCTCTATCCATCCCTCTCTCCTCCTATCTCCCTCCATCTCTCCTCCTCTCTCTCTTGCTTCCTCTCTCTCCCTTTCTCTCCTACCTCCCTCTGTCTTCCTCCATCACTGTCCTATTCTCTCTCAAATCCTCTCTCTCATCCTTCCTCTCTCTCCCTTTCTCTCCTACCTCCCTCTCTCTCCCCCCATCTCTCTCTCTCCATCTCCAACTATGTTAATATCTCCCTCCCTCTCTCATTCCCTCCCCTCTTCTCTCCATCTCTCCATCTCTCCATCTTTATCTCTTTATCTCACCCCCAAAACATACACACACTCTCTCCATCTCTTTCTTGTCACTCCTCTCTCTCTCCACTTCTCACTCTCTATGTATTTCTTCTTCCCTCCCTCTCTCCCCCTCCAACTCCATCTCTCTATCCCTCCCTATCTCCTCCTCTCTTTAATGTCCTCTCTCTCGTCCTTTCTCTCTCTCCCTTTCTCTCATACATCCCTCTCTCTTCGCCTCTCTCTCTCTCTCTGCCCTCCAATATTCTCATTATCTTCCTCCCTCTCTCCTTCTCTCTACCCCCCTTTGTCTTTGGGTCTCCTTCTTCCTCTCTTACCCTTCTCTACCTCTCCTACTCCTCTCCCTCTCTCTCTCTATTGATTTCCCCTCTCCCCTCTACTTCAGATTATCCTCATCTCTCCCTTGTCACTCTCCCTATCTCTCCACCTATATCACTCTATGTCTTTGTTCGTCCCTCCCATATATATCTAGAGTTAATATATATTATGATATATTAATATATATTCTAATATAACAAATTTAATATTGTATTAATCCAAATTTATTAAATTTAATAATATTAATATTATAATATATTAATATGAATATTAATAATAATAATAATAATAATATTATTATTATTATTATTATTATTATTATATTAATATTAATATATGTGTTACACAGTAATTTGTCACCGTCCCTGCAATCCCCGTCCCGCACATTGGAGGGCTCATTTTGTGACCTATGAGAAGTGACATGCCTTGAAACCACTTTCATGACATCCCTCTGAACAAGAGCTTTCATTGCCCTGAAGACATCTCCTTGTGAAAAACCCTGAAAATGGCCCTTTTAGCATTGGCGCGAGCAGACAGTTCAGTACCCGCGCCAATGGGGAAAATACTTCAAAGAGGTTGCACCAGTTGGCGCTCTGACCCAGAGCCGCACTCGCGCCAGCCAATTTGAGAGGTGTTTTTTAAAAATAAATGGCGGAAGTTTCGTCCTAACTGATCCAGGAACTGATATCTATCTTGAGTTGGGAGGTTTGGCTACGGATTTCCATAGAGAGGAAGTGGTTTGCCACCTCTCATGGAAGCTTCCTTGATGATAGGGCCAATCCCATGATTATAGGGATCCCAACTCCTCTTCCTCCATCTATAAAAGCTTGCCCATCTCCATGGCAAGCTAGTCTTCAAGTTCCCAAATTTTCAAGAGCCTTATGCTGTAAGAGCCTCCATAATTCCCTTAAGGCCAATTTCAAGCAAGGAGACTATCGTCAAAGTCCGAAGAGAGAAGTTTGTCCCATCCTTGACAGGATTTTCGAGACGTGTTCTGCTACCCCTCCGAAGGAGAATTCAGTGTCAGAACCATGGTTGTAATTTTCCTTTGATTGATTATTAATGAACGACTATTGGTTATGGTTCCACTCTTGTTGTTATTTACGATGATGAGTTATGTCCTTTCTGACTGACATATAGTTGCATCTACTGGATTTTACGCTTGCATTTTTTTTGTTTCTTGCATGTGCAGGTGTCCCATCACGAAGATCGTGGGGATCGTGATCTGCCAGAGTTGAGGAACATGAGCGCCACCTCTTCTACAACGACTGCGTTGGATTCCAGGTAAGCCTTCATCACCAGTTGGTTTATTTGCAATTAGGGACCTGCGCTATAGCGTGATTGATTGTTGCTAGACCCGGTCTGGGCTAGTAGGGATCGCCTCTGTCCGCAGAGGGGATTTACCTCCACAACAAATTGGCGACTCTGCTGGGGATTGTTAGCTTGTTGTCGTTCGTTTTATGAGCTATAGACAGAGCCTGAAGTTGGCCAGATAGCCTTCGAAATGCTTTTTCTCTGCAATTGCGAAGTAGATCAAAGCTGCTTCAGTCAATCTCTAGTTTAGTTTGTAAACTGAACACTTGGAGCTTTGTCTTGTCTTTTCGGTTGATTCTTGATTCTGCTTGCTTGATCAGCTCTTTAGGCTGGCTCTTTCTGTGAATTTGGCTTTTGGATAGCTTGATTATCACTGGTCTGCTTGTTGGATTGCTCTTTTTTATTTTTGACTGGTAAACTCGACTGGCGCGCTTTTCAGCTTGACATTCGCGCCCATTGGCGCAGGTTGCTAGTGTATTACCCGCGCCAATTCTATTCTGGCGCTAGTTTCAGCCTTACAGTCACGCCAATCCTGTAAGGTACTAGGGTTTACTCTGTTTTGAGCTTTCTGAGCTTGATCTGTGTGTGTCTCGCTTTGAGCCTAGATCACATGGTTCATTTGAGTCTTGGAGATTCTTCTTGAAGTGGTGAGTCTGGTCTTGGTTGGGAGAAATTCTTTGTTTTTTCATTTTCAGGTGTTGGCGCTTGTTTTCAGTTAGCAACCCGGGCCAATTGGCCATTGGCGCTAGTTGTCAGTGTGCAAGTCGCGCCAGTTGGCGCTAGTTGTCAATGTACAAGTCGAGCCAATTTCAGGGTGTGTGAAAATTGAGATTTTTTCCCTAAATCCTCCACCAGTGTGTCTTTCCCTTCTAGTCTTTTCACTGTATGAGCATAGATTACATTGCTCATTGTTTGAAATGTCTTCTCTCCATGATTGCTTGATGTAAAAGGGAATGAATGCCTTGTTTTGATCTCTTGCTTTGGAAGTCCTCTTTGTGTTTGACCTCATATGTCTTGTCGCCTTTTGAGGGATTTCGTGACAAAGTGTTTGAAACAACGATTGCATTCTTAGTGTTTGTTTACATCTCTTTTGCGTTCATCCTTCATTAAGAAGATTTGCGTTTATTTAGTTTTCGTCTCAAAGTGTCCTTTTTGTTAAAGTGCATTAGATCACATTGCATTGAAAAGTATTTTTGAGATTTATCATTGAACTTAGATTACATTGTTCAATGATTGAAAACTAAAAATCTCTTTGAGTGCATTCTCTTTCGTTGAAAGCATGCATTAAGTAGATTCTCATTTCATTGAAAAATGCATTGAGTGCATTCTTATCATTTGAAAAGGAAAAAAGGAAATTGTGTATAGATTACAATTGCATAGTTTTCGGAAAAGAGAATTTTGCATAGATTACATTGCATCATTCGCTTCGTTGAATGTTTTAGAATACTTTTGGATAGTGAAAGTCATCTAGTTTGGAAAAGTTTCGTTTTCAGTTTTGCTGTTTGTTGCATCATTGTTTGAAGCTCTTCCCTTAACTAGATAGCATTCATCGAATTGAAAATTTTTCTTTTCTCATATAGCTGCATACAGGAGATTGTCATATGACATATGATAGCACCTTGAAACCGAAACATAATTGAAGATCAACTTTAAAATTCATTCAATTTACACTAAGGAAGCATTGAAACATTAACGCAATATTTAGTGGTCTAGGCTAGAGACGTGTTCCGGCGTCTTTAAACCTAGTAGCTGTCGTTCGCCTCTTGGATTTAGATAACGCTAGTACGGACTTGTGCTCCTCGTACCGTCGCGTATATAAAGGGAGACCCCACTAGGTTGCTATCCTTTATCCATAGGAAGCCGAGTCTGCCGCCCTATACCCGTGATACACCGAACACAACATTCGGGGAGATTGCCTGCACATACGTTAAGTCCTTGGTTGATTTCTCCTTCATTTTGGAAACCAAGGTGTATATTGCAGTTCACGGTTATTTGGTACACCCTTTTCCTAGTATTCCTGAGTAGTCATTTCGGTCTTTTCTGACTGATTAAATTTGAAAAGATCATCAAGTGCTTGTCCTTTCACGCTTGTTTCCAATCTGAAAGCGATAGAGTCACCTTTTTCCTGTTTCTCGACTCTTAAAAGATGAAACAACAGAGTTTTGTTTCGATGTTTTAAAAATTAACTGCCCACGAAATATTCCTGGTTAAAGTTAGTTTCCTTAGGGTGTTGTTCTGAAGATCGTTTCTGATGGAAACTTTTCCGGAGTTCACCAACCAAGGAATCCCCTCCGATGGGAATCCTGGTCCTTTTCCTCCTTTTGGAAATGTTGGTGCTCCTTATATGGAAACATTGTTCCTTCCTGGGTTAACTGTTGGGTTGCCTGTTTGGTTGTTTTCAACCTCTGTGGTCCCGAATGTCTCAGCTACTGGTCAATCAGTTCCTCCACCTGAACAACATCATGTTGATTCCAAGGTGGACCTCTCCCCTTCTTCGCCTGTTTCTGCGTCCTCCTCTTCTACTTCGCCTGGTGAAATTATGGATTTAAGTGACCAGGTGGCTAAGAAGAAGAAGAAGAAGACAAAGAAGAAGAAGTCCGATAAGAGAGAGGCAAAAGCTACAGCTACTGCTTATGAAGCATCTCCTCTTGATAAACCTTCCAACCCTCCACAGAAAGTCAAGTTCCCTTGCATGTTGTGCACGAGAGACCATCTTCTTTGAGATTGCCCTGGCATTCCCAAGGTGGTGCTTGAAGTATGGTCCAATGGTCATCCGCCATTGCCTTTGGCTTCCGAGAGTCAGGTTGGGGGGAAATATTCAACTGGTGCTGGTAAGGCTCCTAAGAAGCAGGGTAAGATCACTAATCCCTGTAAGTTGTGTGAAGGGCACCATGCCATTCACCTTTGTCCGTATATGGATGAAGCCAAAAGAGTCTTGGAAAACTCGGCTGTTTCTAAACCATGCCTCCCAGCTGGTTATAATCGGCTTTCTTTGAGTCCTCCACCAGCTGATCCTACCATCAGTCAAGATTCATCCTTGGTCGATCCCGCTCCTCCGGAAATTCAAATTCAGGAATCCATTCCCGACCAACCATTGGTTGTGGGATCGGTTGAGCTGGTCCCTTCTACGGTGCACCAGGTCTTTTCTGTGGAGAGTGGATCTCACACCCCTCAAGTTCTTCTTGTTTCTTCAGATTCTTCAGAATTGGAGAAATATTCTCCTGTCCCTATACCTCAAGAAGCTACCCCTCCCACCTTCGAGATGGAGGTCGTGGAGGATGCTGCTCCTTCTTTCGTAACACCAGGGGAAGACCATCTCGGTTCGATGGTAGCCCCTCCAAGTAGTTTGGTCGCTTCCTTTGATTAGAATTGATTTGCAGGATACCGCCTTCCGTCTTATGTGCCGTTCGAGATCACAGTACATGCTTTTGGTCTGGTCGTACCCAGCACCATTATAGACTAAGGTGCATCTGTTAGTATTTTATCCTCAACTACTTGGCACGCTTTCGGCTCGCTGCCGCTTGCGCCTGTTACGCAGAATCTGTTGGCATTTAACAGAAGAACGAGTCAACCGTTAGGGATCCTTCCGAGGTTACCTCTTACTTTGGGAGGTAAAACCGTCTATATGGACGTGATGGTTGTTCCAGGCCCCTTGGAATTCAATCTACTTTTGGGGCACGATTACACCTATGCTATGGGAGCGCTCGTCTCCTCCCTTTTCCGCGTGGTATGTTTTCCACATGAAGGACGGATCGTGACCATTGATCAGCTTTCGTTCTTTGGTCCCGATGTGGCATCTGGCCCACCATCATCCCTTCCTGGTTTTTATCCACCCTTTGTATCTGCCCCACCGCAGGTCAACTATGTGGCTACCTACCCCGTGCCTGTACTAAGTGAAAGTGCCATCGTGCATCAGGTGCTGGGGGCATTGGGTCCTGACTTCCAGGATGTTTTCCTTCCATCGGGAGTGGAACTCTTGGAAGCGATGACTTCTTGTTCATTATGATGAGGTTGTCGGAGCACAGTTCGTTTTCTTGTGTCAAGCTCCTTAAAAAATGAAACAAGATGGTCGGAGCACAGTTCGTTTTCTTGTGTCAATCTCCTTAAAAAATGAAACAAGCTGGTCGGAGCACAATTTGTTTTCTTGTGTCAAGCTCCTTAAAAAATGAAACAAGTTGGTCGGAGCAGAGTTCCTTGTCTCGTGTCAAGCTCCTTAAAAAATGAAACAAGGTCGTCGGAGCAGAGTTCCTTGTCTTGTGTCAAGCTCCTTAAAAAATGAAACAAGGTCGTCGGAGCATAGTTCCTTGTCTTGTGCCAAGCTCCTTAAAACATGAAACAAGGTGGTTCTGAGGATAGTTCTTTTAATGTGTCAACCTCATTAAAATAATGAAACACGTTCCTGTTCATTTCGAGTCTTTGATAAGATCTCATAAAATCCCAGTCGAGTCTTTCTCTTGATCTCGTAATTTGAACCTTCACTCCATCTGCCTTTCATATGGACTGAAGCTTGGGGGGCATGTACCTCGAATTGAGTCACCATGCTGGGGGCATGCTTACTTTTTCAAGCTTAGTTTGTTTCCGTTTCAAGCTTGTGTAAAAAATGAAACCGGTTTCAAGCATAGTTTATCTTTGTTTCAAGCTTGTGTAAAAATGAAACTAACTTCAAGCAGAGTTTCCGGATTTCAAGCTTGTGTAAAAATGAAACCTTTCCCATTTTACCTCTTGTGATTGCCATTTTATCAGCCTGTTTCACCAGATGAGCCTTGGTTTTCTCACTCCATCGTCACTATCTGCTTGGCCGATCCTATGCCTTCACTTGGTTGTTTTACCCGTTCCTGAGGAACCGCTGCGATGAGTGGTCTTTGTTAGCCAGCCTCTTGACCTTTATTTGTTTTGAGCAGTTCCACCATTACTGGAACCAGTTTCTACCCTTTATACCACTCGTTTCTCCAGGAGGAGTCATCTTTTAGCTCTTTTCTGACTCTCTAAACATGAAAAGATTGCCGAGGCCCTTGTCATTTTGATCTTGTTAAAGTGGACACGAAACGACATCTACCCAGTATACGTTTACCCCTTTTTCAGGCTGGGATAGATTATTTACGAAAAAGGAATACCCTAGCCTATCGTGGCTAGGAGGTTTTCTCAGGCATAGTTTTCTACCTTTTCGGGTCTGAGAAACTATTTACGAAAAGGGACCTCTGGATTTTACTTTTCAGCTGTCTTTTCAAACTCTCTAAACATGAAAAGACGTCGAGTTCTTCCTTTGTCAGACTCGTTAAACCCTGATGACATCGGATTCAGTCATAATGACGCTATTCGAGTCGCTCCTTCCTAGGGCTCGTTAAATGTACTAGGATGGATTCGTCCGAAGGACAGACTTATATCACAAGCATATGCTATCCCCTTCAAGCTTGTTATCAAAAAATAATTGGGGTACTCGCCAGAAATGGTGGGGAAAAAATGGAACCAGCATCATTGTCATGTTGGCAGTATGTCGCTCTTGAACATGGCACTTTTCTGCATTCGTTTCGGGTTGGGGACATCTCATCTCGTTTTTTGCTTGCCTCCGTGGGTTTGGGTAATCCCTTTTGACCTCTCATCTGCTCTTTGCCTCGTCACTATGACCTCTGATCCTTTGATGTCAAATCCTGCCGAGTCCACTGTTGTGCCTTTCATATGTTCAAGAGAAGTTGACCTCTACAAATATCAACCTCCCTCTGATTCTCATCTGATCGTGATTCACAAAAACATTATGTTTCTCTGTCTCGTGTCGATGATGTGGGAAACACTATGGCCCACCTTCGATCAAGATCACTTCCTGTCGACTCTAGCTCATTATCCGGGAAGCTGATCTAGAGACTCCCTTCTGGTACCTTGGAGCCTGCATGCCTCAACGGCAGGTTCTTCGCATTCAATGCGAGGTTTTCATCATTGACCTCTGATCGAGTGATTATATGGGTGTTTGATGTCAGCTCATTGATTCACATGTCGTAGATCGTACCTTTAGTACCTTGAGGGCCATTTTCATTATTGGTGGTACCTCTTGCGTCTGTTAACAACTTTCATCATTGGCTGGTAATCAGGCGACGTTCTTGCATGTTCGACTTCAGCTCATAAATTCACATGCTTGGACTTGTACTGTGTTCGGGTCGAGATGGAGCGCAAGACCCTGGATTGTGTTTGTTATAATCCAGGCTGCGATTCTGTGGATTATCATGATTGGTTACATGACTCACTTACTAGATGGATGCGACCATACCTGAGTCTATTTATCGATCCTCATTGGATGGCTGCGCCCATGCCTTGGATCCAGATTATTGTATACTCTGTTATGGATGGATGCGCCCATACCGCATATATATCATGTATCTGAGATATCAGTTGTACTTCTCCACGCAGGTTTTCCAACGGCGGAGTTTTCAGTTGGACACGTTCTCGTAAAGAATTTCACCCCTCTCTCTCTCTCTCGGGCCTCATGCTTTAGGGGGAATATGTTACACAGTAATTTGTCACCATCCCTGCAATCCCCGTCCCGCACATTGGAGGGCTCATTTTGTGACCTATGAGTAGTGACATGCCTTGAAACCACTTTCATGACATGCCTCTGAACAAGAGCTTTCAATGCCTTGAAGACATCTCCTTGTGAAAAACCCTAAAAATGGCCCTTTTTTCATTGGCGCGAGCATGCAGTTCAGTACCCGTGCCAATGGGGAAAATAATTCAAAGAGGTCGCGCCAGTTGGCGCTCTGTCCCAGATTCGCACTCGCGTCAACCAATTTGAGAGGTGTTTTTTAAAAATAAATGGGTCAGAGATGACCTTAGGCCCGATCCAAGAGCGATATCTATCTTGAGTTGGGAGGTTTGGCTACGGATTTCCATAGAGAGAGTGGTTTGCCACCTCTCATGGAAGCTTCCTTGATGATAGGGCCAATCCCATGATTATAGGGATCCCGACTCCTCTTCCTCCATCTATAAAAGCTTGCCCATCTCCATGGCAAGCTAGTCTTCAAGTTCCCAAATTTCCAAGAGCCTTATGCTGTAAGAGCCTCCATAATTCCCTTAAGGCCAATTTCAAGCAAGGAGACTATCGTCAAGGTCCGAAGAGAGAAGTTTGTCCCATCCTTGACAGGATTTTCGAGACGTGTTTTATTGGCAACCCCCTCCGAAGGAGAATTCAGCGTCAGAACCATGGTTGTAATTTTCCTTTGATTGATTATTAATGAACGACTATTGGTTATGGTTCCACTCTTGTTTTTATTTACGATGATGAGTTATGTCCTTTCTGACAGACATATAGTTGCATCTACTGGATTTTACGCTTGCGTTTGTTTTTTTTCTCGCATGTGCAGGTGTCCCATCACGGAGATCGTGGGGATCGTGATCTGCCAGAGTTGAGGAAAGGGAGCGCCACCTCTTCTACAACGACTGCGTTGGATTCCAGGTAAGCCTTCATCACCAGTTGGTTTATTTGCAATTAGGGACTTGCGCTATAGCGTGATTGATTGTTGCTAGACCCGGTCTGGGCTAGTAGGGATCGCCTCTGTCCGCAGAGGGGATTTACCTCCACAACAATATGGTTAATACTTTTTTTTTCATGGTATTAATAATAATTTGGCCCATAGGCTTCACCTAAATAAAACTTCTTTTTTCCAGTGTTCATAAATATAAATAACATTATGGAGTAAATATAAAAATAAGTTTATTTATTTACCATGATATTTGGCCCATAGACTTCGTATATACTTTTTATTTCTAATCCTATTTGATATATTTTTATGTATTTACCATACCTCTTTATACCTCTTTTATAAATATGGTATTTGACCCATGGTATTTAGCCTATTGTAGTAATAATAATTTGTCCCATGGTATTTGGCCCTTGATATATTTCTATGTATTTACCATACCTCTTTTATAAATCTGGTATTTGGCCCATGGTATTTAGCCCATTTTATTAATATTAATTTATCCCATAGTATTTGGCCCATAGACTTCACCTAAATAAAACCTCATTTTTGAGTTTTCTTAAATATAAAGAGGGTTATGGAGTAAATATGAAAAGAGGTTTTATTTATTAACCATAACTCGAGTTTATTTATATTTTTATTTATTTACCATACTTTTTTTTAGTATTCAAATATAACTTAAGGTTAAGAGACAAGGATAATTATCACAAATATATTAATTATTACAAATATATTGATTACAATTGAGTGAACATTACAAATATTCACATACAACCTTTCTTACATTACATATGCTTACACATCTACCTCATACTGGGTTGTAGAGGGCCTCCCGGTTCAAAGAACTCCTCTCCTCTATGCATTATTAAAAGAAAAATTCACTTTACATATAATGGTTATAATAAATTCGCTTCACAATTACAATATTTCAAGACGAAATGTATTTTGTACTCAATGTAGCATCTTAAAAAAAAGAACACATTTATAGATGAAATGAAACGAAATTGGAGTATTATAACAACAAATAAACTATCTAAAATATATACATATTTATTAAATTCTAAAAAACATACAATAAAATAAGTATTTAACAAAAGCTCATTACATGGATTTTTTTAGATTTAAAAAAAAACCCAAAAATTAGATTAACACTCAATAACTTCCTTTCCCATGAGAAGCATGTTTCTTTTTGCAATGCAATTTAGTAACTCAGAATCATGACCCTATCAAACCCTGCCATTTTTTTTCTTCAAATTTTATGAATTGCAATATATTTACAAACCTCATGGCACATAGATAGCACGTGAATCATGAAATGACAACAATTAAACTATATATCATTTTCTTGAAAATAATATGAAAGCTAAAAAAAATTGGAATACGTGAAGTAGTGTGTTCTAGATAATTCCATGTCAAAAAAAACTCTAACTATGTTGAAATAACTCTAATGTGTAGTCTAAACATTCTAATTTTTTGTTTTTTAAAGATATTTTTTAACGAATTTTGTTTGGCAAAAAACAATGATAGAATGGGTTATTTGATTTGTTAAATATGTATAGACTAAGTGCCCTATGAGTTTTCAGGACTTACATCCATTTATGTATTTCAAATAACAAAAATAAAAAATCTCATTCAAAATTGTATCACCAAATATATATATATATATATATATATATATATATATATATATATATATATATCGAATGAAAAAACTTGTAATTTTATTAATGCAAATAAAATTACATTGTGTATGTGCATAACACAAGCATGGCTTAAAAAAATTCCCAAAGTAGATTACATTCACCTAGTAAAATTGAGCTTCTTCTTTTTACTTTTTCTCTTTTGACTTTTTGCTAACCCCTAGAATTTAAGTTGGCAATTCTAATTTCCATTTCTTCTCCTTCATTCTTCAAGGGAACTTCTTTGTCGAGCTTCTCCTTTTTACTTTTCCTCTTCTCACTTTTTGCCAAACCCTAGACTTTTGAGTTGGCAATTACAATTTCTATTTATTCTCCTTCATTCTTCAGGGGAACTTCTTTGTCTGAGTCAAAACTCTTAGGCGTATGTGATCTCTTTGTTCCTCCCAATCCTTGACCACTCAATATTTCCCCTTTCTTCTTTTATCAGTACTAAATCATTTCCTTTCTCAGCATGACTTTCATATTCATTCGACCTCTTTTCACCCTCTTCCACTTGAGAGCCTTGTTGTTTTTGTTCCTCTGCTTTTTTATGATTCTCATCCATTTCTTCATCTTCGTCTTCTGAAAGATGCAAATATGGGAATTTCCAACCCTTTCATCTTTTGGGAACTCTTCTTTGTTCCTTTTTTTTTTTGCTTGTGGACAAGTATTCTATAGATGCCCCGAGTCCACTTAAAATTGTTATGAGCCAGATGGATGCAATCCTATAGACCTTTGCTCAGGTCTATCTCTACAAAGGTACCGGAAAAAATATAAATACATTTCTCAATTCTTTTCCGATCCATTTTCAAAAACCTCCCCAAAGTGTTATCAATGCCTTCTAAAACTTGGTGGTACCAAAAAGGGAGAGGTAAATTGTGTAATCTCACCCATACCAGCATCTTCGTAACCACCATTATTGTAGCATCAAAATCCAGAAACCATGGGGTTGCAAAGAGACCCACCCTACCTCAGAACCATGATCCCTCGTGTAAATTAAAATCCAGATCTTCTTAATTATCGATCTGTACCACAAAAACCTTTTCGTGCACAAGTAAATATAACATTTATTGGTCCAATTGGTGAAGATCCACTGATGTAGATCTTCTAAATTGAGCAAGAAGCCATTAAATCCAACAATAAGAGCTCTGGCTTAGAGGGCTATGAAAAAACCACTTACCTCTAGCAAATTTACAGACATATCTAGAACCTTTTCGATCTGCTCAATGATGCAAATAAATGGGATTGATAGATTTGAGGATTGTACATCTGGCATGACAAATTTCCCTTTCACAACATCTTTGAACAAGTCTAGACATTTAAGAGTTCTAGCATATGATGTTGGTCCAATAGGGTTACTCATTTGTGGAGCCTGGAGCACCACCTCGCGAGCTCATATTTATGATAATAGTGGAGTTACAATCAATGTTGCATGCTTTCAATTGGTTGACGTCTTGAAGTGATTTGCCTTCATAAATCAAATTATGTAGATAAACCGGTATACCTAAATTATTTTGGACCTTCTCTTTCAGATCTTTCACTAGATTTGAGGATTAAACCCCTAAGAGGAGCGATTTCCCATTTAGGGTTTTCACAAAAATTTGATAACATTCCTCCTAATTCAGATTTGTATCCTGTGATCCCTGTGTCTGAGTGAAAAAAGGATTATCCCAAATCCAAGATCTAGACTGGATCTGGAGCAGAAACCTTCGACCCCGACCATCATTCAAATGTGCATTGTAGCGATCTGGTTCTAGAACTTCAGAAGCATGAATACAAACCTCCATGAATCCTCCTTCCTTGTCATACGCTAGATCTGTGTGACTCGAGACCAAAAACCACAGAACCAAAGTGGCAATAAATATATTCTTCAATGTTTTATTGGAGTTTCGCAAAAAAATGTCTAGATCTGTGGGGCTTTTGATCCAGGTCAAAAGCGTGGATCCTTGTCTTTGAAGCTCCATGAGATAAGAGTCACACACATTATCTTCCAACTTTAATACATTTCCCACACTTAGCACAGTCTTTGTAACCAAGGTTGCCCTAGACTCACACTGGTACAGTGGTTTTCGAGACACATGGTCATCAAGAGCCTTAGGGACAAGCTAAAGCTTGACTACGATAGAAAGAGATGTGTTGCCTGCAAAAACCCTAGCATCTTCATCTTTGTTCCACCCAAAAACATCCCAATATAAATTTATATTCACTTTAATGATTAAAAACATTATAGTTTCTATCTTAATTCAATATCAATATCAACATCAACAAATAAATTTATTTTTTATTTCAATATCATTAAGAAAAAAATACAATTTATTTTATTTTATCCAACAAATTTACCCCCAATCAAATTTAAACCTGAATTCTTTATGTCGTGATTATGTGGTCTAAACTTTCAAAAATAAAATTACAAACATCGAAATAACAACCTTAAAAACAAGTCAAACTAAAACTGTAATCTAACTTTTGCACGTTATCTCTACTAATTACGCCGGAGGCGTTTTCCATTGCGGGCTTGGGGTGAGCAAACTTATGTGCATGGAACCAATTCAAATTTGCCACGTGTGGTCTCCGTAATGGCTTGTAAACGGTTTTCTTGTAAACGGGTTTCATCTTTCAAACCGTGGGTTGAAAGAATGGAAACGCTCCAGTCTACGAGCAACAGCGGCAGCAACCATTAACCATGCGGCCATGGAGATTCTGAAAAGGCGCGAACAACATTCAATTCTCTACAGAAAGAGCTTGAATTCTCTACAGAAAGAGCTTGAATCCTCTAGGGTCATTGCGTGCGAGAAAGAGAGGCAGTTTGTTGATTTACAGAATCAGTATTCAGAACTTGTAGAGGCCAAAAGGTGCCTCGAGAACAAAAATGAGTCTCTGCGCACAGAATTCGATCGATGCACAATGGTTTCAGAAGAGAATATAGGAAATGGCGGTGGAATCTCTGAAGAAGAAGGAAATTGAAACCAAAGACAATCGTCTGCAGAAGTTGTTGATGTCAGAACGTCAACCTCCATCGAGAATTCCACTTGCTCCTCCTGTACCGAATGGAAAGTAAAAACCAAAACCAAATGTTTCACTGAATGAAACGCCCAAATCAAATGCTAATGCTAATGCTGTTGTTCACCAAAATGAAGAATCAAAAGTTAAACCTGAAAAGCCAACAGTACGAAAGCCACTTGTTCCAAAACGAAATGGTGCGCTGAATGAAAATCCGAAACCAAATGGAAACTCCTCATTTGAGGCTGCAAAAGAGCTGGAAACTCTGCTGGCTCCTGTGTATAAAAATTCTAAGTGCATGCAACAAGAATCACGTTGGGCGCTTTAACCATCCGGCCATATTTGCAAAGAAAATAGCTAATCCTCTTTTTCCTGGAGGACAGAGTTGGACACTTGAAAATCGTCAATCCTTCAATTGTTGTTATGCCTTTTCCTGGACAGAGCTCCAAAGTACACGCCGATTTTAAGGCTAATTTTAACCCCAGCCACCTTAAATTTCCATATAAGTTGTAATTGCCATATCGATCCGCCGAATGAGAGGATTTATATATCAGTATCAGAATAGAGGAATTGAGACAACTTGACAACATATTAGATAGTGAGGTTCACCCGAGTTAGCACCGATAGATAAATGACATGCTCCTACTGTTGGCAAGAAGGAGTGGCCAAATGAGGGAGGTCTTCAGAGAGGAAGGAAAGACAGATAGAAACCTGGCACTGTGCTTCAGACAGCAAGCCTGCATATGTTGAACTGTCTAAACCACGGAAAACAAAGCTCATTTCCTCCCAAATGAGCTCTCTCCCCCAAATGGTAGCATAATCAGCCCGCTGTCACTTGAAATGGTAATTAGCCCGCTGCCTGTCAACAAAAATAGAGCTCATTTCCTCTCCCCGAAATGTTTGCATAATTAGCTCGCTGCCTGTTAAAATGGTAATTAGCCCGCTGTCTCTTGAAATGGTAATCAGCGCGCTGCCTGTCAACAAATGTCATTTTTTCAATAAGCTCTCTCCCCGAAATGGGAGCGTAATCAGCCGACTGTCTGTTGAAATGGAATTTTTGGCTGCCACGACAGCCCACTCCCTCTAGAATCTTTGGCTGCCACGATAGCCCACTCTCTGGCAGAAGTGGAAATTTTGACTATTTTCAAACTCTGCAGCACGCGCCCACGACAACCGATCACCCTGCGCGCCTTTATCGGGGTCACATTATAGTTTTTCGTTTTTTTAAATATTTTTACAACATTTTCACATTAATAAAAATCGATTTTGTTACCATGTTATTAAATTTTTTAAATTGAAAGAATGAAAGCGCTTCGTAAAGATAGGTACATTGTGAATATCTAATCAAACTTGCAAAGAAAAATGGCATGAATGGCTACATGCCAAAGCTAAAGCTATTGTTGATAGTTTGTTATTCAAGCCAGAAAATACAATTATTTCATTGTTAGGGCTCTACTTTAAGTTAATGGCGAAGCTAATAGCTCACTTTAAATTAATAGTGAAGGAGGTCAAAATTCTTCCCATCTTAGTGTTCAAGACTTGCGTTTTTATTATTCAAAACGATAGTCTCAGCGCATTATTCAAAGGATATTCATTTGTTTTTTTATTATTATCGAATAAATTAAATGTTAACAAGAATTCTAACTATAAAGATCTAACTAATAAAGGATATTCACTGACATAATCTTGAACAATGTCACCCACCTATCCTCGCATGTGTTGACCTTTTGTTGACTTGCTATTGCAATGTCATTTTCTAATTGTGTAGTGTTCCATATTTTATTTGTCCAATGAACATGGCATGTGTTGAATTTTTGCATAATGACATTACTCTACATGTCGAGTTTCATATCCCCTCGACAATCCTAAAGCAGCCTTAATGTGCAGAGATTAGTGTTGGTTTATCAAAATCGAGCAATTGATTTTCTTTATATTAACAATAATCCCCAATTTAAATTTGTAACACTAATATTCGGTATCTTGGTTTATCATGCCTCAAACTTTAATGACGTTAATCAACACAAGCTTCAGTTTGTGGCAACCAATATCAATTCCATTTCTAGACGCTTGAGAGGGATTGACAACCATTTCTGTATCCTTCTACTCAAATAGGTCAATGAGCGTCACTAATGCGAACTCAAATAATGTTATTGCCTCCTTTCAGCGTTCCCTTGCACCTCCCGATGCAATTGCTAGTTTTATCCTTTACCTCCACCTTGTAAACCAACTCAGGTCACCCTCACGTCATGAAATCCAAAGAGCAATCAATACATTTGATAACGGAAGGGGAGAATTTCAAAACATTGATAACCCTCAGGAATTTAAACCCTCTCGGGGCACAGTCACATTTGATAACGGAAAGGGAGATTCCAAAACATTGAGGAAGTTCACACATAACCAGAGATCTGTCATCTACAAAGAATTCCTCCCTCAATCGCACAGATTGAAACTTCAACCAGTGCCAACAATGGCAGAGTGTCCAGCTCTTATTCTTACCTTTTGGTCAGATGTAAGTTCAATGCCGAAGGCCTAGCATTTAACTGTTGCAAAGTTGAATCCCTCAAATAAACCAAATAAATAAATACACTGACGTGCATCGACCTAGACTTGACAGTGACCAACACGCATGCGAATTACCATCAATATGGGGGACTGAGTCCCCATTGACTCGGCCATGACCGACCCTTCAGTCTCAGCCATTCGTACCAGGTTTGAGACTGAGAAGTGCCCATCTTAATGTACTACAGGCTGGCCTTTCCCTGCAAAATATTCCACATCTTTTCTGAGTTCTTATCCAAGTTCTTTTGTCAAATATTTAGGATGAATTCCAAAAAAAGCCGCAGGCACATAAAACATTTTGTGAGCAATTCAACTGTAGCTCAATTACTATTAAGAAAAATGGACACACCCAAAAGTTCTCCTTCCAGCAATGAGATTAACATGAGCATTTCTCGCACCAATACCAAATTCTCTGGTTTTTCACCAGCATCTACAGACCGAATTCTAGCTGATGGGGCGGTGAGGAAAAAGAAGGGCAGACTCTCATTTGCAGCCAGACGATTTGTCGCTGCCTTTGGAACATGTCTTTCTCCGTCTGTAAAGAAAAAAGAAGATGGGTGTCAATACAAAGAGATATCAAGTAAGTAAAAGTTTTGCAATTTCTTTGATTTTGAGCAAATTGAAATGCTCTAATGGTTAGGAAGGGGCATTTTGCAAACCATTGAAAGGGGAAAACTACAATCCCTTACATAGGCTATGTTGCCTTTCTTAGTAGAGGTTTCAACTATTTTTCCCTTAAAAAATGAAAGAGATAAAGCTGAGCATACCGAGTGGGCAAAATCTGCAAATTTATGGCCTGTCAAAAGACTGCAAGTTCTCAATTTATTGCTTGTTTGTTTACTCCTAATAAATTGTAAGGAAACATTGCAGTTGACATTGAGATTAAGTTTTGGGTTTTTCCTTTATTTCAAAGGCCACTTACTCCATCATTGAAGATTTTTAAACATTTGTCTTTCAAAGGAGAACCAACCACAGAGTTTTAATGATCCAACAGACAGGTGCAGATGCCGAATTATGAAAATAGCAGTTTTCAAGGAAACAATGCTCTCTGCAGATGGTGAGTTATGTTCAAGTGGCATCAAGATTGATCCCTTGCCCCAAAATGCCAGATTTCTAGCTAAAACTCACCATGGAGAACTAAGATCTCAGACAGTTTTGTAGGGAGCTCAAACTGCCATGTCACCCCCAATTTTCCATCTGATTTTGTCAACCTTCTTGTTATTTTATTTGGATTATCTTTAAGTCAATGGTCCCCTGTATTTGGAGCTTTTGATCTTTGCAGTCCACAAGCTCTTTGTTGTGTACAATCGATGCTGTCCTTTTTTGTTTGTTTGGATTATCTTTAAGTCGATGGTTCCCTGTATTTAGAGCTTTTGATCTTTGCAGTCCACAAGCTCTTTATTGGGTACAAATTTACAATCGATACTGTTCTTTTATGTCTTTTATGTTTGTTAGGTAATGTGAGTCTTGAGATGACTGATACACTTAACCTGTCGCTTGAGTAACTGTGACCTAGGGGAATCTGAGCCATCAAAATCACCCAGAAATTACATCCACACCAGCCCTTAGCATGGCAGGATTTTTGCAAACAGAATTTCGAATTAATGACTTTTTCGCCACAGAGTGCCTTAACAAAACACCCTGTCACCATCTATTGCATGCCGCATGGACATACAATCAAATACTGTCATTGTTTGATGTTATTTTCAAAATGTATCTGCTTATTATGTTCTTCATGTATACAATCTCTCTGATTTAAAACATATTGATGAATTTGCCTTTTCTTCATTCCATTGTTTTGCTTTACAAATTTGATTGCAGTAACATCAACAGCCACAGATCGAAGCAGATCCCCTAGTGTAGGTTCATACAAGAGTAGCGTCTATGGTAATACCTTTAACGCAGATAGCAAACATGGAACAATGGCCTTTACCATGGCCGGGCTCAGCAAAGCCACAAGAAAATTCAGTCCTTCTAACGAGATCGGACAAGGAGATTTTGGGATAGTTTATAAAGGGAAGCTCGAGGATGGAACCGTGGTTGCAATTAAGCGTGCCAAAAAGGTATCTAAACTTGTAACATCTCTAATGTGAGGGTTTTAAAAACTGGTTGTGTGTTAATTCAATGCCAATGCAGAGAATTTGATACTTCTACTATACTCTAAGGCAACATTTAAGGTGAATTCCAATGACAAACATCTGTCTGTTGAATTCCAAAGTGAGCTTGTTGCTTGATGGAATGGAAAATGTCTAACGATATACACAACTTGGTGGCAGAATCTACATGCCAAACATCTGTCTGTTGAATTCCAAAGTGAGATTCGAACATTGTCGAGTGTTGAACACCTCAATCTGGTCAGATTACTTGGCTACTTTGAAGATGAACAGGAACGAATACTTGTTGTAGAGTATGTGCCAAATGGAACTCTTCGGGAGCATTTAGAGTGTAAGTAAATTTTATTTTCATTCTTTTGGACAAGCATTAATATCTACAAGAAGTTAAATATAAGCATCAACATGAATGTATTAATGGCATTCATAAATCTGATGAACAAATTAAACTAGATTATAATCTGGAAAATTGAGTGATATCATCAAAACGGATGCTTTTTCGGACTGGTGCCCTGTAGTGATTCAATGGTAATAAAAGAAGCCAACTTGGATGCTTTTTTGGACTGGTGCCCTGTAGTGATTCAATGGTAATAAAAGTAGCCAACTTAAAGCAAGCAGGCTTTCTAACATCTAGACTAAACATAAAAAAAATTATCAACTAGGCCAAACATACTCTGTCTACAATAAGGATATATAGATTTGAGAGCCTGGAGAGTATATTTACAAATGAAAATTTTGTGTTTGAGGAAGCTAATGCATGGAAAGTAAATATGCAGGTATACATGGAATTGTATTGGATTTGGCTACAAGACTGGATATTGCCATCGATGTTGCTCATGCAGTGACTTACCTTCACATGTATACAGGTTAAAACTTACTCTTTATGTGCATCTATTGTTCATTCATTTTGCATATTTTTGTAGTTTTTAAGATTTTAACAAAAAAAAATTCAAAGAAACATCTCGAATTCATTTTTCACTTTTTCCTTTTGGATACTTGAGAACGCTCTATGAAATTTAAGACAGTGATCCCACAACTGGTTTTGATTTACAACTCACTTTTCCTTATGATCTGTACTATGATTGCAGTGTGCCTATATCCAAAATGGCACTAACACTACAACTACCAGGGTAATTGATGTTGAATATTCTACAAGATGTAGAACAAAAATCAATCTCTCAATCTAAAAACTACTACCTAATTATCTTCAAACAATTTATCTCATGCCACTGATATCATTGAGCAATTATACATAGAAAGTCTCAACAATAAATGCAGCAGAAACAATAAAGATCATAAAGAAACAACTATGCACAATAGAGACAATATTTTTACCTTGGGAAACTGTCGATGGTGTTGGACACAACCAACATACAAGGGTTTCCCCGATGTGAAGTTATAATTAGACCTCACACAGTTTGGAGTAGGAGCCCCATCTGGAGTATCGGCACGACCAACATAACACAAAGGTTTGTCTTGGTTTCAATAGATAACATAATAGATTATATACATAAACCTTGAATAAGCAAATAAGTTGACATTGTGAAACACCGATTACAATGTGCAAAAGGATACCTTCACGAGCGGGAGGCAAAAAGTGAGTCTCTGGTAGGAAGTAATAGTATTAACCTAAGAGAGACACACAAGCAAAGAGAGATTAATTATTTATCTAGCGAAATAGTTCACATAGACACAACGATCATTAAACAACATACAACACACCTTCAACAAGATAAGTACCAAAGCCACCAAAATAGTTCAATTTCCTTAGTACATATGAACAAAACATATATAGCAAACATTTAAATAATAGTCCTAAGACATTCACAATACATGCATGAATGTGTGTTGGCGCATTGAGCTTCAATTATAAGGCGAAAGGTTCAAGTACATAGTTACAATGGTGAGGAACTAGCTCAAGTAATGGAACATTAAGTCACCTCTTGCTTCTCCAAAGAATAGTTTTCTCTCCGAGGCCAAGTAGAGAAGCCAATACTAACTCTCCAAAGCTTAAGCCTCCAAAAACCCTTTTCTTTGAGTTATGAGGTTGCTTTTATAACAAGAGGAATGACTTTTCACTCCCTCATGACTCTTGGACTTCCACTATGTCCTTTGGACTTCTCCTAAAGGCATTTTGTCCATATATGACTAAGTGTTGAAAAATGCAACAAGAACTTCTCATTTTACCTTGATTAAATTGAGAAATCTGAATTTCCACATTAGCAGACAACTTGGATGCATTTAACCGAGGCAACATGGCTCTTGTCACTCAATTAGCTCAGTAAATTCGAGAGGAATTAGACTTCAGTTAAGCATGTGTGATTGCTAATTTGTAGCAATCAAGGTCAGTTATCTCAGGTCATTTTCAATTAAAATACTTCTAACTATTGGAAGAACTAGTGGAGGGTCAGTTGTGTAGTGGGACTTCAGTCAAACTCAGTGATCATCTAGTTAACTAAACAATCAACCCAAAATAGCTAGTGCATGCATAGAATTCTAGTTCCCTGGGATTGGTGGAGATTCCAAGGCAGTGTAACATCAGTTGTAGACTAGTCTTGAGTGTACATGTGTTGCATGCAGACAGCTGATCAACCTTGGGAATTGCGCAATCCATTTTCGAGAAATTCCTAAATAATACAGGCCTAATTTCTCAAGGAATTGCACAAGGAAATAGGGGTTCAAGTAGAGGCATAAATTGACTAAGTCTAGTTCAAAGCTTCTCAGTGAGCAGAGAGATGGGTTATTCACTTGCAAGTTATGCTCAATTGAGCAAAGAAATTGTAATACAACTATATTCATCAGATTAATGCAAGCAGGCATTGGGGTTTTTAGCAGATTTCTTTTCCCTGGGAAAAATACTAGTTCATCTGTGTTATTTTTTATTACATGTCTGAAATTATTGTTCTAAATTGTGAATTACTTTCCGCAAAGTAGTAGAGTAGGTTTGTGTCTTGTGTTTTTTATTAAAGTTTCATGAGCAATGCAAAATAAAAAACATAATTTCTACATGGTATCAGAGCAAGATTCACATTAGAGTAGGAATTTCAAAGTTGTTTCTTAGGAGGCTCAAATTTTGATTTTAGTACAATAGGATCTCTTCAGAGCTGAGAAGATGGCCTTCAATGGACTGAGGCTACAGTATGCCTTAGAAGACAACTCTAATTTTGTTGCATGGAAGGATCACATGGAGGCGGTATTGGATGACAATGGACTGCTAGAATACATCAAGACAAATGTTGCAAAACTAGCAGAATCAGATGCCCATAACCTTTCTCAGTGGAAGAAAGATGTAGCAAAGGTGAGGAGAATAATCTTGGAGGGAGTACAAGATGACATTGTCTCAAATCTCCATGGGAAAGAAACTACATTCGCAATGTGGAAAGCACTAACATAATTGTTCGAGAATATTAGTGATCACGGGAAGCTGGCGCTCAAGCATAAAATTTGAAATATTAAGATGCAAACGAATGACATTATTCCACAGTATCTGAGAAAGTTCACACAATGTCGTGATGAACTTGGTGGGATTGGTGTTCATGTTCCAGAAGATGGCTTAGTAAGCCCATCCTTTTTAGGCCTTCACAAGAGCTGGCATAGCTACCAAATTGCGAATGCTTATGGTATGATTTGGTACAGGAGGAAATAAGGCGAAATACGAGAGATGGGATTTCATCTAAGGGCGAAGATGAAGAGAACTTTGTATTGGTTGGAAAATGAAAGAAGGGAAAAGGGAAGAAATATCAATCCAACCCAGATTCTAGCCAAGGGGGAAAGACGAAATATTTTTCCAAAATTTAATGCCTTTATTGTCATGAATTCAGGCACTATGCCATGAAGTGTCCACACAAAAAGGAAATAAAGAAGACCTCAGGAGGAGCAACAGGTGAATCCTTGTCTTCACAGTTCGAGATTGAATTTACCCTTATTGCATGCATGGCCATCACAGTGATAGGGAGCGTGTGGTACTTGGAATCAGGTGCATCATTCCACATGATGGGGTGTAGATAGGTTTCCAGTGACCTGGAAGAAAAACATTTGCAGATGCACATTAAGCTAGGGGACGACGGTAGGTACTACGTGACCGGGGTTGGTATAGGCACCTTTCAAAAGGAGTCAGGCTCCCCTCTTATGCTCAAGGATGTCATGTTTGTTCCGTGCCTAAAGAAAAATCTCATCTCTATTGCAGTTTTGGTAGACCGTGGTTATGATGTGATCTTCAAAAAAGGGAAAGCATTCCTGAGACACATAGCCACAGGATAGGTGAAACATATCAGGGTTCGTGTGAAGAACATGTATAAGCTAGATGTGTAAGACTGTGTTGCATTAAGCACTAAGGCAGATAAGGTGTAGAGCTGTGATGCCGGTAGAATTTAGCACAAAATACTTGCCCATTTGCATCATGGCGCCCTAAATATTATGCAACAGATAACCACAAACCTCCCCAAAGGATGTTGTGAAACCAACTCCAAAAATAGAAGAAAAGAGATATCAACGCCTTAGAAATAAGCCACTTCGAGGGGGCAACCTCCATACATTACATGAATGAACAATTCTTGGATGATACAAATTACAAAACCTCCTTTCTATATATAGGAGTCCATGGGGCCACAATGTAATCCTAGCCGACCTAACAATAATAATTTAAGGGCACAATAATAACAATATAGGGGTTACAGGGGTACAATAATAACAATAAGGGGGTTACACTAACAACAATAAGGGACTATACTAGTAATATAGGGACCTAACATGCCCCTCTCTTTCAAAAAAGTGTTGTCCTCAACACTTGAGTAGCTCTGGGTGCTTCTGTATAAAATTCTCATCCTCCCATGTAGAATCTTCAGTGGGTAAGTTCTTCCACTTGATGAGATACTCTAAAATTGATCGATTCCTTAGCTGTTGAGTTCTTGTTTCCGTGACCGCTTTAGGTTCCAATATGATTTTTCCTTCCTCATCAAGTTCGGGCAATATTGTTTGAACTGGAATATTTTCACCTATAACCTTCTTTAAGCATGAAACATGGAAAATTGGATGCACTCGTGAAGAAGCAGGAAGCTCCAATTTGTATGCCATAGTACCAATCTTTTGCAACACCTTGTAAGGACTATATTACTTTGGCGATAATTTATTATCCTTCTTAGCTTGCTTGAGGGACATTTGTTTGTATGGTTGTAACCGTAAAAATACCCAGTCTCCTACATCAAAACTTCTCTCACTGCAATGTTGATCTGCCTGTTGTTTCATTCGATTTTGTGCCAAATTCAAGGTATCCTTTAAGAGTTGGAAAACTTCTTGTTGATGCTCGATGTGATCTTCCACTGCTTGAACCTTTGCATTTTCTCTTAAAGATGATGTGATGGACGGTGGATGATATCCATAAAGTGCCATAAATGGGGTCATTTTTGCTGCAGTATGGAAGGAAGTGTTATACCACCATTCAACGAGAGGTAACCACTTGACCCATTGTGTTTGTTTATCAGATACAAAACAACGAAGATATCATTCCAAAAATTTATTTACTATCTCAGTTTGACCATCGGATTGAGGATGATAAGATGAGCTATGAGCTAATTGAGCACCCAAACAAGAAAATAACTCCATCCAAAAATTTCTAGTAAAAATGGGATCTCTGTCGCTCACAATAACCCTTGGGGTTTCCATGTAGCTTTTGAATTGTGTCCATAAATGTATTAGCAATTGTACTTGCTTTAAATGGATGAGATAATGCACAAAAGTGTGCATACTTGGTAAGTCTATCAACTACCACCATGATGACACTCTTTCCTTCAGACTTAGGTAAACCCGTGATAAAATCCATTGAAATCTCCTCCCAACGTTGACTTGGAATGGATAAAGGTTGTAGAAGTCCCGGGGTCTTAATTGTCTCAACTTTATTCTGCTGGCAAACCAAACATTCCGCCACAAACTTTTGAATATCAGATTTAAGACCATCCCAAAAAAATTCTTTCTTCACCCTGTGGTAAGTTTTTAAAAATCCAGAGTGTCCTCCTAAAGGATAAGTGTGCAATTCCAAAAGAATCTTTTGTTTTAGTTGGGAATTCTTACAAAGATATAAGCGTTCTTTGTACCATAAGGAATAAATTTTCCAACTAAATGTATCATATGTACTAGGATCTTGCTACAATGTTTGAATGAGTGTCCACACTTCTTCTTCCTTCTTCCATTCATCCCTTGCTTCAGTTATCCAATCTGATTGGATAATAGAAATGGCACAAAGAAATGCTTCCACCTCTTCATTATTTCTTGAGAGTGCATCTGCAACAACATTTAGCTTCCCTTTTTTGTAGATTATTTCAAAGTCATAACCCAACATTTTTGTGACCCATTTTTGCTGCTCTTCTAAAGATAGTCTTTGTTCCAAAAAGTGTTTAAGACTATCATGATAAGTTTTTACCTTGAAGTGTCTTCCCATTAGGTAAGTTCACCATTTCTTTAGTGCATGAAATATTGCTAACATTTCCTTCTCATAAATAGCTTTTTGTAAATACTTTCTTTTGATTGGACGACTTTCAAAAGCAATGGGTCTTCCTTCTTAGATTAAAACAACACCAATTCCATTTCCAGAGGCATCACATTCCACAATAAAGGTTTTTGTGAAGTCTGGTGTAGCTAAGACCAGTGCTAGGCACATTGCCTCTTTAAGATGTTCAAAGGCCTTAGTTGCTTCAGGAGTCCATGAAAATGCATCTTTCTTCAATAATGTTGTTAGAGGTGCTGCTATTCTCCCATAGTTCTTAACAAACTTGCGATAATACTCTGTCAACCCAAGAAATCCTCACAACTGCTTTATGGTTGTGGGGACTTTCCATTTCTTAATGGCTTTAATTTTGATAGGGTCTACCTTAACACCCTCGTGAGATACAATATGACCCAGATATTCCACCTCTTGTGCTCCAAAGAAACATTTGGATGTTTTTGCATATAATTGTTTCTCCTGCAATAGTTTGAGCACCATGTCAACATGTTGAACATGATCCTTCCAAGACCTATTGTAGATTAGTATATCATCAAAAAAATACTAGCACAAATTTTCTAAGGAAGGGTTTGAAAATGGAATTCATCAACCCTCGAAATGTAAAAGGTACATTGGTAAGACCAAAGGCATGACCAAAAATTCATAATGACCCTCATGAGTTCGAAATTTTGTTTTCGGAATATCTTCAGTCTTCATTCTAATTTGATGATATCCTAAACGAAGATCCAACTTGGTAAAATAAATTGCTCCATGTAATTCATACAATAATTCATCAATCACAGGAATGGGAAATTTATCTTTAATGGTGAGCTTATTGAGCTCCCTATAATTTAGACACATGCGCCATGATCCATCCTTCTTGTGTACCAATACTACAGGAGCAGAGAAAGAACTTTGACTAGGTTGAATTATACCTGCCTCTAACATTTCTGCAATCATACGTTCAATTTCGCTCTTTTGGACATGAGGATATCTATAAGGCCCGATGTTTGGAGGAACACTTCCTGGAATCAAATGAATAGAATGATCATGATCACGAATAGGTGGGAGTCCTTTGGCAGTTTCAAACACCTTGGAATGATTTTCCAAGACTTTTTGGAGATCTGCAGAAATAGATGATTTTGATTTTGGAACTTCTAGTGAGCATAATTGTGCAATTACGCCTCGTTGTTCTTTCTTTAGAAGCTTTGTCATCACATTACAACTTGTTATCTTTCCCGGATTCTCTGCAATACCTCGTAATTTGAATTCCTTTCTTTCTGAAAAAAAATTCAAGAAAAGTTCTTGAAAATTAGAAGCTACCATCCCCAAAGATTGTAACCATTGTACTCCTAGTACAACATCAACACCTCCCATAGGAATGGAAAGCATTGGAATATTCAATACATATTCCTCCATGGTTAGCTTGATATTATGGCATTTTCCAAAGAAATTTATAGTTCCTCCATTTGCAACCATCACTTGATATTCTGGTGTTGGGTATAGGAAACAATTCAATTTCTTGGCTACCTTACAATGAATAAAATTATGGGTACTACCTGAATCAATCAACACTATTACCTTTTTCTTCTTGATATGTCCTTCTATCTTGAGAGTTTGAGGAGTGGTAATTGCTGCCAATGCATTACACGATATGGTCGGACTCATTTCTTCCTCTTCTAGGGCTCGTTCCTTGTGTATATCCTCTTCTTTTGAAGATTCTTGTTCATTTTCTTCTTCCTCTTCACAATCCATGTCAAATAATTTCTTCTTAGCACACTTATGACCTTTAGTGTATTTTCTATCACAAATGTAGCAAAGCCCTTTTGCTCTTTTTTCTTCCAATTGTTGTGGTGTCAACCTTGTAGGTTGTGGAAATCTAGGAGTAGCAACACTTCCATCCTTATAGAAGTGAGTGGTAGGCTTCCTTGTCGCCATAATTTTACATTCAATTTTTCTTGCCAACCTGAATGCCTTCTCCAATGAATCAAGTTCCAAAACACAAACTTCATGTTGGATGTTATCCTTTAAAGTACCTATGAAGAGATCAATCATGTGTTCCTCTGGAATATCAGTTACCCTTATATTCAATTTTTGGAAGTCCTCAATGTGCTCCCCCACTGAATAATTTTGTTTTATATTTATCAATTGGCTAAAGAAAGTGTTGTTCTTTGTATCCTCATAATGTGCTATCATTTCCTCCATAAAAATTGACCAAGTGGCAATTTTTTTATGGGAGCAAAGCCATCGATACCATACAAATGTATTTTGTTCTAAATGTAAAGTTGCAATGCGTACCCTTTGTGTGTTTTGCACATTATTGAGATCAAAATATTGCTCCATCCGTAGTATCATCCATACATCATTTCAATGTTCTCCTCACATCCATTTTTGGAATATGTTGGTTCTTTCCTCCAACATTAGAGTTTTTGAAATCACGATTAAAATTTATTTTGTTCTCATCGTGAGTTTCCTCTACTATCTTTTCACCATTAGGAAACATTTCTTGTATCAACTTTGTCAAACCTTCCATGTCTGCTTTTAGATCATTCTTCATGTTTTCCATCTTAGATTCCATGCTAGCTTCCATTCCATCCATCTTAGCTTCCATGCCATTCTTCAAACCATCCATCTTATATTCCACGTCTTTCTTCAAACCATCCATCTTAGTTTCCATGCCTTTCTTCAAAACTTCCATGTCATTTTTTGTTGCTCTTTGCGAGAGAGAAATTTGTTGCACTTGCTCTTGTAATTTTGATATGTCATGTTGCCATTCTTCGTCTTCATGAGTCATAGTAGAGCTTTCCAAAGGCTTAATGGATGTTGAATTCTTTTTAGGGGCCATTTTATAATCCAATACTGATATCTATTCTACAATATTCCCTTGCAATCAATTCAACTTGATTCTTCAAACAAGACTTATGCAATTTGGAAAAAAAAATACACACCTTTTACTTGCTTTTGAGGAGCTCGACATTGAAATTGCATTATCTCTGTGATTATGGCTCTTCAATATCTGAAATTCGACTCCGTAGTAGTCCTCCTGCTTCTTTCAAAATTTATTCTATTGACTCCGATTTGGATTCTTCACAAAATTATGCCCAATATCCCACAATGACCTAATTATGGACTGGTTCAGTAGAGCGAACTTGTACGAGTTGCCACATGTCACTATTTCCTCCTTCGGATCTGAAATTGATAGAGTAGAGTGAAATTGTCCTTGCAGACAATTTTTACAAAATTCCAATCCAATGCTCAGAGAGGGAGTTATGATGATTTTCCCACGATCACCTCTTTGAGATGAAATTTGGGAGCCTGAAAAATCCCTAACTTCCACAGATCCTATCTCCGAAAATATGTGAATCAAGCTCTTAAATTTTTCCACGGTGTTCCTCAGAATTGCGGCTTCGCTCTGTGAAAATTTAAGCTTTTGAACCCTCGTAGAAAAAAAGTTATAGCGAAAATTCCACGATGACCTGTTTATGTTAAATTCAGAGCCCGCAAAAGCCCCTAACTTCCACAAACATCATATCTCCAAAAATATTGCAAACCAAGCCTCCAAGATTTTGCGATGATGTTCGTGAGGACGCTCGCGCTCTGGGAAAAAATTTTCAGCTTTTGAGCCTTTCATAGAAAAAGTTATATCGAAAATTCCATGATGACTTATTTGGAGCAACGAAACCCTGTGAGCCACCAAAGTTTCGATACCAAATGTTGTGAAACCAACTCAAAAAAATAAGAAAATAGATATCAAAGCCTTAAAAATAAGCCACTTCGAGGGGGCAACCTCCAATACATTACAAAAATGAACAATTCTTGGATGATCCAATTTACAAAACCTCCTTTCTATATATAGGAGTCCATGGGGCCATAATGTAATCCTAGTGGGCCACAATGTAATCCTATCCGACCTAACAATAATAATTTAAGGGCACAATAATAACAATATGGGGGTTATAGGGGTACAATAATAACAATAAGGGGGTTACACTAACAATAATAAGGGAATATACTAGTAATATAGGGACCTAACAAAGGAGCACTTGAGGTAGGATGTATGCAAAGGATGTACCTTGGGGAAGTACACAAAATACACATTCCATGATCAGGATAAAAAAGCACATGCAGTATTGGAAATGATCCACTCTAATGTATGCGAACCTCTTTCAACAACCTCCACTACCAGAAAAAAATATTTTGTCATTTTTATTGAGTACTTCTCACGGAAGTGTTGGATCCTGTTCATGCGAAAGAACGATGAGACATTCTCCAAGTTCGTAGAATTCAAGGCGCTAGTTGAGAAAGAAATTGGAAGAGGGTAAAGGCTCTCACGAGCGATAATGGAGGCTAGTATGTGTCGAATGGATTTACAAATTGATCTACAAAATAAGGCATTCAACGAGAGTTGACAACACCCCACAACCCACAACAGAATTGGGTCGTTGAGAGAAATAACCGTAGCATTTTTGGGAGCAACGAGGGCGATGTTGCATGACCAAGGCCTACCACTACACTTGTGGGCAGAGGCATGTAACACAACAATATATTTGTAGAATTGGAGTCCTCATCGGATTTTAGGCATGATTACACCAGAGAAGGCTTTCTCGAGGAGAAAGCTAGATGTGTCACACTTCAAGATTTTTGGAGCCTCTGTTTATTGCCATGTCCCCAAAGAATCAAGGAAGAAGCTTGAGACGATAGAAAAATTGAGGGTATTTGTGGGTTACACAGAAACTCCCCATAACTAATGTGTGTGCTTTCCATCCCTCATAATGACAGTTGTGCGAAGGGATGTAAAATTTGATGAGGAGAAAGCGATGCAATTCTCTCTTGAGAGGGAGCTTCAGATCCCACCTGAAGAGGAGCTTTTAGCTCCAAAGGAGGAACCTCAAGAACTTGTGGAGCAACCACAAATTGAGGAGCAGAGAGTGGAGACAACTACTCAAGCAGAACAATCCAGAGAAGGCAAGAAAAGAACTAGGAAAGCTTAGAGACTTGTGCAAGATGAGAGGGAGAATGTGGGTGCTCCTTCAAATTTTTGTAGCCAGAGAAGGTCACTAGATCGATACACTGGCTACATGGCTTTAATGACAGAGCTTGTAGAAGCTAAGGCATTCTCTTTCGAGGAAGTAGTAGAGCATCCTATATGGGTTGATGCAATGGTGGAGGAATATGGATCTATTGTAAGGAACAATGTTTAGGAAGTGGTCCCAAGGCCAAAAAATAAACCAATTGTGGGTTCGAGATGGATCTTCAAGGTTAAACAAGCACCATACATAAGCATAGAGAAGTATAAGGCCATATTTGTGGCCAAGGGGTACTCTCAAGTTGAGTGAATTGAATATGAGGAGAACTTTGCTCTTATAGCAAGGTACTCATCCATTAGATCAATTATTGCTCTGTCTATGGAAATCGGGTGGAAGATACACCAGATGGATGTAAAAACAACATTTCTTAATGGGGTTATTGAGGAGGAGGTGTACATTGAGCAACCAGAAGGTTTTGAGACATTTGATCGAGAGTCTCATGTGTGCAGACTCAAGCGAGCATTGTACGGTCTCAAACAAGCACCCCATGCTTGGTACACTGAGATCGATAGCTATCTCACTAGTTTGGGCTTCATCAAAATTGAAGCGGATGAAAACCTCTATCATATATTGGTAGAAGGTAAATTTCTTATTATTGTCTTATATGTTGATGATATGATTTTAATTGGTGATGAAAAATTGATCATATCTTGCAAAGAGGACCTTGCAAGGGAGTTTGAAATGAAGGACATGGGTCTCATGCACTGCTTCCTTGGGTTTGTTACCACTCAAACTAGTAGGTGACCTAAAAGGGGTTCCTAAGAGGGAAACTATTAGGATATGGGAAACGATGGAGACTTGGCCCACTGTCACCACAACTAAGGCTCCCTACTCTTTACAAAATTTTATCGATAGGAAGAGACCCGAAGATTTAGGAAGCCACTTATAAGGGATATATCAACAAATATAAGGGAAGTGACCCCTAGACCCTTTCCCTGAGAAGGATGAAGGATAGAGCTTGATTTCTCTTTAAGCAAGGGAATAGGTTTTATAGGGAGAGGGGATGAGGATTTTAAGGTTGAGGGAGATGAATATAGCTTGTAATGATGTTTCCCAATCCCTAAAATCCCTTTGAAACTTGGATTCCCAGGTAGTCCTTGATAAATAGTCTTTGGCAAAGAATGGGACCACACAAGTCCAAGTGGACCTAGCCCAGGTTAGGGGATGGATTTTGGAAACCAATGATGTTGTTAACCTAGCCAAGGTGAGGAGAAAGGATCAAACAATAATTTTTACACAAATATGTCAAATTGATCCTATTAGGTACTAGCCTTGGGAACACCAGGGAAAAACTTGATCCTAGAGCTAGGGCTTGGGATGTTACAAGATTTCACCGTCGGATTTGCTTCAAATTTGGAGGAGAGCTAGGGGACCCACCAATGCAGTTTTACCTA
This sequence comes from Pinus albicaulis, assembly GCA_034641835.2. Lineage (NCBI taxonomy): Eukaryota > Viridiplantae > Streptophyta > Pinopsida > Pinales > Pinaceae > Pinus > Pinus albicaulis. The sequence continues at coordinate 1,383,114,123 of CM076581.1, forward strand.
GGGGATTGAAGTTTTCCTATTGTCAGTTTCCCGGGAAATTGATGCCCTAGGTGACCTAATGAGGCTAGACCTAGGAAAAAAGGGAAACGAGTGAAAAATAGGGTTGAAATGATCACCCTTTGAGGTACCAGTGTTTGATTTCACTCGGGGATATGGAGTCAAGGAGAATGATGAAGATGGATTTTGTTTCTTGCTAAAGGAGGCTCCAAAATTCTACTTCGTCCAATGTTAGAGGAAAGAGAAGAAAAGTGACTTTTAAGCATTTATACTTCATAAAAATGGTGCAGGATTATTGAGATAGCATGATCTCAACGACATTTCATTCATCAAACATGGCCTATACATAGAATAAGCTAAATAGACACATAATTCCACATTAAACACATGCAACAATTAACCCTAATTATAGTGAAGTTCCAATGTATGCAAAAAAATCAAAAATAGTTTTAAATTTTCAATTACAATATTAGAGATTATATCTAACTAACATAAAATTTGCAATATATGAAGCTCCAAGATAGAAAGAACCCAATCCATACATCAAATTTCATCCATCATCCAAAAAAATCCTCCAAGGAAAAATGTGAAGTTCTATAATGAGAGAGATCTCCCAATCCAAGTGATGATACAAATGAATCCATCCAACTCCTATTTATACACCAATTAGGAGTTCGAATTACCTAAATGGGCCTACATTAGTCCCTACAAATAAAATAAAGTGAAAATTAACTAAATTTTGGTGACAAACCCACCAAACTAGCTCACAAATGAAATAATAAGCCTCCCAGTAGGTCAAATAATAATCTATGAATGTCATAGAGCCCTCCAAGAGGCTTGATGAAGTACATAATTATGGATAAAATCCTCAGAAGTGATGGAAAAGGGGGTGGCCCCTTATTCTCCAAACAAATAAAGTTGCGGTGCTCCCAGTGGGTGTTGAGGCACACCAATGATCTCATGGGTCTCCATATGAGTCGAAGATGTCTATAAACCATCTGCAAGGGCTCAGATGATGGAATGAATGCTGCCATGTCATCATACAAGTCGTGGGACATCTGCCAAGTGTGTGGTGCACTTGTGGGGCCAGCTGGGCATAGTGTACAAATGCATCTTCTTCGTCCAAGAGGCATATATATAGCAATCTCTGAACATATTTGGGGATCCACAGAGTGCTTCCTACTACTGTGGAGGCCCATGGCTCTCTACACACACCCTATATGTGCCAATGTATCCCTCTGGAGGGTTAAGACCTCGTATAGGGAGACCAAACCCAAATGGATAGCATTTTCAATCTTGCATAAGATCCAATGCGTCCCCTAGCCTTCCAGTACAACAAGTCATTAAAGTAATTGGGTAAAAGATCTTACAAACCATGGAAAACAAGTGGATAGTTCATAATGGCATGCCCTTTCATAGTGGTATTTGACATGTGCTAATATTTCCAAGCTCCAAAGGGGGTTAGCCAAGTACCTTATTAGGTGGTTTCTACCTTTAAAGGGGATCGTATGTCCAAGGTACATCCTTCAAATGGTGGTGGCATGTGATAAATAGGTGAAATGGAATAGGGAATGATAGGGGAAATATTGGGCCACATATCAGGGTACAAGGGTAGCTAGAAAAAGGGAAGCTCACACATGGGTATATAATGTGTAGGAGGGAGAAATTTTGGTACATGAGGTGCCCCGACCTTGATGTTTCCACCCTTCTTTATATTCCTTTTGCCTTTTATGAATTTTCTTTGATTAAATACTCGGGGCTCAAGGGAAAGAGCATGATGTGTAAGATATAACAATGATTATCCCATTTTTGATAGGGTGGTTTCATTTATCTCCAGGGGTTGAGATAATCATGGGTTACTGAATGATAAAGGAGGCTCATCTAGGGCCTATGGAACCAGGGTGATGGCCATGGGTATGGGGTAGATCTCATGTATTGGCTTTTTCCCACGTGCTAATTATGTTTGTCTCGACCATATTTTTCATTTTGTGGCACATTTTCCTGTTAAATGTGGCCATTTATGCTTTTAATTTTCTTTTATCTACTTCAACCTCCTAGGAATCGTTCTAATCCTGACCGAAGGTGGGGGAAAGGGAATGGGGAGGCCAACCCTATGTGGACCCAAAGAGGCAATGTGGACCCAGGTGGGAGAAATGATGAATAGGGGTATAATGAATGGAAGGGGAGTACTATATGTGGATAAGGGAGCGGGAACACACAACCAAAGTCGGGGTTTCCCAAGTAGTACCACCCTAAAACTAAATGGTTAGTAAAGGAGATCCCACGAGACTAAAATCCAAGGGTAACACCCCAAAAGAGGTCAAGGGGATAGAAGCACAAACTAAGCCCACTCTTTCTGTAGAATCCCCCCATTAATTCATGCCCAGAAGTGTCCATGATAAGAAAACCCAATACTCAATTACAAAATTACAGGACATACCTTTAGGTTCGGGAGGCCCGCCTTCAAACATATGATGAATACAGATGGGTGAGGGACCACATGATGGCTCAGGTGGCGGAGAAATGGCACAACGAGCTAATTGAGGGTTGCTAGGGGTTGTTGGCTGTCGACTGAGGCCCATCACAGAGAAAAAATATCTCCTAGGGATATCACCCACGAAGTGGTTTATCAAAATCTAGATCGGGGGAAAAATTGCCAAAAATTAAAAGTCCTCAGAATCACACCAAACAAAAATGACCGGATTAGGCTCGTCGCCAAGAATCCAGCGCAATTCGTTTCACTCAAAATAGACTTTGTATGTCAAAGTTAGAGCCTGTTGTTTACCGTGCTAAACAGACCAATTAAAAAAAAAAGGGTCAAACAGGTCAAAGGCCAAAAATTTGGGTTTTCCTTCGGCCCAATGACAGGATGAGAAGTGTCGAATTATGATTGGTTGTGACTTGGAAATTATTTATTTGGTTTGTGGAGGACCAATTGGGAGCTGACATGTGGCTAGCCTGGAGGCCGCCACGTGCCCCCCAAAGGTCGAATTCAAATTTTAATAAGGTCTGAAGTCTGAATTTTGAATTTAAATTTTCAAAAGTTGGAATTAAATTTCATGTGGAGCAAAAATTTTGGGCAGAGGTCGGGCTCGAACCCACGACCTCCCCCACGCTACCCACCAACCATACCAATACACCACACATTCAGACTTACCATTATAAGCTCTTCGCAAATATTTAAAGTTTGAAATGCATATTAGCAGAGGTTTAAAGGGCCAACCCTTGGTCCATGGGACCATAGCCCCAGAACCAAGAGTGGAGCGCTCCAATTATTATGGTGGAGTTTAAGTGTTAAACAGGGTTAATTAACCTTTAATCCCAATTTAATGCGTTAATCCTTCATTTAAATGCGATTTATTTAAATCATGCTTAATCTGCCTTAACCTCACCTAATTTTTAATTAAACTACAGTTTAATTCGGCGGAGAAAATGGCAGAGCCCCTAGATTCGGCGTTGCCTCCAAAATTAGCGACCCTAACTGGAGTATTTCCAGTTTTAGTGGGGCTTCCTAGGCTAGAATTGAATGAGGCACAATTGGAGCACTTTTCGACCAATTTTGGCTCAAGAAGAGTCATTCCTAGATGATTTTGATGCTCTGAGCATGATGGTTCAAGTTGCAAAGGTGTTGGATCACTTCTGTAAGTGGTTTTTCCACTTTGAATATTGTTAGGGTCCTATAATAATAAGATTCATAATTTTGAATTGACTATGATTAGTCTTGTAATATGTACAACCTTGCTTTCTGCAAAATTATTTTTCCATATTAAAAATAAAAATGTAAAGAGGGTAAAAATCCTAAAAGAAAAATCAAAGAACTGAAAGAAAAAGATAAAAAAGAATATAAGAAATGAACCCCAACTAAAAAAGAGATAAAAATAGATCATGAAAGTGATGCAAATTCAAATGCCACTACTTTTTACTTTATTTTGCAAAATAATATTGTCTGCAGCTTGTTAAAAATGCCACAATCCATGAGGGTCAAACTGGTTAATCTTGACCTTTCATGCTTTAAATTTCATGTTGATAGATAGGGAATAAAGATCTAACCAAACTGTTTAATCTTGGAAGATCAGTAGTTAGGTAGAGAATAATAAGGAGCTCAATAGTTTAATCTGAGCCTTTGGAAGTAATAAGGTTAGAATTAGATAGTTTGTTGTTAAAAGAAAAATGGTAAGGGTTTGCAAGCTCAAATGCACCCAAAGAAATGAATAAAAAATGTTAGGGTAGATGATGGGTAGGTAAAAGTAGTTTTCACAAGGCATGGATAGCAAAAAATTGGTCATTTCATATTACTAACTTCATTTAAAATCATTCCCTTTGTAAAAATACCCTTTCCCCTTCATTTTAACCTTTTTCCCTTACTTCACTCATTTTCCTTACAAAAAACCCCTTTCCCTAGTTTAAAACACATTTATCCTTTGGAAAGTAATTATCCCCTTACTAATTTCTGTTTTCATTCATAATACCCCCTAAAATACACTTATCCTAAGTTTCAAGTTTAAAATATTAATATTGGGCCCCATTATCAAAATCCCACCTCGATATTAATTTTAACACTATCCTTAGTGTATTTTAAAATCCCACACTTATTAACATTTCATTGTATATTATTAATTAACTTTATTTATTAATTCCCATATATATTAATTATCCCGTATTATATTAATTCCCTTTTATATTATTCCCAACCCCTATATCATTATAACATATAGTTTTGTTATTAAACCCTGCCTATTATAATATCCCTACCCCACGTAATATAAACCTTTGCATATATATTATAACCTTATCACATAACTTAAAGTCTCGGGCCCCACGCCTATCAGATCCCTGATATTTCAATGCTATTTTCTGGCCGTCAGATCTACATTAACTAGATCTAATGGCCAGTAATATTTATTGCACGCCTGCTAGCCAATGCTTTAACCACTCCAAGACGTTGTGAAATGCGTGGTTTTCACGTCCCTGCTGCTTGCAATGTGTCAATATTCCATTCGATCGGATCCTTAGAAAATTTACCACCTACCACCTTCGCCGAATGCGAAAACCACAAACTGCAATCCTGACCGTTGCGACCATAACACTCCCATTTGAAATTTAACCCGTGCATTAATGTTTAATCATTGATTGGTTAAAAATGCATAAATACCTCCCTTATGTGCATTTCACCATTTCTGTTACAATTTTGCGCAAACAGAGCTATTTCCGCCCTATTCCTGAGCTAAAGAACATCTGCCGACCTTGTTTTAAACCAAATTTCAACAAAATTCAACCCTTTGCTGCTACAACTGCTGCAGAAATAATCATAAGCTCTATAAAGACTAGTGAGGCCTTAGAAAAGCCTTCCGCTGCCTCAAAGAACCTTTCTGCAAATCAAAACCTTATTTTCTCCAGGTATTCATGAAATACCAAGGCATTTACTTACAAAAAAAGAAGTAATCAGTGATTGAACTTGTTAGGATCCTTTGCAGACCAAAAGAAATTCATGTAGCTTCCCTATCCTTTTTTCTGCAGACCCTAGGCATATTTGAAACAGATTTTCCAAGGCCTGAGATTGTTTTTTATCACAGACAATATTATTTGATCAATTGAAGCATTATAGACCAGAGGATAATCCAATATCTTACCCTAAATCCTTCCGCAGAATATAATAATTTTTCAGAGGTGCTCCTAAAGGCATGAACTTGTTTTCCTAAGTCAAAAGAAGTAATTAATTGATAAATAAAAAAAACAATGGCTTCCCAAGGAATTATATCTGTCAATCCTCTGCAGCCTCTAGTTGTAGATGTAGAACACACTCCTTTAGCTGACAGAGATTTTAAAATTAGTGACCCTGTCACTGAGTTTAACCTTCTTGAGGTCCAATGCTGGAGCAATGACAAATCCATTGACCAAGCTAATGAAGTTTTTATTTGGGAGTCCAATTTGCCTAAATATGTTGTCCCACAGACCTTCCAGTGTCCTGAGGTCATCAAACTTTGTCACTCTTGTTATTTCCCTGATCAGAGAGCCATTATAACCTCTAGAAAAGAAATTCTGTTCACTATCATAACTGAGTCAATTAACCAAATGCTGCAGATCCAATCTAGATAAGATGAAACTCCTCTATCTATTGAGGCCCTTACACAGTTATACCTGAATTTGGACTTCCCCAAGAGGTTCCAGATATTTCAGACATTCATTCCTTCATCTGTAGAAACTCCCAAAACCAATCCTCCTTATCCAACAACTATATTTTCTGAAAGAACCAGACATATTATTAGCATGCTGTCTTTTATTTTGGGTTATTTTTCTGATGATCATGTTGATGATTCTGTCTTGGGTTTCCTGTCTACTTTCACACCTGGTAACCTCCTGCTACCATTTTCAATTTTACCTAGTACCTTGCTGATACTATTCATGAACAATTGGTCAAAATGCCTAAAGAAGGTGTCTTCAAGTATTCTTTTGTTCTATTTCATATGTTTTTGTATTTCCAGTATGAAAAATTTTCCATAAACCTTCATAAACTTGATGTTGAAGGTAATCCACATTCAATTATCTTTTGGACTCCATTAATCAGAAAAGAATCTACATAGCCCACCTATACAGAATTCATTAACTCTTTCATCCATCCTATCGTCAACATGTTGAACAACAACATTCAACCAAGAGTCAGTGAGGAAATTAAAAAGGTCCTGGAATTATTGGAGCATAGTAGGACATGAGATTGGTACCTGTATCAAAACCACAAAGAGCTTAGGGTATATGGATCTAATCTTCTTCCATATAAGCTACTCAAATACCTGCCAATGAGGTTATTTTACCTTGAATATATTAGGCAGATCCTTAATTCTGATGCAATAAATTTATTGGCGGCAAAAAATAAGACACAATTTAAGATTAAGAATCAGGTTGGCCCTTTTATTTGCAACAGTAGAGATGCAAGTCCACAGGCAGAAAAGTATTTGCAGGAGTTTAAATTCAGTCAGAGTTTTCAATGGTACTATGATCTTTTAGGAGTAATAAGCAAATTGAGAGTTAAATGTAAATTAACTCCTTATGTACATGAGTCCAAGTTAGATATTGAGAAATACTTCAATCAGTCTGAATGGTTGGAGAACACTTTGACAGAGGCAGAGAAGCAAGGTGATATTAATCAAATCTTGCAGACTCCAGCCCAAGAAGATAGGAACTCTAAAAGCATCAGAGAAGAATGATCATACACTGCAGAGACTACGACTGAAACCAAATTTAAATTGATGTACAGGAAGAAGCCAAAATTAAATCCTGTAAATGAGGAAGTGGAAACAATTGAAGTAATTGATACTGATGCAGTGGTGAAAGACAATGCTCCTCCTGTAGTTTCTAAAGAAACTCATCAACCTTCAACCTCAAAAACTCAGATGATTCAGAAGCAGCACAGTGTTGAAGTATCTTCATCCAGCAAACCAACAGATAAAGAGATGGACATTATGCAGAAATATAAAGAGATCAAGATCATAAATGAAGCTTTAAAGGTTGATACATACACACAGTATTGGAAGCAGTCACCTAGTGACCAAAGCATATTGATTTCTGCATTTGACTACAAGACTAGGAAGATGTAGATGACCTTCCTACAGCCAAAAGTCAAGCATCCCAAATCATCAACAGATTATAAAAATACATCATATGAAGTTCAAGCAAAAGATCTTCATCCAATTGACCAGATAGAATTTCAAAAACAAGTTGGTGAAATGCTTTATTCAACCATGACAAAAAAAGCCATGAGTGTACAGAAGCTGCAAAACACTCTTGGGAACATCAGATATCAGATCAAATTAGAAAATGCATCCTCACAGGCTAAGGATAAACGAATAAAATCACTGGAAGATTTGATTATTGAAGTAGGATATGTTCCAACAAATGTCAAAGTTGCAGATGAATTGATAAAGAATAAAAATGCAAACATTGATGCATTAAAGAAGCAACTAAAACTGCTGCCTACTGAACATCCTCAGGCAAAGGAAGTGTTACAGGTTGCAAACCGGAAAGATGAGATGATGAATCTCATTCTTCAATCAACTGCCCAAAAAAAATAAATGGAAAATGAGATGGACAAGTTGGTCCAGGAGAAAAAGGCTAGATCAGAAGAAGTCCCTGTCACTGTTATTCCTGTAGTCACTACTGTTGTTCCTTCCAAATTAGTAGAATCATTGGCCCCTTTAGTTCCAATGGCTACAACACTTCCTGTCACATCAGCAACAACTTCAACGACAGAGTCATCTACAACATCAGCATAGCCTATAGATGAGGCAGGAACACTAGTAAAAACAATGCAGGAAATGTCTATTCAGACAAATGAAACCAACAAAATTAAATAACAATTGAAAATTTTGAGTGATGAAAAGAAACTAGTCCAGATTATGCACAAAAATGAAGAACAAAAAGCAAACAGGTTGACAGAGAAATTAGAGAATAGAGAAAGATCGAACACTGAAAGAACCAATGGCAGAAGCCAAGTAGTAGTTGTGGGCCAATATCATTGAATCTGTCAATGATATTTGGCCATCCATTCAGATTATCTATGAACAAAAATATCTAATCAAAGAAGCAGGTGAAACCATCCAAAAAATCAAAGAAGAACTTGGTAAGAAGCCAGAAGAGGCTAATGAAATCATAAAATTCCTTAATTCCAAGAATAAACAGCAACTAGAAGAAATTGGAATTAATGACAGGACAAATACCATTCTCGAAGTCAGGAAGGTTATTTCAAAGAGAAAATTAATGCTACAGCTAGAAGAAAAATGTCAGAATATCCAGAGCTTGGCATAACAAGATTTATGATGAAGTTTGACATTCTGAGGCAGAAAAGCCTTCCAAATCCTCTGGTTATAAATGATAGGTTAATGAAGCAAGAGGATTATGATAAGAAGATCAGAGAGGTGTCTAAGGAGCAAGCTAATAATTTAGCCATGTAGGGAATCCCAACAGGGAAATTTCTATACAAGAGTTTTGAGAATCTTTTTTACCTGCAACATGAGGTAAAACACCTATTCATCAACAAGCCTACATTTTCAAAATACACAGAGATTGATGAAATATTTAGAAGAGTGGTGAAGATTAAATTGCCAGAGGAAGAATTTTGGGAGAAATTGACTAATTTACTATGAAGGTCAAAGCAGTAAAACAGGGTAGTCAAATGAAAAACATATCAGTCAAGAAAAAGGTAAACAAAATAGGCAGTTTTACAGTTTGCAGTAACAAAGCAGTTACGGTCAGAGAGTATTAGAGTTTAAAGAGTATTAGGTGAAAGTCAAAAGGCTAAAGTCAAAACAGAGTTGAAAGTTAAAGCCAACCAACGTAAAGGACACTCTACTGCAGCCTTCGTTGAGTAAACAACAAAGAGACAAATCATCAACAAATCAAAGACATCAAACAGAAAATTCAATAAAAGCAGGGACAACTTGCATTAGTTAGATAGCTCTCTCTATCTTCTTGCATGAAGATATTTATTTTTCCATGAATAATTCCTAAGTTTGCTTTAGGATATTTTGTAAGAGTTTTTGTATAAATACTTCACATTTCGAAGTATTGAGTGTGGATGAATTGCTAAACATTTCTATAGTTGTACTGAGTTGAAACCAGAGGGTTATTTGTACCATTTTCAAGTCAGCAGACTTGATTGAGCAATAAAGACATTATATTACATGATTCATATGTTGGGCCACTTTAGTGAAGTAATTTCATTTTTTCTTTGTTACTTTCTTATGTTTTTCCATTTACTTAATGTTTTCTGAATCTAAATGATATACTGGGAATGTTATAACAGAATATGTTTAATTACACTCTGTCTTGAACTGTTTGTCATTTACATGTTTTCTACTGATATCCAGATTAGGAAATTCTTAATTTCTCCCTAGTTTCAATTGAACTCTGTCTTTTCACTCATCATCCGGATCTGAGAACCCTTAATTTCTCTCTCATCCCGATTGAAAACATTTTCACCATTAGCCTAAGGATCTGAAGTTACTTAGCTATCTTGCCCTGTGAACACTTCCCTGTAGAACGTTGATTCTAATCTGACTGCTTGATACATTGAATCCATTAGCCCAATGGAATTCAGACCTACATCTATCCATCTGAACCAGTGATTCCACCACCAAACCAAACCCAAAATCAAATCCCAAATAATCCTACATAACTAGCCTAAAATCAAATAAAATCAACAAAGATAAATCATATAGAGAGAGCCCTCTCTAAGCATTAGGAAGGCTAGATCCTAAGGCTTAAAATTAGGTTTGTTGTTACCTCTAATATTCTTTAAACCAAAATATAAACAACCCTTGAGAATTATTGGAGTGATAACAAAGATTAAAGAAGCTGAGGGCCACCAGGAGAGGAGGTCATTCCTAGATCAATTGAAGACCATTTTCAGAGCTTGAAGAGTCTATTTTGAGGTTTTTGGGTCTTTTGAATCCAATGGAGCAGGTTGCAAAGCCATTGAAGTACTGTAGGCGCATGTAATAATATAATTGACTATTAATCCAAATAGGGCCTAGACAGTTGAAGCATGTCCATGGAGATGTAGCCCAGGAGGGGTGAACTCTGTTATCAACTATTGTGTAATGTGTTTGTTGTGTATTATTTCTATGCAATTTATTTTTTGTACATATGTTTTTAATAGTTAATCAAGTCATAAATTGCTCATAAAAGACACTAAAACTTGACACATAAACCCTTTCACAACTAGTTAATTTGAGACGATCCTAAACACATTTTTTTAATACTGATGAGGGAGCTAGCACATCAAAACTGGTTTTCCCATATTCAGATCAGTGGTGGGTAATAGGGTTGGAAGTATGGCAAGGTGATGGGGAACTATTTGTGTCTCAAGGCAAGTACGCAAATGAGACACCATAGAGATTTCACATGGAGAGTTGTAAACCCACAGAGACACCTCTAGTGACCAACTGGAGGAAGGACACTGTCACTTCACGTGAAGAGGTTGATTCTACTATTTACTAGATGTTAGTGGGTTCATTGATGTACCTTGTGAACACAGGACCAAATATGTGCTAGTCAACCATCTGAGCCAAGCTATGGTTATGCCAACCAAATTATTTTGGATGGAAACTAAACATGTTTTACGGTACGTCAGAGGCACTACCTAGTTTGGACTACGGTATAGATGGGAAGAGGGAGTGAAGTTGTGTGGCTTCATAGGTGCAGATTGGGCGGGGAGTCCATCAGACTGAAATAGTACATCAGGTGGAATTTTTAGTGTTGGGTCCGCAGTTGTTTCTTGGTACAACAGGAAGCAAAGATATGTGGCGCTTAGCTCAGCAGAAGCATAATACATGGCTTCCAATCAAGCAACACGTGAGGCGATTTGGATGAGAAAGATACTTGTTGGAACGTTTGGTCTGATGATGGATCCAAATGTGATGTACTGTGATAATCAAAGTTGCATCAAGCTCTTTGAGAATCCTGTTTTTCACGATGGATCCAAGCATACAGATATCTGATATCACCATTTATGGGATTATGTACAGAGGTAGATAAAGTTGCTTCAGTACATTCCGACAGAGGAAAAAAAATTATGACATTTTGACAAGGCCTTGTCAATACAGAAGTTCGAGTTCCACGGGTGCATGATAGGGGTGGTTTATAATCACTTTCTTGTTGAGAGGGAGTGTTGAAAAATGCAGCAAGAAATTCTCAATTTTATTTTGCCTTGATGAAATTAAGAAAATTTGAATTTCCACATTAGCAAACAACTTGGATGCAGTTAGTTGAGGTGACATGGGTCTTGTCACTCAGTTAACTCAGTAAATTAGAGTTGGAGGAGTTAGATTTCAGTGAAGCATATGTGATTTTTAATTTGTAGCAATCAAGGTCAGTTATCTCAGGTTGTTTTCAGTTAAAATAGTTCTCACTGTTGGAGGAACTAGTGGAGGGTCAGTTGTGTAATGGGACTTTAGTCAAACTCAATGATCATCTAGTTAACTGATCAATCAATCCAAAATAGCTAGTGCATGTAGAGAATTTTGTTTCCCCAGGCTTGGTGGACATTCCAAGGTAGTGTAACTTTGGTTGTAGACTAGTCTTAAGTGTACAAGTGTTGCATGCAGTTAGATGATAAACCTTGGGAATTACGCAATCCATTTTGGAGAAATTACTAAATAATACGGGCCTAATTTCTCAAGGAATTACGCAAGGAAATAGGGGCTCAAGAAGAGGTAGAAATTGACTAAGTCTGGGTTAGAGCTTCTTAGTGATCATAGAGATAGGTTATTCACTTGCAGGTTGTTCTTAGTTGAGAAAAGAAATTGTAATACATCTCTATTCATCAGACTAATGCAAGTAGACATTTATGTTTTTAGCAGATTTCTTTCCCCTAGAAAAAATATTTTGTGCATGTGCGTTATTTCTTATTGCATGTATGAAATTATTATTCTATATTGTGAATTACTTTCCAAATCAATAGAGTAGGTTTGTGTCGTGATTTTGATTAAAATTTCACGAGCAGTTGCAAATCTATAACATAATTTCTACACTAAATGACTTTTCATATTCCACTTATGACTCTTAGACTTCCACACATTACATTTTTTCCATTCTTGAGAGTACATCATTACATTCCACATGATGTGGCATTACACATGGACACATATTGATCATTATCATGACACTTGTACAAGTCACAACTTGACAATGATGACATGGACTTCATGATGAGGTGGCAATGAAAATTTGTTTTCCTTGTTGCTTCATCTTGCATTATTGATGATGAATATGATATATGCTTCATATTCATGGAAGATCTACTTTGTTGCTTAACTTCACCCTCCAAAGGGTCTTTGATCAATCTTATAATCCTCTTAGTCATCATGAAATGTCTTCTTTATGTCTTGGTCCATGTTCTGCTTCATTTCTTCATGATTGTTATTCTTTGTGCTTCTTCTATGCAAGTGTTCTTTGTTCATATTCTTGCTTTCTCCTTTCTATATTCGTTGAGCATTACCTTGTCATGCTAGGAAGGTATTCCCACCATTTAAAATCATCCATGACAAAGCAAATCAATCTTAAAAACATCTATTCTACCATTAACTACCTCATGGAATGATCAAATCATGATAGGTTCATGAGAGGGTTAAAAGAAGAAGGCTTGATTAGGAGGGAACAATCAAACTCATCAAGGCTCACAAAAGGCCTTCAAGGTGCGCTTGTGCACTCAAGCAAGAGAGAGAGAACTCAATGGCGCAGGGCACATGTCCGAAGCACGAAGGAGAATCATTCGTTGGTTCAAGATGCGCTCATGTGCTCAAGGAAGCTAAGGAGGGCATAAGGGTACACACTAAAGGAATGAAGGGGTCAAGATTCAAGCCTTCCAAGTGCACTCATGCTCTCAAGAGGAACAATGAGGGTGCAGGGCACACATTGAAAGCATGAAGGAGAAAAATTTCATTATTAAGGGTGCACTCATGTGATCAAAGAAAAAAGGAAGGCACAAGGGTACACACCGAAGAGATGAAGGGGTTAGGCTTCGAGCCTTTGTAATGTGTTGGGAAAAATACTGAGAGGGGGGGGTGAATCAGTATTTAGAGCTTACTGATAATTTTTAGTTTTCCTTCTTTTAAAACCATATGTTACATTACTACATCCAACTTGTATGTCCAGAGATATTATTATGTCTTTACTTAGATCATTGCATCATTCATAAGCAGTAAGCATGAACAGAAATAACAACACATAAACAACACATTTGAACACCAGGATTTAAGGTGGAAATCCAATTTGGGAGAAAACCACCGCTGCTGTAATCTCTGTCTTCAATATTTATTATAGAGAAAACTTCTTACAATTTTATGCTGGTGCAGACTCATACCAGCATGCAGGCACCCACCTGCAGAAGGCTACAACCTTCTCTTGTTTACCAGCCTCTCCTGGAAGGGAGCCACAACCCCCTGCTCTCGTTTACCAGCCACCACTGGAAGGGAGCTACAACCCCCCTCACTGAAAGCTTCGACCCTCAGCACCACTGTGGACATCGTTTCAATAATTTTCACACCAGACTTCAGAGAATATATGCTTTCGACATCCCATTTGGCCTTCTGGATAAGAATTCTTCAACAGACATGCGTCAACTCTTCATTGATTCTTCTATTGAATGAATCCCAGATTCATTCTTTTGATGGGTGCGGCATGGACTCAGAATTATCAATTAAGCACGTCGTCTGTCCATACAGATATTCCTTAGAGGAATTCGCTCTGCTTCCGCGCTAATACTCACACCCTCGAGTAGTAATCTTTTTCCTTTATATAGTTATCTCCTTAATTAAAACCATGAGTCAAAACCACGAACCGTTAATGGTATTCCTGGACGGGGTCACAATAGATAATCCAGCGTATTAAAAATCGAGCCAATTTAAATTGAAAACCCCAACCTTCGTTCTTCCATACATGAATCATCCCAAAGGTAGTCTTTTATCTCCGCCATATAATATTATTTCAATTCGGGGGCTTCCTTCACACTTCATAATAAAATGTTCGAATTTTATAACTCTAACCCCTTTGGTTAATTTAAAACTTTACACTGCCCCCGTAACATTAAATTTCAATAAAATTTTAATCAAATTTCATTCTTTGACCCCGGGCCCACATCGTAGTCGGAACACTTGAATGTGCGATATTGCGAACGTGCGATGGCGCGATGATCGCACGTCGCAAAAAACAAAACTTGCGATGGCGGAAATAACAAATGTGCGATATTGCGATAATCGCATATCGCAACAATCAACAAACTCTGGCTTGGGCGGAGGGTGATTTTGCGACATTGCGATGTTGCGATGGTGCGACGGCGCGACGATCGCACATCGCAAATATCCACATCAACAAGACATTTAAACTTCAAAACTTGCGATCTTGCAATTTGCGCTAAGGTGGTGGGGACCACTTGATCTTTCCTTTTCAGAAACATAAAGGACCTCTGCTGTTTTAATCAATTTCCTTCATACTTGGTTGTTGAGGGCTTAAACGCCCGAAATGACTGTTTTTAAATAAACTCTGCTCCTCCATAGTCTGGAACTACGAATGTCTTCATTCCACTGTAAAACGGCGCTGCCCATCACCATAATGACAATTCATTCATCCTTACATTTTTCCCATCCTTCTTGAATGCGTGTTGTTTTTCACCAAAACTCTGTTGCGCCTTTGATCTCTTTTCTCCCATTCTGTCTCTGCTTTTTCTGTTCTTCTCTGCTGATCGTTGTTTTCTGCAACTTTGTTGTTCTTCTTTGTTGCCCATGCCTTTTCCATTTCCTTTGCCATATCCTTTGCCATCAATGAAGGAGTTCATATGGAGTTTTATCACTATTTACACGAACATGTGCTTTGTTGAGAATGTTTGCTGCTATATGTGCTGCTTCTCCCCAAAATGTGTCAGATGTTCCGAAATCATCAAGCATAGCTCTATCCATTTGTTGAATTGTTCTATTCATTCTTTCTGCAACACCATTCTGTTGCGGAGTGCTAGCTACAGAGAACTGTCTTTTTATGCCATGTTGTTCACAAAATTCAAGAAATTCTTTAGATGTATATTCTCCTCCTCGATCAGATCTGAGACACTTGATTTTTAATTCTAACTCATTCTCAACTAGTGCTTTGAAGATCTGAAATTTCTCAAATGCTTCATCTTTGTGTTTAAGCAGCCCAATCCAACACATTCTAGAGAAATCATCAATGAACAAGATATAGTATTCTTCACCACGTGGTGAATTTTTCCTCATAGGTCCACATATGTCGGTATGAATGAGTTCAAGAGGCTTACTTGATGATCCTTCCTTGGCATTAAATTGTACTCTGGTTTTCTTACCGAATTGGCAAGATTTTCATATGATATTTTCAGGTAGAGTAATATTGGGAAGATCACGAACAACTTTAAGTCTGCTTGATTTGTTGATTTGAGAGAAGCTCAGATGCCCCAACCTTCTATGCCATAGCCAATTTTATGAAGATTTACTCAAATAACTTTGTTCTTTGGGGTTTTTCAATATATACAGGTTGTTTGGAGTTCTTTTTCCTTTTATAATTGCTTTACCTGTATCAAGATCACGTACCACACATTCTTTTGAACTAAAGACAACTTCAGTTCCTTGATCACACATTTCACTTACACTTAACAAGTTATGCTTTAATCCATCCACATACATGACTTCATTAGCTTTCACCTTATCTTTTAGGAAAATAGACCCTTTTCCTTTAATGACCGCAGGAGTATCATTTCCAAATGTAACATTCTTCTCCTTTTCTAGAGCACTATATGCAAGAAGTTTGTCTTTATCACCTGTCATGTGTCTTGAGCATCCACTATCAATGTACCATTGGTTTTCTTCATCTTCTGCAAATAACTCTATGCCACAATTTTCAACCTGCAATTCCTTCTTTTTCCATACTTTGGAGCTTGAAGGAACATGTTCTTTTGGCTGAAATTTGCTCCTGCATTCAGATTCTTTATGGCCAAAGTTATTGCAATAAGCACATTCAACTTCATTTTGAAGAGGAGAAAAGTTGTTATAAGTACTCTTCTTTGTTTCAATATCAAATCTTTTCTTTCTTGCTTCTCTGTCATGATGGTTTTATATGCAACACATTGAGCTGCTTTATGACCAAAATTGTGACATGAGAAACATTGTCCATTGAATAAGAGATTTCTGCGATCATAAAATCTTCTACGTGAAATTTCCTGTTGATTGGTGTTTCTTTGAATGAAATTCCTGTTAGTGTTCTTTGAATTGAGATGATCATGCTTTACCTGTAAAGACTCTTTATTCCCTTGCTGAGTGGCAGCATGTTGTAAACCAGTTGTAACTGATTTTAGATAATTTGGTGTTGAAACCTGAGAAGATTCTCCGATATATCCAAGACCTGTCTTTATAAGAGGAGAACATTGTACCTTGATAATCTCATCTAAGGTTTCAGATCCTTTAGCAAATCTAAGATTCAGAGTTTTTACTTTCTCAAGTTCTTTTCTTAGACTTACTACTTCACATTCTATTTTCTCATTATGTTTCTCCTTTTCTTCAAGCTGATTTTTCAAAGTTTCTATGATTATTTTACTTTCTTCTAAGCAGATTTTGAGTTTATTGTTTTCATCAAGGAAATCACTGTCTTCTAGAGCATCCACAAAAGTATCCTTTTCTTCTCTAGATTCCTTTTCAAATGCCATGAGAAGTCTAAGATCTTGTTCACATTCTTCCTCACTATCAGATAGCCCATCACTGTCTTCATGAGTATAGTAACTCTTTCTAGTGCTAAAACGATTCTTAATTCTTTTTGCTACTTCCTTCCCTTTTTTATGTGTTTCTTTATAAGGACACTTAGCAGCATAATGACCAACTCTTCCACAATCAAAAAATTTGAAAGGAAGCTTACGTCTGAACCGTCCTGTGCCAAGTTGAAGTTTCTTTACAAAGTTTATCTCATCTTCTTCTGAGATATATCCTGATCCTTCTATTTTTTGTACTTCCTTCCCTTTTGTAGAAGTTCTAAAGACTGCTTCTTTGACTTCGGATGTTCCTCCTATTCTCATTTCATATGCAGTTAGTATGCCATGAAGTTGCACCATAGTAAGATTTTGAAGATCCTGCTTTTCTTCAAGAGCTGAAACTTTTGACTCAAATTTTGTCGTTAGTGATCTTAAGACTTTCTCAACCAAGGTAGATTCAGTTATAGTTTCTCCCAGATTTCTCATACGATTTACAATATCATCAAGACGTAAGAATAAATTTGCAATGCTCTCCTCATTCTCCATTTTTAGATTCTCATATTGAATTCTGAGAGTTTGGAGTTTAGCACTTTTTACCTTTGCATCACCTTCATAACTTAGAATAATTTTGTCCCATATTGCTTTTGCTGTATTTAGCTGCATGACTTTGACAAATTCTAATTCAGTTAGACTTCCCAATAGAGCATTGACCGCCTTTGCATTTGTTTCATAGTTCTTTCTTTCCGTCGGATCCGTTGGCACTGTAGCTGGATATTGATATCCTTGTTCAAAAATTGCCCATACGTCTGCTCCCAGAGACTGAAGATAGGATCTCATCCTTGTTTTCCAGAAGATTAAATTGTTTCCGTTAAAGAGTGGAGGCCTGATAGATGCTGTTCCATCTTGATTTCTCATCTTGCTTGATCTTCCTTCTAGCGGCTAAGCTTTTTCAGAAGGACCTGCTCTGATACCAATTGTTGGAAAAATACTGAGAGGGGGGGGGGGGTGAATCAGTATTTAGAGCTGAATGACAATTTTTTAGTTTTCCTTTCTCTTAAAACCATATGTTACATTACTGCATCCAACTTGTATGTCCAGAGATATTATTATGTCTTTACTTAGATCATTGCATCATTCATAAGCAGTAAGCATGAACAGAAATAACAACACATAAGCAACACATTTGAACACCAGGATTTAAGGTGGAAACCCAATTTGGGAGAAAACCACCGCTGCTGTAATCTCTGTCTTAAATATTTATTATAGAGAAAACTTCTTACAATTTTATGCTGGTGCAGACTCATACCAGCATGCAGGCACCCACCTGCAGAAGGCTACAACCTTCTCTTGTTTACCAGCCTCTCCTGGAAGGGAGCCACAACCCCCTGCTCTCGTTTACCAGCCACCACTGGAAGAGAGCTACAACCCCCCTCACTGAAGGCTTCGACCCTCAGCACCACTGTGGACCTCGTTTCATTAATTTTCACACCAGACTTCAGAGAATATATGCTTTCGACATCCCATTTGGCCTTCTGGATAAGAATTCTTCAACAGACATGTGTCAGCTCTTCATTGATTCTTCTATTGAATGAATCCCAGATTCATTATTTTGATGGGTGCGGCATGGACTCAGAATTATCAATTAAGCAGGTCGTCTTTCCATACAGATATTCCTTAGAGGAATTCGCTCTGCTTCCGCGCTAATACTCACACCCTCGAGTAGTAATATTTTTCCTTTATATAGTTATCTCCTTAATTAAAACCATGAGTCAAAACCATGAACCGTTAATGGTATTCCTGGACGGGGTCACAATAGATAATCCAGCGTATTAAAAATCGAGCCAATTTAAATTGAAAACCCTAACCTTCGTTCTTCCATACATGAATCATCCCAAAGGTAGTCTTTTATCTCCGCCATATAATATTATTTCAATTCGGGGGCTTCCTTCACACTTCATAATAAAATGTTCGAATTTTATAACTATAACCCCTTTGGTTAATTTAAAACTTTACACTGCCCTCGTAACATTAAATTTCAATAAAATTTTAATCAAATTTCATTCTTTGACCCCGGGCCCACATCGCAGTCAGAACACTTGAATGTGTGATATTGCGATCGTGTGATGGCGCGATGATCGCACGTCGCAAACAATGGAACTTGCGATGGCGGAAATAACAAATGTGCGATATTGCGATAATCGCATATCGCAACAATCAACAAACTCTGGCTTGGGCGGAGGGTGATTTTGCGACATTGCAATGTTGCGATGGTGCGACGATCGCACATCGCAAATATCCAAATCAAAAAGACATTTAAACTTCAAAACTTGCGATCTTGCGATTTGCGCTAAGGTGGTGGGGACCACTTGATCTTTCCTTTTTAGAAACATAAAGGACCTTCGCTGTTTTAATCAATTTCCTTCATACTTGGTTGTTGAGGGCTTAAACGCCCGAAATGACTATTTTTAAATAAACTCTGCTCCTCCGTAGTCTGGAACTACGAATGTCTTCATTCCATTGTAAAATGGTGCTTCCCATCACCATAATGACAATTCATTCATCCTTACATTTTTCCCATCCTTCTTGAATGCGTGTTGTTGTTCACCAAAACTCTGCTGTGCCTTTGATCTATTTTCTCCCATTCTGTCTCTGCTTTTTCTGTTCTTCTCTGCTGATCGTTGTTTTCTGCAACTTTGCTGTTCTTCTTTGTTGCCCATGCCTTTGCCATTTCCTTTGCCATATCCTTTGCCATCAATGACAATATTCCAACATAATGCACATATGCGCTCGAGAGGAACTATGAGGGTGAATTTCTTCAAGTCGAAGGAGTGCGCTCAAATGAAGGCTTCAGGCTTCGTGAGTGCATTATGCACTCTTTAAGAGAAGGATGAAGGATTTGTGCTTCAAGAGTGTGCCATGCACTCAAAGGATTCAAGATTCAAGAGTGCACCATGCACTTAAATGGAAGGATGAAGGCTTCATGCTTAAAGAATGCACCATGCACCTTAAGGCTTTGTGCTTCGTGAGTGCGTGATGCACTCGAAGGTAAGGCTTTGTGCTTCATGAGTGCGCCATGCGCTGAAAACCTTAAGGCTTTAGGAGTACACCATGCGCTAAAGAGGAGACAACGCTTTATTGTTCCGAAGTGTGCTTTACTTTTTTGAAGTGAAATTTGTTGTTTTGAAGTGCACTTAGGCTTATGAGGGCACAATTATCTCCAATATTGGCTGCTTGTTCATCTCGAATGCGCTTTTCACTGAGGGAGGTAGCACAAGGCTAGGTGACTTATCCTTAGGAAGTACTAATGCACTGTGAGAGAGAGGAGACCTTATAAAATACTTAGTGAACGAGTATAGGAAGAAAGATACATCAATTAGTCTCATGAATAAGTTGCTTTCATCACCTAGTAAGAGGATTAATGCCATTAGAACTTGCAATGAGCTGAAGGACCAAGAAGGGATCCAAAATGGCTAAGTGTGGGATTAACAGAGTAAAAGAGATAAATGCATCTGGACATGAGTCAATCTTGGATCACACACATAAAACCATCAATACATGCTAGAAGAATAGATAGTACTTATGAATAACAATCACACCTCAAAATGACAACAAAGTGACACTTATTCCTAAGTGCAACAGTTGAAATGATATTACGACACTTAGAACTCAAGTTACGACAACTATGACGAAAATGACCAAAAAGGCACACTAAGCTGTAAGAATGTGTCTGGAACATATTATAATGATATGTAAGACTTTATAATGCAAAAAAGTATGTCACAACTAGCTTTTGTGATGTACAAAAGTGTGACACATGCAGGAGTGAAAACTACAAAAGCGACACCTGCGACATTAGGAAAACATAAGATGACGCTTGAAAAATGTGAAGAACCTTGAAATTGACACATACCAGAGCGAATATAGAATAAAAACACAACTTATTAAAATGAAAAAAGAATGAAAAAGCAACAACTGCGGATGTGAAAGTGACACTTGTGAAAGCGAAAGTGCGCAAAATACAACAGTTAAGAAAACTCTCTAGAGTAAAAGTGCAATTGCAATCAAAGTGAGGGAGACTTTCATTGAAAGTGTGCACTAACTATCGAAATGAGTTTAAAATTGAACTAGAATTACCTTGAAGTATGACATTATGCCTGTTCAAGCTTACATAAAGGAAGTGCACAAGCGACTTGACAGTTTAAAACTAAGAAGAAGACTTAAACACTTTACAAAACATAAAATTACCTTGGATTGACCATAAGATGATAGATTGTAAGATCCTTAAGAGGCTCCAAAATTTAAGCGTGAGAAATTTTTTTAGAGGATGTTGATCACAAGGAAAACAAAAATCCAAACTTGGGAGAAAACCCAACAACTTTTCTTAGGATAAATTATGCTTCAGCAAGATCTACAAATCAATAATTTGTCTAGAATTTTGTGCCAACACCCAAGTCAAAATATCAAACAAATCTGGTCAAAATCCAACAATTCAAGTCTAGTCAAAATTTCCAAAATAGTTAAAAGTCAACATTGGTCAAACTACCCAAAATCTGTTGTCAAACTAGCCTAGTCAAAATCGGGCCTGCAGTCAAACATGCACATGCAAACTACAACTAGTCAAATTGTGGTCAAATCTACGATCATCAATCTGCATGTGTGGAACTCCTATGGTCAACAATCTGCAGTCGATCCTTAGTCAAAGAGCTTGGTCAAGGTTTGGTTAACTAGGCCCAAAACAACTTGATCTTCTCCTCACACATGTGGCCAAGAGAGAGAGATAAAAGATTAATTAAAAAAGATATTCAAAATCAACTTCTCCTTTCTTGGTGGAAATTGAAATGTTACATCATCTATATATATTAATCAAATGAGGGTAAATTAACCCAAGGGGAAGACCCTTTCATAAGTTGGGCCGACTTGACTTCGTGAGCCTTTTTTATGCTCAATTTTTTATTTTAATTCCTTTTTCTTAATTCTTCTCGGTTGATTTAGGCATGCAGAATACCTCTCGATGCTACAAAAAATCGACACTCCCTCTCAACGATGGAATTATTCTCCTTACCTACAAATGGATTTCCCCTAGCTAAAATTTCTCCTTCCTTAAGAAAAATTCATGATATTTCTATGTTGATGTAGTGTCTCCCTCACATGCACATCTCTATATCACGCCATCCTAGAGTAGCAATGTGAGTGTCTTGGGCCATTTTCCCTTGGCCAGATCAACATGGCTCAATCAAACTCCTTTATGGCTTCTCTGGTAAATGTATCGATCTCCTCTGGTCAAATCAACATGACTTAGCCAAAGTACTTCATGGCTTATCAGGAGAGGATCCGCCCCTAAACCATTCACCCCTGGCCAAATCAGCATAGCCCATAGAAAGTACTTTATAAATTCTTAGGTGAATTTCATTTTTCTTGTCTGGTCAAATCAACATGACCCATCCAAGTCCTTCTAGCTTCTTAGGAGAATATTTGTCCAATCCTATAATTTTCCTAGGCCATTCACCTCTGGTCAAATTAGTGTGACCCATCCAAAGTCCTTGTCTACTCAAGTGAATGTATCCATCTCCCCTGGTAAAATCAACATGACCTATCCAAGTTTATATGGCTTCTTAGGAGATGGTCTACCTGATCCTGCAAAGACATCAAAACTTCCTCTCAACGAGAGAGATATTCTACATCATGAAAAGCTTGTCTATGAAGTATACAAACTTCACTGTAGATAGAGGTTTGGTGACAATGTCCGCAATTTTCTTATCTGTGGATATGTATTGGAGCTTCACTGCTTCCCTCTGCACCATGTATCGGATGAAGTGACCTGACCAAAGAGTCATGAAAGAATATTTTGAAGTCACACTTCTTCACAACTTGTGACACCGATTGTAATATACTTTTCCTCTTTTGTACTAAGTGCGAAAAAATTATAATTCCTCTTAAACCAGGAAATCATAGCCTATTGCAAGCTGAAGAAACACCTTGAGGTGCTCATTTTTTCCACTACACTCTTGACCCAATATAAATTAGTATATATATGCAACCTCACTTCACCACTTGACACATATCTCAAACCATATCCAATTGTACCACACGGGTACCTCAACACATGCTTTGTTGCATACCATAGATCAACCATACACTAGCTAGCTTCCTTCATTGGATCCATCACTGAAATTTATTTTTGGTCACCCTAACTAGGCGTTCCCTCTAACATTGAAGAAAATCCTCCTGTCGCAATCCTAGTTGCTCCCTCTATCATGGAAGCAAATCCTCTTGCCCGCTACTGCTCCCTTTGTCACGTAAGTAATTCCTTTTGCCATTGTTGCTCTCTTTGTCACATTAGCAAATCATTTTGTTGTTTTACATGGTCCCTTCAAATAAGGCATACTACTCTTAGGGATCTTCTATCTCTGAGCATCTTGATAATCTCAACCCATGAAATCCTCTTGGAAGGTTACCCCTTCCACTTTTCCTGGCTATATGCTCCCTCTGAACTAAAAGCTCTTCTGGTCATCTGGCATGATTCTGATGTCCTAACAATCTATACAATCCTTGTTGCATATAAATTTGCAAGTATATGTTGCTCTGTGATCTCATGTCCAATCAAATTACCATACAGAGAAAACAAGAACAATAGAATAATAAGAAATTCCCAATCCTGAATGATCAATCATGCAACAAACAATCGGTTCTACGCTATAGAGAAATGAGATCACACCTAGAATCCTCGCAGATTGGAGAATGGTTTGAGTTTGATGCAGACCTTGTGCTCCACTCGATAAATCTACCACATCTGCACCTGATCTCTTATCTGTGCACACAATCACACCAATAAAATATGACTGGTGATCTTCCTCGGAAGGTTGTTAGATCAAAATAAATAGAACTGACCATAAAATTGTTGAATACACATTCATATAAGGGAAGGAACATAAATTTTCATTGATCATAAAATAAATTACAATGCTTATACCTTTGCCTCAAATCTTCCTCTCTACAATCCGGCAGAGTTTCCCCACTATATCAAGGAAGTGATCATGAAGAGAAACATACAAGTGACAAAGATCTCATAAGCTCTCTCAGAAATGGAAAGATAAGAACATAAACTAGTATGGCTCTCCAAAAAATATTATGAACCTCTCAAATAATCCAGTATAAATAGGTAGAAGAGTGGTCCCAATAGGATGTATGTAGATGTTCAGGATGATGAGAATTCATAGAAACTTTTAACTGATAAGTATTGTCCAACTCGAATAGGTGAGAAATCAAACTGATCACCTAGGGACTAAGACACTCTAGAATTGTTCCGTGGACACAGGCACATAAAGGGATGAAAATATCCCTGCACACATGCATAGGGAAGGCCTGGTAGCATCTGGAAGGCTCTCAATGCATGCACAGGCCTTTATCCATGCATCCAAGGGTCAAACTGGAGAAAATTGAGTCTTATGTATGGAAAAAGTCAATCAGTCATGAGGACTAAGAGTCACTGATCCAAGGGGAGTAAAATAGGCTGATAACACGAAGGTTGGGGCTCAGGCTCGTGATGTGGCTTTGAAGCTTGTATATGACCATGGCTTCCTCCATGTCAGATACAAGGTGAGGAGATGTAGAAAACTAAACTGCAAGAATGTTCAATACTCTAGAACAATTTATGATATATGAATGAAATAACTTCTTGGTTGTTGGAGCCCATTGCTAAGAAGAAATCCATCTAAGATGAATCTTTGTTCTTGGAGGAGGCTTGTTTTTGAAGCATTTGTTCGAAGAATGAGTAGTTTTATGACAGTTCTCACATGGATGAATACCAAAACAATGATCTTTCATATGGCCAGCTCGGTCACGATGTTGGCATATAACATTCTGTTTTTGCTTTTGTGGAAGATGAGAAGAATCTGGAACAGCTAAAGGTGAACTATCATGAAGAAATCTAGCACTCTGAAATTTGATGGGATTTGAGTAATATGGAATATGAAAGGATTCCTCCTTATCATATCCAAGACCTGTTATGTGCTTGTTGTTGAAAATCTCTTTCCAAATTCTGATGATTGGATTGGGAAGTGCAGGATGAATATCTACTTCTGCATGAATATCTGCTCCTTCATTGCGTAGTAGATCAAAATTATTTATTTGTTTTTGATGGGAGTCTATCTCAATGTTCTGAACAAAAACAAGTTCAAAATGATGACTCCATTGTTGTAATTATGCTCGCTGAAGTTGAGATTCAAGCTCCAAAAAATCTATCTTTTCCTGTGCATTTTGCATACATGTTTTAATATAATAGAATGACCTGAAAATGGTTTGGATAACTTATTATGCTTTTCAAAAACCTCCCACTCATTTAAAAAAAATAAGATCTAGCTTATACTTGACTGTGCGGAAATGAATACGTGAAACAGGTGTATTTTTTTTTTTAACTGTTTAAGTGCTTTAAGAAAATTTGTTTTTGCTAATATTAAGCATGTGAAACAAACATAAATTGCAGCAAATAAGCATCAACACATAAAAACAAATTTAATAAAGGAGTTCACTCGAATATCGTGGGCTACGTCTCCTTGAGCCATTGTCAACTAACTTGGTGCTCTGGGATTATGATGAAAAAATTATTTTACAAGTAAATACTTAACTCCAATGGTTATTTGGGCTGTACCATTGGGTTTATAATATCATCATACCCCTGGAATGGCTGCAAATGAGCTCTGGCTCCCCAATCTAGGCCTCTAACCACTGTTGGCCCTGGTTTGCCCAAAACTTCCCTATGGCTTCTCGACCTTCAGAATTCTCCAAATGGCTCTGAAAATCCCTTCAATGGATTCATAATGTTAAAAATAGTCAGAATAGAATATTCACTTGCTGAAATTGGCCTTCGGTTGCTTCGGTTACACCTCCAACACCTGGTGGTACCCCTTGGCTTTGGGGTCACAAAAAATTCTCTGAAGCATATCAGCCTTCATAAATCCTAAAAAGATTCTGAAAATCATTCCATTGGATTCATAAGGTTCAAAATAGTTATAATATACTACTGGTTTGCTGGGAATGGTTACTGGCTGCTCTAGATAGGCCTCATTCTCTTGCTGGCCCCTGTAACTTCTTTGAAGCTTCTCGGCCTTCAGAAGTCCTCTAATGGCTCTGAAAACCTCACCATTAGATCCATAATGTTTGAAACATCCAAAATTGACTATTGGATTCCTGAGTAAGGCCTCTAGCTGCCCTGGCTAGGCCTCATTATGTTGCTGGCTCCTACTAGGGCCCCTAGAACTTCTCTGAAGAAAAATCATGTTAAGAAGTTCTATGATGGGTCTGCAACCCTCACCAATGAGTCTGAAATGTCCAAAAAAGTCAAAATTGACTATCCACACTCCAAGAATGGTCGAATCTAGCTCAAGATAGAGCCTAATCAATTTTTGTCCAGTTTCCCCTACAACAACTCCACTAAAAATAGAGCACTCCAGTTAAATGGAGTTAAAAAAGGAAAAATTCCCTAATTTAGGGTACACTTCCAAACATTCTTCCAGGGTAATCGCACTGATAAATGCAATGATTGGAGGTTGAACACATGTTCTTCCAAACCGCGTGGTCATGGTGGAGGTTAGTGAAACCGTCGGCAGAGGTTGTAATCGTAACATGTGATAGCATTGAAGCCAGAGTTAAATGCTATGGAGGTTTTGGGAGGTTTAATTGTCAGGGTTAAGATTTATGCACTGATGGTTATAACAACATGTGACCACATATCCAATAAACCGCTGACGGGTTTGCGTTAGGCGCCTGGTCCTGGACTAAGACTGTATGGGGACGGGCTGGCCCCTCCGCTCCCCCAAATACAAAACCAACAAAAGTTAAATATATGACGCTTACTATGATAGTTAAGAAAAATCATAGCGGACGTGGTTAATATGCGGGCATGCTATCTGGGAGGTCGCGCGATCGATCCTCCAGCTCTCCACCAAAATTTTAAACCATTGTTCATGGGCCACGTGGCAGGCTCTAATTGGACGAAAAATCCACATACAGTCCATCTATCAAATAACATGCTGACACTTGTCCTCCAACTACTGGCCCAAAGGGAATATTCCTTCGAGTATTCCTTTTGCTGAATATTCAAATGCCCAGTCAAACCTGGTCAAAGGTAAAAAATTGTAGTTTACTAGACTTTTCAAATCACGATAACTTCTTCATACGGTGTCGGTTTTTCGAACCGCTTGTGGCACCGGAATCAGGAAAACAAGATCTATCTGGTCGCTCAAGTTTGACACACTTTTGAACACTTTGAAATTTGAGCTATCACTTAGGTCCTTGATCCAAATCTGATCATAGCTCCCCATTAGGAATATTTTGGACCTTAAAAGAATGATTACCTGATCTGTTCAATAGATGAGAGTACAACACCCTCACTTTTATAGCCTCCATACACTTAGCCTTGCTTAGCTTAGTGCCTTTGAGCCCCAACTCGAAGGTAGTCAACACTTCCCCTCTTGATGCTCTTATCCCTCTGTCAAGAATTGTCTTCCTTGCTCCATCCAAAAATTTCTGGCGATAAATCTTTAATAGAAGGTTGTTGAACATCGCTTCCTTGATCATCGATCAAAGGCGGCTCAAACAAACATAAATTTTCAACATAAATGCATACATGAATGAAATTTGCATATGTACAAATGAATGCATGTCTTATTGAGTTAAGAAGTCAAACCACTTCTTACCAAGCCACTTCCATGGCGATTTTTGCTGCTGAAAATCTTCTTCATGTGAAACATCTGTTCTCACATCAATGATGGAATATTTGGTTCCAATTTCTCTAGTCTTTCTATCCTCTTGCTTCAAATGCTTAGGATGATTTGTTGGATGCAATTTCCAACATTGGGAAATAACATGTCCCTTTCTCTGGCAATGTGTGCAAGTCTTTTGCATATTTTGAGCAAGTTTCCTTCGCCTCAATTGTTTCTTGTATGCCTTCATCCTCTTCCAGTATTTTGACACTTCATCGTTAGACATACCACAATAGGAACAACAACTCTTTCTTCCATTTACACATGCAAATTTTCCATGCTTATCAGAAACATAATCAACTTGAATATGGGAAGATTTATAACTCAAATGCTGCTTTGCATGTCCATCCTTTTTACCTTCTTTAGGAGATGAACTTGTAGAGGTTCCAGCTTTCTTTTGCAGACTAACCTCAATGTTCTTGTCTTGATAGCTGTCAGAACTCTCTTGCTCGCCATAAGCTGCATGTCCATTAACATCTTGCTGCAACATAGGCTTCACACAATGGAAAACAAATTGAAAACAAACTTGACATGTTTTTGGTTTAGAACTTGTAACAAAAGTTCTTCTTGAATTTGTCTCAAATTCCTTCATGGCTTTGGAGTTTTCGCCATAAGATTGAACATAGCCTAGACGCAACTTCTTAGGCCTTTCCTCAACCAAAATAGGATCATTATGCCTTGTGCATGTTTTCCTAAACCCTTGCCTTCATAACCCATTTTTAACATCAACTTGGACCCTATACCTCTAGTGTGCTTTTCAAATGAATCTACACATCTTTTTGAAGAGGAATTTGAAGCAAATTTGAGTGATTTACCTCTGCTTCACGCATGTGTTTGGTTAATTCCTCTTGGGCATGATGGAGTTGCATCTCCATCTCATGCATTATTTGAAGTTCTTCTTTCTCTTGCTTCATAGCAACCGATTTCTCATGAAGTCTAGTGCTTTCTCTTCTATCTTCATACATAATTTTCACCCTATCCTTCATGATGTAGAAGTCTCGCTTTATCTCTTCATCAAAGAATCTTGTGAAGGAGGAGGACTTTGAAACCTCACTTGATGAAGTTGTCATCTTTACGTAAATGAACTAAAGAGCTTCATTCAACAATTCACAAAGATTTCAAAAACAATTGTCAAAGCTTTTGAACAAAATGGCTGTAGAGTCAAGCTCTTCTTCAAGCAGCCTTTTGCAAACAAAAGCTCTTGTGCTTCAAGGGTTGCCTTGAGGTCCTTTGGGTAAGGAGAATGCTTTCAGCCTTCTTCCTTCTTTTCCTCTTCTGGACTTAGCTATCAATAGCTTTCCCTTCACCTTTAGAAAACTCAACTTGTAAGCATAAGTCAATTTGCAAATAGTTAAATTCTTTGCACTATTAAACACCTTTCAAGTCAAACAAGCAACCTAGTGCTCTGTCAAGCAAGAAACCTAGTGCTTTGTCAAGCAAGCAACCTGGCTCTGATATCATCTGATCTGAAAATGGGTTGGATAACTTGTTATGCTTTTCAAGAACCTCCCACTCATTTAAACAAAATAATATCTAGCTTATACTTGACTATGCGGAAATGAATACTTGAAACAAGTGTATGCTTTTTTTTAATTGTTTGAGTTCTTTAAGAACATTTGTTTTTGTTGATATTAAGCATGTGCAACAACCATAAATTGCATCAAATAAGCATCAAAACATAACAAAAAAATTAATAAAGGAGTTCACCTGAATATCGTGGGCTACGTCTCCTTGAGCCATTGTCAAGTGACTTGGTTCTTTGGGATTATGATGAAAAATTTCTTTTACAAGTAAATACTTAACTCTAATTATTATTTGGGTTGTACCATTGGGTTTATAATATCTTCATACCCTTGGAATGGCTGCAAATGAGCTCTAGCTCCCCAATCTAGGCCTCCAACCACTATTGACCCTAGTCTGCTTGAAACTTCCCTATGGCTTCTCGACCTTCAGAAGTCTCCAAATGGATCTTAAAATCCCTTCAATGGATTTAGAATGTCCAAAATAGTCAGAATAGACTATTCACTTGCTGAAATTGGCCTACGACTGCTTCGGTTACGCCTCCAACACCTGGTGGCACCCTTGGCTCTAGGGTCACTGAAAACTTCTCTGAAGCATATTGGCCTTCAGAAGTATTCAAAAGCTTCTGAAAATCCTTCCATTGGATTCAGAAGGTTAAAAATAGTCAGAATAGACTACTGGTTTGCTAAGAATGGTTACTGGTTGCTCTGGATAGGCCTCATTTTCATGCTGGCCCCTGGTGGCCCTAGTGGCCCCTGGAATTTATCTGAAGCTTCTCGGCCTTTAGAAGTCCTCTATTGGCTCTGAAAACCTCACCATTAGATCCTTAATGTTTGAAACATCCAAAATTGACTATTGGATTCCTGAGTAAGGCCTCTAGCTGCGCTGGCTAGGCCTCATTTTGTTTCTGGCTCCCGGTGGCCCTAATGGCCCCTAGAACTTCTATGAAGAAAAATCACACTCAGAAGTACTCTGATGGCTCTGAAACCCTCACTAATGCGTCTGGTATGTCCAAGAAAGTTGAAACTATCCACACTCCATGAATGGTCGAATCTAGCTTAAGATAGAGCCTAATCAATTTTTGTCCAAGTTCCCCTAAAAAAACCCACTAAAAATGGAGCACTCCAGTTAACTAGAGTTAAAAAAGGAAAAATGCCCTAATTTCGGGCGCGCTTCCAAACCTTCCACCAGGTTAACCGCAATGATAAATTCCAGGATTGGAGGTTGGACACATGTCCTTCCAAACCATGCGGTCACAGTGGAGGTTAGCGAAACCGTCGGCGGAGGTTGTAACCGTAACATGTGATAGCATTGAAATTGGAGTTAAATGCTACGGAGGTTTCGGGAGGTTTAACTCTCGGGGTTAACATTTTATGCGCCGATGGTTATAACAACATGTGACCACATATCCAATACACTGCTGATGGGTTTGTCTCGAGCGCTTGGTCCTAGAATAAGGCCCTATGGGGAGGGGCTGGCCCCTCCGCTCCCCCAAATACAAAACCAACAAACGTTAAATATATGCCGCTTACTATGATAGTTAAGAAACATCATAGCGAACACGGTTAAGACATGGGTGTGCTATGCGGGAGATCGTGTGATCAATCCTCTGGCCCTCCTCCAAAATTTTAAACCACTGTTCATGGGGCCACCTGGCGGCCTCTGGGCCTGCCATGTTTAATAAAAAAATGTTTAATGCACAACTTGAAGTTACTCCTTCATTACAACGACCCACACAATGGAGGGGTTATATGGCAGGTTGAAGGCATTATATTATAACTGTGTGGTATTAACTGGGAGTCAAGTGCATTATATTATAAATGTGGAGTATTAACCGGGATATATTACCACTAGACATGAAAAGTATGATATGATCGAGAGTCGGTTTGTGTGACCAGTAGTATATGCAACATATGACAAAGGGTGGTTTGTGGAGTGATGCTGCAACATTGAGGATGATTTATGGTGCAAAGGGATAAAATGGGGTGCAAGAAGGCCAATAGAAACAAAAAGAAAGCCCAAATCGACACCAAATCAAAATAAATCCCCTTCTTAATCAATAAATTATTTTTTCAAATATGGCTCCTTAGACCCCTCTTTCAAAGACCTTGCGTCAACAATTTCTACCAGGTACTTGTTGCAGCTCAAATCAAGAAGCAAAGTAGCGATGCCCACAATTAAGAACAAAGAGAATAGGTCATGTTGGTTGTTATAGCGGACCGGATTTGAACTTGTCCAACCCACCGATGCTCCGGAGGTTTACATATACAACACACGATGCCACAACACAATAAGCAGTGGTAGTTAATGTCATGGTTCAAATTTGGCAGGTTTGTTCCTGCGTGGTGGCGAGTCACCTACTGGACTTCGATGCACAAATAGTTCACTTAAATCCTTGACCAGTGTACGTAACATTCAAAGATGTAAATAATTAGAACACAAAGAGAATATCCCAACCAATGGATACAACTCTTTGCTTCAATGCATCTCTTAACAATCTTCCAAGGCTATGACAAGCCAATTCAATGTAGGTTCCATAGCTCAAGACCTATGGATGGAGCCTGTGCACAGGGAATTCAACCATTGCTTGAATTCGATTTTCACAAGTTGGCTTCACTAGCATACATTTAAAATTCATTTCATATAAAAATGAACCAACATGTAGAGAATAGAGAGACATTGATGTTTCAATGCAGAGAATTGGAATAGTTAAAGCTACACCTATATGCCCAGAAACACGAACATAAATGGCAATGAAGATACACATAGAGGGGCTCACATTATTGGAGAATAACCATAGAAGATGGTAAGAAAGCAGATAAATTATCACTTCGTCAAGGAAAAAACGATATCATAAAGTTTATGGAAAGGTTCACATCAAGATTTTGTTCCATCAAAGAAATTCATTCCAATGGAAAGAGGTTTTAAATTTTTAGAGGAATAAAGAAATTACATCTTCGTGCAGAGACAAGAGAAGACAAAAAATCATGAATAGATGCATTGTGTGCTATAAAAGAGTCATTTTCGTCAAGTTTGGTTGGCCCTATTGTCTTGCCACATTCTCCTGAATTTCCTATTTCGACTGAAATGCTAAGAAATCGGTTACAGAGGGAGAGTCTTTCTCACGAGGAAATTAAGGATTGTGAGGCCCAAAGCGCAAGGCGGAGGCATAGGAGTTACAACAACATGACTGAAGTACCTAAAAATGACGGGACTGATGGGTTGGAAAACATAGATATAAAATTAGGCAGGGCATGAATAAGCCTCCAATTATGATACCATGTTAATCACAACCATGGTGAAGACAAAAGTGTGAAATATAAGCATTGAATTGCATAGATTATTGACATGATATACATTTGATAATACATTGGAGTGATTTTTGTATTCCATATTCCAAGGTCTCTTAGACTCCCTTTGACTATTCAACTTCCACATCAACCCTTATAGGGTTAGGTGTCGAACAGTTCCATAAGATGGGGAATAGAGAATTTTTCAGTGACTTGGAGGAGAAATATCTCCAAAGGAACATTGATTTTGGAGACGACAAAAGGTTCAAGATCCCCTCTCAAGCTCAAGGATGTGATGTTTGTTCCGGGTCAAAAGAAGAATCTAACCTCTGTTGCAGTTTTGGAAGATTGTGGTTACAATGTGATCTTCAACAAAGGGAATGTATTCCTGAGACACATAGCCAGGAGACAAGTGAAGCAGATTGGTGCTTGAGTCAAGAACCTGTATGCACTCGAGGTAGAAGATGCATGGAAAAATTTGGGGAGCAAGGCATGGGTTAGAGACTTGGTGGTTGAGAGGGAGCATGATTTACCTCTCAAAATAGAGCCTTAGAAGCAACCTTAAGAAGTCGTGGAGCAACCACAAAAGGAGAAGCAGAGAGGAGACATAGTTGAGACATATACTCAAGCAGAGACCTCCATCAAGAGAAGAGTTCGAGCTAAGTGGGTAGAGGGAGCACATGCATCCATGCCTCCAGGTGTGAGGTGGGGTGATGTGAAGCCCTAGTCCCAGAAGTTCAGAAATTTAGGCAGGGTCCATTAAGGTATTTTTTTGTCTCATGGATCATTACCCTTACTACAGGGGCCCACAATATTCAGTATTAGGAGGATCAATGTCAGTCAGATACCGAGGAGTGCAGAGAAATGTTGACAACCGAGTAGGAGGCTCGGTAGCAGAGTCAATAACAGCATGGTTTTCCCAATAGTCTACAATGGCAATTGATTCAATGATTATTTATTTTTATTTTGTATGGATGCTTCTCAGTTGTAGATGTTGTAATAAAAACAACAACAGAGAGAAGTGTTGCATGGAGTACATTGCAAAGGTGTTCGATCGCGGTAGATGTAAATCCCATTCTTGTTGAGAGGGAGTGTTGAAAATGCAACAAGAAATTCCTAATTTAATTTTGCCTTAATTAAATTAGGAGAAATTCGGATTTCAATTTTAGTAAAATACTTGGAGGAATTTAACTGAAGTGATATGGCACTCATCATTCAATTAAATGAGTTAATTCGAGTTGGAGACACTTGAGTTATGTTTAGTTATAATCGATTGCTAATTTCTAGCAATCTATTTCAGTTAATTTGAGTTTTGTAAGTTTAACTAGTTCTAACTATTAAAGAACTAGTGGAGGGTCCAACAATGTGGTGTGTACCTCATTGATCAACTAGTTAACTCATCAATTAACCCAAAATAATTGATGCATGAAGATAACTCGAGTTACCCAGTTTAGATTGGAGTTCAAGGGCAATGTACTATCAGTTGTAGACAATTCTGAATTTTACAGGTGGTGCATGCAGTCAGAGAAGGGCCTATAGGGATTACGCAGTTCTGGATGGGGATTTTCCCTAATTAGTAGAGGCTATTTCCTAATTGAACAACGCAAGGAAATAGGGACTTAAGAAGGTTGGAAATTATTGACTAGAGTTGGTTTGTGAAGGAGAGAGATAGATTATACTTGTGCAGAGGTTGCTCAAGCTTGAGCAAGGATTATATTTCTTCTCTTGTTTGTGACTAATGCAATACAAATAGGAAGAGGTTTTGAGCAATTTCTTTCCCCTAGATAAATCTTTGAGCATATGTGATTGAATCTTGTCTCATGTTTATGTTGTGATTTCTTAAATTGTTTTCCACTAATGAGTAGAGTATATTCAAGTCTTTTGTATAAGTAAATTACATTAGCAGTTTTGAATCTACAAGGAATTTCTACACTCTCCCCATATTTTTATGGGTTTGAGCACCAATGAATAAAACAATGATAAATGCCACTTTTAATTGTACTCATATTATAGAGTTACATTCATAGTTTTTTAAGAACCAACCTAGATCCATCTTAAATCCCAATGTATCAAGCACCATGAGGGATCAAATTCTTTAAATATATATATTTTTATTATCATTTAAATATATAGCAAATGTGATTCGTGTGGATACTTCATAAATCCAAGTTTAAGATGGACAATAGCTTATTTAATTAATGTTAAGGTTTTAGAGTGTTAAGAAAGGAAATTCAATTAAAAGAAAAAATCTAGTTGTCAATTATTGTGATTAAGGCTATAATGATCCAAATCTTTTCAATATTTTGCTTCCCTTTGTGCTCTATGTTTATTCAAATTACTTAAAATAAAATAAAATTTATACATATAACTATTCACATTGTGTAATATAATATGGAAATTTACATATAGAACTAATTAAACATCCATGAGAGAGTTCCACAAAGTATGTGAGAAAAGCTTCCCTAAAGTGGTTGTTGTATTGTTTTGTTTTGTTTTCAAGTTAATATTTGTAGTTAGCTTTCACAATAAATTGTGATCTTCTTCAATTCCATCAATTGTATGTGTATCTATTGAATAATGTGTAAATAATTATATAGTTTTGTTAATTTTTATTTTTATTATTATTATTTAATATTTTTAATTTAATCAATTTTAATTTTATTATTTTTTAATATAATAATATTTAAAATTATATGATAACATCTCCTTCGTAATTAACTATAAGATTTAAATTTACTTTAAAATCCATTTGTATGGGCCACTAGGGCCACCAGGGCTGTGTGCAGGCTAAATTTGAATGATTAGATATTCTTAAAATTTTATCTTGCCCATACCTGATGTTGCATGCTTCAAAATTTTAGAAGATTTAAGCCAAAAAAAAATTGAAAACTGACCTTCAATTTATTCCTTGCAGACCAGCTAATAATCCACAGAGACATTAAATCCTCCAACATTTTACTGACAGAAAATTTCAGGGCCAAAGTGGCGGACTTCGGCTTGTCCCACCTTGCTCCAGAAAATAGTGGCACAACTCATATTTCTACACAAGTGAAAGGATCAGCAGGTTATTTAGATCCGGAGTATCTGAAGACCAACCAACTCACAGCCAAAAGTGATGTTTATTCATTTGGGGTATTGCTGGTTGAGATGATTACTGGAAGGCGGCCACTAGAGCTTGGAAGGGAGCGCAGAGAGCGGATTACTATAAGATGGGTAAGCCAAAATAATTTCCGTAGAACAGTTTACTTAATTTTTGCACCTTTCACAATATGCATCGAAGTGGACACTCTGTTGCAGGTTTTGCAAGGATTCCTTAATTTTTCCTTGCAGAGAAGAGTATGTGTAAAAAGGGAGAATAAAAGGCTTGGTATTAATCTTTAAACTTTCCTGAAAAATTTTGCGATCCACAGTAACTGACATTAAATTGCATGAATAAATTAATTTTCTTGAACTTGACATTTCATTGAAGAAATCACAGTTCATACCCTCACAACATTTTCCATTTTCTTTATTGAAGAACGACATAATTTGTATAAATTTAACAAAGAATTCTAGCATTTGAGTAAATTATTCCAAGATTGGATGAATTGAACAATTTTTTGAATCAGCTCTGGTTTTCGGTTGCAGCAGCTGCAGGTTATGGGAAATAGAACATGAGAGGCCATTCTAACATTTTGAATTGCGGATTTTCCTGTCTTGTAAAAAAAATCAAAATCAAAATGAACTGCAGGCCATGCCTTCAATAATTCAGAACTATTATGGCGGACTCTGCCGTTTGAAATTAAAAAATATTGCAGTTTGAATAAATTGTTTCAATAACATTATTTATATGTTTTCCGAGTTAGTAGCTTTGTTTGAATGGATAGAATGCAGACTCTATCTGAGATGCTTCTATGACTGTTCATGTACTGTTTATATTAATATATGACAGGGGTTTTATTCTTCTGAAAAAAAGAACGCAGCCTTTTAAAAGATTCGTGTATAAGCTCTGCAGTGTCTGTAACCTGTCATTAACTGCACCGTGGCGAAGAACTAAATTTCCTAACAGGCTTCCATAAAATTTCAGATTTTAAAACCTCTAGTAATTCTATGCTGAGATTTGCAGAGTTGGAGTTTTTAAGAAATTTCGCAAATAATCTTGACCTTCCATTTTCAACTTTAACGATCGCAAAAGAAATTACCGAGTAATCTTAACTTTCCTATACGGATCTTCGAGTTTTTGACGATGTTTCCATGGATTTCACGTTTTGGAAGTAATATTTGTGATATCTTGTTTCTTAGTGGGGTTTTCTTGTTTGTAATGATTTTAAACCTAAATTTTCACCTTCGGAACAGAATTCACTATCAGTCCTCTCTAACAGATTTTCAAGTTTCACACAACTTTGACTGTCTTCGCAGGTTTTGGAGAAATTTCTGGCCGGAGATGCGATTCTGGTGTTGGATCCAAAGGTTACAACAAGTGCAGCAGCACATCTAGCGGTGGAGAGAGTTCTGGAACTGGCATTTAGATGCACTGCTCCTTCTAGACAAGACAGACCGAGCATGAAGGAAACTGCCAAATTTCTATGGAATATTCGCAAGGATTACCGCGAGCTGGAGCTTTCACCTTCCGTACCTCCTCCTGAGGCAGCGATCGTGGAAGAACCGACTATTGACCTGGAGGAGGTTCTTCAAAAGATACAAGCTCTTCGTTTCTGAACAGAAAGCAAAGCCAAGGTAAAGCTAAATGGATGCCTGTGTCGGAAACCTGAAGGGAAGAGTGAGTGCCGTTATCATGACCTGTGCTGTAAAGTGTGGTGTTGTGGTTGCGTTTGTATTTCATGTATTTTGAATGAATGAGATTCGAACCTATGTCCCCCGGGCTCAGTGCCTTTGGAAAATTTCGAACCTAGTCATAATAACGATGAACGGTTAGATGACTCCTATATGGTTGAAGCTCAAGGTTTGGTTCGGAAGGAAATAGCTTTTCCTAACAAATATCAATATATATATATATTTAAAATTAAAATTAAAATTAAAATATTTCAATATATATATTAAATTAAAATTAAAATATTTCAATATTCTAATTAACCAACAGAAATAATTAAAATGAATAATAAATAAAATAATATTAATAACAAATATATATTTAATATAGATAATGTGATAACAGAAATAATTAAGATGGATAATAAATAAAATAATATTAATAACAAATATATATTTAATATAGATAATGTGATATATAAGTAATATATATATAGCTTTACTAGTCGAGGTTTACCTTTGCAATGGTGATTAGGGTTGTTGGTGGAAAGATATTAATTCGATCTCCATGAGTCCTTTTTTTTAACACTAAATCTCCATAGAAATTATGGTTAGATACTAACCATCTATAACACTAAATTTTTATAGGAATTATATTAGCACAACCACATTGAAATGTAGTTCATGTATATTTGAAGACATTGTTTATAAACTCATTTATTTATATGATGCTAATTGTTACTTGATAATTTGTATGGTAATTTCATAGTAGTATTAGGTAAATATGAAAATGTGAACATAGATTTAAGATGAAAGCCACTCAGGTCAATAAGCATGTGTATTTTGGAATAGGGTTTTTAGGACTTTAATTTAATCACAAAATATTTTACAATATTCTTTAATAATAGTCACAAATCAAAGGTTGAGATTTATCTCAGAAGTGTTATGCATGTTTTACTCTTTTAATTAAATTGATTAATTAAAAAATGTTCTATAAACAAGTGAACAAGTGTCATATTAAATGAGTTATAGTTTTTTAGACATGTGATGTTGATAAACCATAGTATTAGTCCACAATATTCTAGCACAAATAGATTAAGAATCTTCATAATTAAGTGAGAATAAATCTTCATAACTAAAAATTTTATTACATATTTTTTTTCAATGTATGTATAATTATCTCATATATTAATTCTCTTTATAATTAATACTAATAATAATAATAATAATAACAAATTTTCCAGTTCACTACTAAAGTGCAACTTTTCCAATTCAAATAAAAAGAAAGTAATGCAGACAAGTGCAAAATTTTGGATTTTAATTTTCCAATTCAGTGCTAAACTGCAACTTCTCGACTTCGGATAGAAGGAAAGTAATCTACACAACTGCAGAATTTTGGATTTTACAGAAAGTAACTTAATCATCTTGAGAATCTTGAATTATATTAAGTGGAAAACAATCCACTTCCTCGGTACAAATGTACATCGTGGATACCAAAGGCATTGTTTAATTATTTTACAGGTATGGATGGTTTAATTATTTTATTATTTTAGTAAAAAATATAGTTGAATTGTGTTGCTTAAATTTTTTTTTTAAATATATAAATAAATTTAGTAGTTTGAAATATTGGTATATTCTAATCAATATAATAAATTAATTAAATTAAGCATAAACTAAATTAAAAGTTAAAATAGTTACGCTGAAGGAGTCGTTTTATAATAATCACAAATTTTTTTTGCTATAGGTATTTTTGTACATTAAATGTATTAGACAAATACATGGAATTGAACATAGTGAAATGACATAAACTTTATTATGGTTTTTTCTCTACATTGAATTTACTCCACTAATCCAATAGAGATGCATAAAGTTGCACATAGCCAAATGAGAAATCTAAATATTCCATGGAACTTGTTCAAGTTGAGCACATTGAAATGAGAAATCTCCATATTCCATGGAAATTGTTCCCTTTGAAACCACCCAAAATGTTGATTACAGGCTTTCTATATACAACACCACCGTTATACTCAGTACTAGTTAGGAAACTTCTCGAAAAGGATAAAATCATATTGACAATTGTGTAGAGGATTATTTCATTCAATTTTTCTAGTGAACATCTCACTCATCATCCTCGAGTACAAAACTAAAAGATGATGATGAGTGGAGTGTTCACTTGAGCTTTGGATGGACTACTCTTCTACACAATTCTCTTCCAAAAAATATTATCCACACACATATATCATTTTTCTCATTTCATACACGAAGTAGGTTGAATCTTTACCCCATCTAAGATAAGTCCACCTTTTGTATACCTACTTTCACATTCTCCCATGAAAAAATGTATTTTTCCTGGATTATCCCCCTCTTCATCCACAAAAAATCTGCCTACTTCAAACTCCATCCAACCCTCCTCCACATCTCTCGAGGTACTCATCTGGTACCCATCATCTGCAACAGGTTTATCTGTGTCACTCAAATACAGAGCATATATCTGGTGCTCACTAGTAGCAGTTGTAATTGAGAATTTGACTGGCTTGTAATCCCATCCATGTGCACAAGGCCGAGTCGAGTAGAGAAACGAGAGTCTAACTCCATAACGAAGACCAAAGGGATAATGTCTCTCATTGAGTTTGATCATGAATGAGATGGTATATTTCGTACCAGGAGACAAAACCTTGCAATCAAATAGACCTCACACTTCAAACCAACCTATATTATGTAGTTCAATTTCCTCCTTGAAACTGCACTCCAAAGTCAAAACTGTGTTGTTAGCTTCTTCTCAACATTCCTTGTCTTCAATTTGCATGGAGCAAAGTCAATTGCTGACTATACTCTACTCACAAATGTTTACCTAAAATGTGTACATTGTAAGAAAAGTCAATTGTTGACTTTGTTAAAAGTAAATTGTTGACTTGTGAAAAAGCCAATTGTAAACTTTGTCAAAAAAGTCAATTGCATGCCTGAATCTAAAATCATAAGCTGAGAAAAAAATTGAAAGAATAATTTTGGATTACCTGGAGTCATCTCGAGATCTCCACAAAGAATTCCCAACATCATTTCACCTAGTTATATGTAACTCTCTTGGGGACATGATAAAGCACAATTTTCCGGTGGCTTGCTCTATCCATAACTTCTGAAATTGTCAAAAAAGCATGCAGGTCAATAGGCTCAAACATGAATATTCAACCATGTTGAAGAAACTAAGATATTTTGAATGGAAACTAAACTAGTCAACCACAAAATAAAAAATCACAATAATCAATGAACACTGCATGATTGAGGCTACTACTTGTTAAATCAAATACACCAAAACATGGAGATGGGCCATATGTAATGTCGTATGCAAGTAAATTGATACAAATTGAATAGCTGACCAAACCTAGAAATATGAGGGTAATCCAACTTCGTCCTAAGTTATGATTGGGAGCACATTATACTTTAAAATGACGTTTTAAAATGACATTGGTAAGTTATTATTAGGAGCACATTATACTTTCAAATGACATTGATCATCATTAGTTAAGTTGCATGACACTGGGCAAGGGATGTGTAGGACATGTGGATCTGAGTTTGCAAACAAAGAATGTCTGTAACCAGAAGCAAGGTATATATATGAGATATAGTCAAAGATTTGTTTCCTATGAAATTTGGATATTTATGAGACATGATATATTATAAAACTAGGTACTAAAATATATGATAATTATATTATATAGAGAGATATTTAGAAGAATGTGTCACAAACTGGTGTTCTCATTTAATCAAATGCCAACAAAAAAAAAAAAAAATATTATATAACATAGAGATTTAAAACTTACTATAAAGGGCACCTTTATTATTAAATAATGTAGTAAAATTCAAAATATATATAGTAGATATTAACACTATTAATGAAAGTATCATAATAATCTTTCCCATGTAAAAAATTACCATGATTATCACTATTATCATAAAAAAAAAAAATCATATCATAATTGTTTTTTCATATGTACTCTTAATTCTCTTCTTTTCTATACCCCATTTAAAATCATTAATTGTTCTCTCTTCTATATCTAATTTAACATCTTGTTCCCTCTTCGATATCCAATTTAAAATCTTCAGTTCATGTGAAATGTGAAATATCACCTTGTTCATGTGAAATATGATCCTTTAATAAGATTACTAGTTCACTAAAATCTAAATTAGTCCAAACCCTTTATATATATATATATGACTTTGTCTCTGGTAAATATAAGAAGTTTCTATTAGAGCTCTATAACTTAGAATTTTAAAAAATTGAGACCCTACTATAACTAATTAGGCTATCAAATTACATAAGATTGTGCAAGTGTCAAATAGAAAAAGAAATATTTTGTTTTATAACTTTTGAAACAATGAACTTTCTTAGTTCCAGAGAGAGAATGTATCCTATCTCACAAATAGATATTCATAATGGTAAGTGTTGCATGATTTCAAGTGACTTGTGCTCATTAGCTAGTTATTATGGTATAGTCGGGTATGATTTTGAATATCAATACAATAAAACTATTTGTATAGTTGGTATATTATTAAAGGTTTAAATTGTTTTTTAATAAAAATAGTAAAGTAAAAATAAAAAAATTTAACAGAAATTTTTTTAATCACATTTTTTTATGTATTTTGATAATAATTAAATTATATATGCAAGTACTCACTCTACATACTTTCTCATAGTGAAATAATTAGGAATATATATATATATATATATATATATAATCCCATTATGTTTCTACCAAAAGTATGCTAAGTGGATATTAGAAGTTTTCTTTCTTTCTCATCAAAATCATTTACTCTCATAGTTGACATCATCATCCCAATATACAATCAAAGATGTAAGACAAAGTATACTTCAACCATTCCCCCAATGCATATGACATATTGACTCCAACCATTATACCTAAAACTAAATACATGTTTACATGTTTAATATTATCAATTTATTTTATTAGAATTTTCATATAATTATCCTAAATTCATCTTAATTTATTTTTTTAAAATATTTTCATACAATTAACATAAAATTATCTCAACTTAGATTTTTTAAATATTTTTAAAATATCAATATCAATGTATTTAAACTCTTTAAGAATATAAAAACATTAAAATTTGCAACTCAAAAATTTTGAACCATCTTAACACTCAATAAATGTACAATAAAGATTATTTGCGGCTTAAAAGTTTTGAGTAATCTTGACACCTAATAAATCTAGATTGATTTATAGTGATGATTGTTTTTCCATATATATTATATTGGTAATAATTATTTCATATATTAGCCTCTTAAATAGATAGAGAAAGCATCAAAGACCTCCTCCTACCAGGGCTTCTCAGGATACTGTATTTATTCTGTACGTAGAATCTTCATGTAGAGTCTTTTATTGAGATTTATTCACACGACACAAGCATAGGAAAGAGACAAATCAAATATTATTGGGCAATTAGATTCATTGAATCCCATATTCTCTCAGAATCTGATAGAACTCTTTTGTTTGGTTCAGGTTGACTGCTCAGAACTATGAACAAAGCCAAAACCTCAGTAAATGTAACTCACATGTCATCAATTGACACCCAAATAGTTGCCTTACAAACACTGCAACTTTTCTGAAACATCTCTTCGACATTTAATTTTGACTTGCAACTCTTTCTGAAACATTTCTTTGACATTTACTTTTGACTTGCAACTCTTCTGAAACATTTCTTCGACATTTAGTTTTGAATTTCTGAAACATTTCTTCGACATTTACTTTTGACTGAAACTTTTCTTCGACATTACTTTTGACTTAGCTATTGATAATGGTGGATTTTTCGGCATTTACTTTTGACTTAGCTATTCATAGTGGTGGTTTTGTGACTTTGGCAGATCTTCATTAATAAAACATTAGTTGGTCTACTGTTTGGTAGTCAACTTGTTCACACCAGTAAATTGTATATGTCTAAAAGCATGCAATCAACCGCATCTTTCTTCCTTTTCACCAGATTGAGATATTACCAACGTGTGCTTCCTATGCATTTAGCTTGTTTTCATGATGCCAATTCGATGTTGATGTTATTTAAAAAAAATTAGAATGTTACTAGAAAAACACATCACAGTTTGATATGGTCACCACAGCAAATTCTCTGAACTAGTCCTTACATTGCAAATTCTTTGAACTAGTCCTAAATCTAAATCTAAGGTACAATATTCCAGTAACACAGGCAAACGGTTAAGTAGACAAAGAACACTGATGATGAAGTCTGCATCTATAATTTACCATCCCTACTGTAATTCAGATTGAAAGACATTAAGACAAAGAAATATCAATTCCATAGATACCTTTTTGCTGTCGTCGATCAATTGGGGATGACAGAGTGTGAAATACAATTCTTTCGGTTAGCACTGCTATAAATGATTTTGGTGGTCGAATGAGTTTTAATTCCTGCATATTACCCAGAGTCGTTAATCTTGAATTGGGGGTTTTAAATCCTACAACCTGGGCTTTCTCGGCATGCATATGTATATTGTAAATTTTTAAGTATTAAACAAGAACAACAGACTTTTTGTGTTTGTGAATTTTGTTAAGTGTTAAGCAAGATTATCAAGTTTTCTGATTTTGATTGAAGCAATGCAATACGATTTTCATATGTTCTTCAGGTTCTGGATATTATGGCTTATAATTTACTCCTACCTAATAATTTAATTTATTTGCATTTTACTTTAAGAAAGAGAATTTACTTGGTTGAAAATCACTATGCTTGAATTTAATCTGTAAGTTTTTCTAAATTTGTTCCTCTAATGGCATTGTTTCTCACAAAATGTTTCCTAGACCTTTAAGGAGTTTACCCCACTATTTAGATTCTTTCTCCCAAAGGAGACGAGGTCTGGCTTGCTTGTACCTAGTTGCCCATGGGTATGACGGTTTAATATGTTATCAATCTGCGGCCAGTGACTATTCTTGTCGTTTCCCTAGAGCTAACCCTTTCCGGTTTGTGAGATTTGCAACTAATTTTCACTATACGCTATGACTGGAAATAATTATAGATTTTCTATTTACTAATTCCAACTTACAATAAGAAAAATTCAATGACAGTTACTTGGGTCTTGCTTTTTATAAAGACGACACCTGGCCGACACTATTTTTCTTCTTTTACTCTCACTTCCAATCGCACTCATTACCCCAGATACTCTTACTATAATTCTCTTTAGCAGTACTGAGTTCTTAGAACAATTTAGGTACAACTCAAATCA
Source organism: Pinus albicaulis (assembly GCA_034641835.2). Classification (NCBI taxonomy): domain Eukaryota; kingdom Viridiplantae; phylum Streptophyta; class Pinopsida; order Pinales; family Pinaceae; genus Pinus; species Pinus albicaulis. Next base: position 1,383,158,916 of record CM076581.1, read on the forward strand.
AAATAAATTATTAAGTAATGGTGTGCACAACTTAACATGACTAATATTATTTGCAAGCACTGAGTTTGGTAATTGTTCTTCATTTCTGTATCAATGTTGAATTTATTGGAGGTGATCCTTTTGATGGAGGAGCAGCCGTGCTAGGTCATGTAAATGTAGGGTTTCCCTCGCCCCTATGACTGGCATCGACAGAGCCCCTGATCCCACCTCGAAGCAAATCGTAATGCGGTGCTGAAGATTGCGCAACCAAACCTGCGGCGAACACCAAGGAATGACAGATCTAGAAGGGATGGGAGGCTCGACCCCCCCCCCCCGTTGGTAACTATCCTGTCATCAATGATGTCGAGCGTTCTGACTCTAGGTCTCTTAACGAAACGGCAGGTAACTCTGACCCTGTAGCAAATCCCGAATCTCAATCAGAGCAGGGAAAGGACAAAAATGGGAAGACAATTTAAGTCTCTTCCTCCACCTGCATACCCATTGCAGCCAATAGACCCAAGATCTATCTACCTGCTCAACATATCAATGGAAGAATATATTTTATGAAATACCATGCCCTCATTGGGAAGTTTATCGGGTTCTGGCCTATTGAGAAGGCTCTCTATGGAGGGACAACCTCCAAATGGAAGCCCAAAGGAAAAATCTTGCTCTAGCTTGGACCCAGGGGATCCTTCAATATAATTTTCACATGCATCGAGGATAAAAACCGCATTATAGATGGAGGTCCCTACTTCTTTAACTTTGTAGGCCTCTATATAAGGAACTGGATCGAGAGATTCAACCTCGACAAAGAAGACTTCAATTGGGATCCTGTTTGGATTCGGCTCTACTCCCTCCCTCAAGATTACTGGGACAAGATTTCCCTCAAATAAACCGACAGTCACCTAGTAGAGTTCATCAAAGTAGCCAAGGAAACTAAACTCAACCGATACACTACCTATGCCAGGATCTGCGTCTACATGCACCTCGCCAAAGCTCTCCTAGACTCGGTAAGTATTTTTCATGATGATTTTGAATCGGTCCAATCAATTGATTATGAACATGTGTAATTCCGCTGCTGCAAATGCCATGCACATGGGCATCTTTTTCGTGATTGCCCCCTCTACCATCCTCTAAAACCTTCCCCTTCCTCTGTCAACACTGACCCTGATGGTTTCACCAAAGTCTCTAGCTGCAAATGGCATGTTAGAAAACCTTTCGCCCCCAAAACCTATAAACCATCCACCAAAAATAGCTTTAATATTCTTTCCAGCCACACTTTGTCGGAAGACACCCCATCCGCTACCTCATAACCAAACCCATCTATTCCTCCTATCATCCCCCCCGCCCCCCTATCACCTCTCAATCCCATTCTACACCCCTAATCCCCTCCACCTCATCCAACTCGGCAGATTGAATGTTTAGTTGATGTTCTCACTAGATCACAACATCTTCCATCCCTAGGCATACAGGGAGAGATATTCCCTCATGATACTTCAAATATCTTGAGAGAATCAAGGAAAAGTGGGCATCGCACTAATTTTCAGTGCCTCATCCTGCTTGGAATCAAATTAGTTGAATTGGGATGTTACCCCAAGTTAACCAGGTTCTATAAGGTCATCCCTCACAATTCTCAATGATGAAGCTCATATCTTGGAATATTCGAGGGTTCAATAGCCCCTCAAATCACTGAATGATAAAAAATAGAATTAAGCAAGACAATCCACCCATATTTTTCATGCAAGAAACCAAATGCACTAGCTCCACTCTAAACTCCATTATATCCAGGCCCTGGCTCGAATGCCACACAGTAGTGGTCGATGCCCTTGGCACCTCTAGAGGCATTTCCATAGCATGGAATCCTCTCATCATCTCCCTGAATGACCTCCATACCTTGCATTACTTCATTCAAGCCTCCTTCCATTTGATCGGTACTAATACCCATGGCCATCTCACCAATGTCTATTTCCCTCAACCTATTGTGCAGAAGATTGAAATTTTGGACTCCATTGACCTCCTTAACTCTCAACGACCTCACCCCCTTTGGATTTTGGGAGGAGACTTCAACATGATCACCACTCTGGATGAAAATAAAGGAGGCAGATCTTTTCTGGACGTAGATTCCGTCATATTTAAGAAATTTATTCATCAAAATTAGCTAATCGACTTGCCCACCTCAAATGGCCTCCACACTTGGAATAATCATCAAGGAGGGGCTCAGCAAATTTCATCGAGATTGGACTGTTTCCTAATCACAAACAACTCAATCCATTTGTAAGGTGATATCTTCTCCATCATCCTCCTTGCCTCAGGCTCCGATCATTGGCCCTTTCTATTGCAATAGTCACGCCCAAGGACAATCAGTAATAAGCCATTCCGCTTTGAACAATTCTAGCTCTCACATATTGGCTTCAAACAAATGGTCCTCGCCTTGTGGAACAACATCAACCCCCCCCGTATGGCTCCAAAATGTAGCAATTTTAGCAAAAAATGAAGATATTGAAAAATCACCTAAAGCAATGGAATCAAACTTCTTTTGGCAACATATTCACTAACCAAAGGGAATTGGAACACCAAATGGACGAGCTTCATCAAATCCTCATCCGTGAAGGTCATACTGAGGAACGGGCCCTTCAAGAACATAATTTAATGAATCGTTTAGAGGATCGAAGACTTCAGGAAGAAATCTTCTGCAAGAAAAAATCTAGAATTAGGTGACTCTAAGAAGGGGAAAAAACACCAAATTCTTCCACCGATCCATCATCCAGAGGAGAATGATCAAACACATCTCTATTATAAAAAATGAGCAAGGAGATAACTTAGAAGATCATGAAGATATTGAGCAAGAACTATTGAGCTACTTCAAGGACACTCTCACTGAACCAATCGTTGAGCGACAACCTGCCATCAACAAAATCATTCAACACATTCCCAAACTCATTACAGAGGATCATAACCAAATTCTTTTGAAATCTGTCTCATTGCATGAGGTTGGTCAGGCCATGTCACAGCTCAAGGACGAGAAGGCACCTGGGCCAGATGGTTTTACATCTAACTTCTTTCACTTCTTCTGGGAGAACATCAAGATGGAAGTTTGGGAATAGTTGAGGAATATCGAAGCATACATTGGATCCTCCCAACCCTCAACACCACCTTCCTCTCTCTCATCCCCAAGGAGGAGAATGTAGCTACCCCCAACAAGTTCAGACCTATAGCGCTTTGCAATGTAATATACAAACTAATTTCCAAAGTAATAGCCAACATGCTCAAACCCCTTCTCCCATTGTTGGTATCTCCAGAACAAACAGGCTACGTGGAAGGGTGCCAAATTCTGGATGGAATCTTCCTCACACATGAAGTCACTCACTCTTTGAAAACTGAGAAAATTCCCGGTAGATTCTCTAGATTAAAAAAAAAATACAAGAAACAAATGAAGGAGCATAGAAAGTGAAAAGTGTTTGAGTTGAAACTTTGGACAACATCCTAATAAATATCCATTATAATTCAAAGAAGTTCTCAATAAATATCCATTAAATTTGATGATTGCAACCAATAAAAATCTCAACTCTTCCTTAGTTTTTTCAACTCTCACTTGAAAAAGGAAATCCAAAAAGTAGCTTAGAGAACAAGAAGTAAAAATAAATAAGGGGTCCCACTACACTGTACATGGCTCCACATAACCCAACTTCTGATAGTGATCTCAAAGTGAATGTTCATTTTATATGTTTTCTTATGCAATTAGATTTTAAGGTAGTGTTCTCTTGCCTTTGGAAAAAACAAAACCAATTTGTAAAAAACTCCGTAGGATTCAAGCCTCTCCCCATATTTTTATGGGTTTGAGCACCAATGAATAAAGCACTCATGAATCTCACTATAAATTGTACTCATATTATAGAGTTACATTCATATGTTCTTAAGAAATAGCCTAGATCCATCTTAAATCCAAATTTATCAAGCACCATGAAGGATAAAATTTATTTAAATATGTATTTTTTTTTTCATTTAGTTCTATGTTACATATTAATTCCTTTATAATAAAAACTAATGACATGTTAAAAAATGTGATCCCTGTGGATACTTCATAAATCTAGGCTTAAGATGGACCTTAGCTTATTTGATTAATGTTAAGGGTTTAGGGTGTTAGTGAAGGTCATTCAATTAAAAGAAAATTATAGTTGCCAATCGTTGTGGTTAAGGTTACAAAGATCCTAATATTTTCAATATTTTCCTTTTCTTTGTGTTCTATGTTTATTCAAATTGTGTAATATAATATGAAAAGTTACACATAGAGCTATTCAAATAGTGTAAATTGTTTAATATGATATGAAAATTTACATATAGAGTGAACTAAACATCCACGAGAGAGTTCCACAAACAATGTGACAAAAACTTCCCTAAATTGGTTGTTGTGTTGTTTTGTTTTTAAGTTAATCTTTGTTGTTAGCTTTCACATTTTCCTCAATCTATATTGTGATATTCTTCAATTCCATCAATTATATGTTTATATATTGTGTAATGTGTAAAGGTTTGTATAATTTAGTTTATTTTTATTTTTATTTTTTATTATTTAATATTTTTAATTGATTTTAATCTTATTATTATTATTAATATAATTGAGTTGATAGGTTCATTTTATAGCATAATATGAGAGTGTTGTGTAATTTTGTTTGTGCTCAACGTGGAGTTGACACATGTCCCTTTTAAAATTAAATTAAAATATTCTTTAAATTAAAAAAGAATGTCGGCTATAATCTAAATAAAAAACAAATATACATTTTTTTGTTAGTTTAAAGTAGTCTCATTCTCTAACTGTGCTTGTTTTATTGGTTGGTGATATTACAACCCAATACAAATGAGATATGGTAAAATTATTGCACTCTCTTAGTTATAAATAAAATATTTCCATGTATTATGTGAACCTTTTAAAGTCCCTTCGAAGTAATTAAAACAAAAAACAAATAAAATTAATATTATTTATATTTTCATATTTCAATTGGATACATAAATACACCATTTTAATATCTATTTCAACTAATTTATTTTAATATCAAATTTAGAAACATTGAAAAATCAAGGCTTGTAGAAATTAGGGTTTGATTCCTCTTTCTTAATAATTACTTGTGAATTATGTTGGTTTCTTTTACTTCTTTTTCAGTTAATATTTCATCAAGAAATTACCAAATTATGTGTGTATGAAGAACACAAGAACATAAGCCACAAGATGTAGGCACTCAGCCATAGCAAAACCCCTATATATGGGATGACCCAGTCAAACTCTTCCACCAATAACTTCAGATCAAGATAAGATTCCAAGACCTCTTATACCTAGACAAAGACATCCTCCAACCACCAAGTCAGCCCTTCCTCCTTGCAGATGTCCTTTTCTCAGCCTTCCAAGTTTCAACTCTTCAAGGTGCAACTTTAGATCAGAATTTCGGCCCTCAACAATAGATTTTTGGCCCCAGCTTCTGAACTTCAACCCTACAATAGAAAAAAAAATTCGAACCCAGCCTCAACCCAGTATCTTCGCATGTGTGAGAGAAAGGTAGCCCAAAAATTCAATTTTCTTCTTCCTGGCATATCTCCTTCTTCTCCAGCAACTTCACACTCTTTTCCAACTACCTCTTAGAGATCATACTTGTTGATGATGCTCTCCAAATGAAGTTGAGTTTCTCAATAAATAGCCTTCTTGTGACGTCGAATTTCCTTAATATAGGCCGACTTGTTGAGGGTAGGGCCAACTTGGTGTGGAGGTGAAAAATGACCATTTTGACTCAGAAAAAAATCTTTTTACATGGAGAAAAAGCCTAAGGGTCTAATAAATATGACAATGACTTTAATGAGTCATGAAAAAACATAGAAGTATTCAATGGAGACTTTGATATATAAAAACAATGACCCAAACATGAAAAACATGCTTTAATAAGTCAATTACATCAATAATAAATTTTCTTTTGATAAGTACCATTATGAAGACTAAAACTAGTTACATTCTTCAACACTCCCTCTTAGCTAGGGAGGTATTAATAATTGCATACACATGAAGGTGTATGGATGATCTCAAAATAAAATTAACTACAAAGAGCTTAGCACAAGCAATACTATAGACTAGATACCTAACCAGGGTAATCTATCTAGGTGGGACTATGATGAAATCAAGCTTTCAACCACTCTAGGTACCAGCAAACTTACTTGCTAACCATCAACCCAGGGATCTAGGTGTGTATCCAAGGTCGGAGTTCCATATCCAACACCACCCTCCCTCTTTGGGAACTGGACATCAACACATAGGTCGACCAGATGTCCTCCCAATCATATTTCCATAAGATGCTTCAACTCTTCCTCTTAACCAGATCGGTAACATAAACCAATCTAAGCATGCTTTTGAAATATTCAAACTTCTTATTCAGGAGATATTTTGTCAGCACATCAACAACTTGTTCATTTGTCGAAATATGCTGCAACTTTACGACTCCATCTTGAACCAAACTTCTAATGTAATGGTACTTCAGACATCTTGATGCTACTTTAATTATCACACTTTATCACAATAGGATCCATAGGCTTTCCAAACAAATCTGACAAGATTTTCCTTAACCAAAAAACTTCCTTTCCTGCTTCACATGCAACAACATATTCAGCTTCAGTGCTACTTAACGCAATGAGATATTGTTTTCTAATCATTAATGAAATAATTTCAGATCCCAAACTGAAACATCCACCAATAGTGCTCCTTCCATCAGTTTCATTGCCACCCCAATCAGAATCTGTAAAGCTCGTTAACTTGAATTCCTTACTATTATATTTTAGGAAGTGATGTATTTTTCCACATATATATCTCAAAATATGCTTGACAATTATCCAATGGTCATGAAGAGGCTCCAATTGAAATTGACTAAGAAAATTCACAGTGAAACATATATCGAGTATTGTACTCACTAAGTACATTAGAGAGCCTACCAACATATGATAGCTAGTAGGATCAACGAGACTAGAGTCGGAGCTTCTCAACTTCTTGAGGTTAGTGATCATGGGAGTAGTCATAGACTTGGAATCCATCATACTGAACTTTTGTAACATCTTGATTATGTATTTTCCTTGACTAAGATGTATCTCATGAGGTTTCTACTAGACTTCCAAACCCAAGTAATATTGCAAGAGTCCCAGATATTTCATTTCAAATTATGCTGCCAACATTTTCTTGCATTCTAGAATTTTGCGCTCCACACCAGTAATAAAAAAATCATCCACATACAATAGTATAATGGCAGGTTCATCCTTCACTATTTTGATGTAGATATTTGCATCAACAAAAAATTTGACGAACCCAATCCTTAATAGATATGCATCTGTTCTTGCATACCATTCCCTAAGAGCTTTCTTTAATCCATATAGATATTTCTCGAGTCTGCAAACATGCGCATCCCTACTATTTATTTCAAAGCCCTCTGGTTGTTCAATATACACTTCTTCATCAATGGTTCCATTAATAAATGTTGTTTTGACATCTATCTGATGGATGTTCCATCCAATAGTAGCAGCTAGCGAAACCAAAGATCTTATAGTAGTTTACCTAGTAGTAGGTGCAAATGTTTTGTTCATAGTATATTCCTTCCATTTGAGAGAAACCCCTTGCAACGAATATTGCTTTGTATTTGTCTATGCTTACATTAACAACATGTTTTATCTTATAAATCCATTTGGAGGTGACAACTAATTTTTCACTTGGTCTAGGAACGATTTTCAAGACTCCATTATTCATGATGGATTGGTATTCTTCTTGCATTGCCTTCTTCCATAATTCTTGATGAATATCTTCTTCAAATCTAATAGGTTCAAATTCTATCAATTTTGTCATGTATGTTGCATACTCTGAATATATCTTTGGTCTTTTGCTTTCTCTAAAGGTTCCTTTTGTTGCTCCATGTCCTTTGGCATGTTTGAGTGTAGCGTCTAACCAAACTGGCCTCTTCCTTGTTTTGGAAATGATTGTAGGTTGAAAAGACTCGCTTGGTCCTTCATCTTCTTCTTCTATATTTGTAGTGCCATTCTCACGAAGCTCTTATTATTCAAATAATGGAACATCTTATTCGTCGGAATTGATCGGTATATCCTTGGAAATTTTGTAGGAATGATTTTCATCGAATATAATATCCATGCTAACTTCAATTTGTCTATTTTCCTTGATGTAGATTATATAAGCTATTGATGAGAGACTATATCCAACGAAGATTCCCTTTATGCTTGTAGAGTCAAACTTCTTTCACTTTTGTTTTGGGACATGGATAAATGCTATACGTCCAAATATTCAGAGGTGATCCACACTTAGCTTCTTTCCTGTGAATGCTTCCTTTAGTGTCATGTGATCAAGGATTCTATGAGGACTTCTATTTTTTATGTAGACTGTTTTCATTGCTGCTTCTCCCCATAGAAATTTTGGTAGATCTTGATCAAATTTCATAGTCCTTGTGCATTCTTCAATGGTTCTATTCTTTCTTTCTACAACTCCATTCTATTCGGGGTTGTAGGGAACAATGAGATCTCTCTTAATACCTACTTCTTTAAAATATGAAATCATCTCTTTTGAAGTGTATTCCCATCCATTGTCATATCTTAATGTTTTTATCTTTCTATCAGTTGAGGCCTCCATTTTGGATCTAAATTCTTTGAACTTCTCAAATATTTCATCTTTTGTCTTAAATTGAAAGAGCCATGTATTTCTAGAATGATCATCAATGAAGGTCACATAATAAAGTTGGCCTTCAAGAGATTTGTTAGAAATTGGCCCACACACATCGAAATGAATGAGGTCTAATACTTAGACCTTGTATCACTACTTGTAAAAGGTTTCCTAGTAGTATTTCCAAAATCACATCCCTTACCCAATCTTTCATTATCTTCCTTGATGTTGGGGATGCCCTTTACCATTTGAATAAGTGGGGGTATTATTTTATAATGAATATGCCAATATATTATATGTCATAGTTCAATAGGATTGACCTCTATGTGAACTAGGGCTTGAGGAGATGGTATGATGACTCTATATAAACTTTCTTCATGAATTTCAATAACTTTTTCCCTTTCGATACTTGAGTCTTTTCCGCAAACCAAAACCTTTCCATCTAGAAATGAAACCCTTTCTCCTTTATCCTCTAAATAAGAAATGGAAATTAAATTAATTGTCAAACTTGGAACATAGAGTATGTTGTTTAGATGCAACTTTGATCCACTTTCTAGCTTTATTTTTGTAGATCCAAGGCCTTTGAATACATAAATCTTGTTGTCTCCTAGCTCCATTGCATGTGATGATGGTTCCCTTGATAGAGTTTGTTGTTGTCCACTATCTCTTGTCATGTGTCTTGAGGCTCCACTATAAATGTACCTGTAAGTGCAACTAAGAATCCTTCACTCTTGACCTTCCTAGATAGATTGTAGAAGATCCTTTCAATCCAGCTTCTTGCAATTTTCATAATATTGAATCCCATCTTCAAGTGGCTTGCCATAGAGGGAGTAGCCTTTGATTCCAAAATGTTTTTCCTTTCTTCAAGTAATATTCAACAAAGTGATCTCCAACCTTCTTTGACCTTAGCTTTGATAACATGTTGAGAAATCAAGGCTTATAGCAATTAGGGTTTGATTCATCTTTCTTGATAATTTCTTGTGAATTATGTTGGTTTCTTTTACTTTTTATTAGTTAATCTTTCATTAAGTGATTACCAAATTATGTGTGTATGAATATAACAAGAAAAAAAACACCCGATGTAGGCACTCAGTTAGGGAAAAACTCCTATCTAGGGGAAAACCTAGTCAAACTCTTCCATTAATAACTTCAGATCAAGATGAGACTCCAAGACCTCTTAGACCTAGACAAAGACCTCCTCCAACCACCAAGTCAACCCTTCCTCCTCGTACATGTCCTTTGCTCAGCCTTCCAAGTGTCATCTCTTCAAGGTGCAGCTTCAGATCGGAATTTCAGCCCCTAGCAATAGATTTTCAACCCACAGTTTTAGAACTTCGAGAATTTCGGCCCCAACTTGAGCCTAGTATCTTCGATCGTGTGAGAGAAAGCTAGCCAAAAAACTCGATTTTCTTCTTCCCAACTTTTCTCCTTCTCCAACAACTTCACACTCTTTTCTAGCTACTTCTTCTTAGAGATCAAAATTGTTGATGATGCTCTCCAAATGAAGTTGAGTTGCTTAATAAATAGTCTTCTTGTGAGGTTGAATTGCCCTAATCCAGACCGACTTGGTGTGGAGGCAACAAATGGCCATTTTTACTCAAAAATAAATCTTTTTACATGGAACAAAAACCCAAGAAGGGTCTAATAAATATGATAATGACTTCAATGACTCATGGAAAACCCTAGAAGTCTTCAATGTAGACTTTTTATTGACCCAAGCATGAAACTCATGCTTTAATAAGTCAATTACATCAATAATGAAATTTCTTTTGATAAGCACAATTATGAAGACGTGAACTATTTACATTCTTCAACAAGAAAAAAACATAAAGATATGTGTATATATATATATGAAACACAACAAAATATTTAAATGTGCAAAGAGAAGAAGTAATTGAAATTAATATAAATGTATTTAAAATATATTAAAAAAAAACTTTAATGTGGACAACCTAATCCCTAAATAAAATATCCCAACGCTCATGTTAACTAAATTATTTCAAGGTCAACAACTTACCTATTAGATATGGTTTAAAATAACAATAAATAAATAAATAAATAAAATGTCTACATAATTGAAAAATTAAATTCTTATTGTTAAAGCATCTAAAGTATCATTATTTTACATAAATTAATTTTTAAATGAGACAAATATTTGTCTATTTTATTCTATATATTCACCAATACTAAAAAGAAAATGAACATTGCAAAGATAAGAACTAATTTTTAGGAGTGTTGAAGTGAACAGTTACATTTGCAATACTAAGAGGGTTGAAGATGAAAAACACTTTCTTAAATTTGTGGGCTCTTACATCCATTCTCATTTCCAAAACATTTGCCACACTTCCAACTTTTTTAACTTAATCAACAAAACTATAGTGATCTTGGAGCGCTTCTGCCCTCCTTTTTTATCATGGACATAAAATACACACTTAGAGTGGGCCTAACAGTTAAGAGATGTAGAGTATGTATGCTTTCATAGACTTAACTTGAAAATTTTGATATAAACAAGTACTATTTAAAAAATAGAACATGTTGAAATTAGATAACACTATGACATAACCGCACTTTGAAGTTAGTCTGGGTACTAGCTCCCGACCGACCCAATTTTTTGAATTTTTTTTACCAAATTCCCATAGACAACTCCCTAATATATTGTCTCATATGCAGATCTGTGTGTAGACTCATTTTGATTAGATATCCCTAAAATTTTATCATGCCTATACCTAATGTTACATGCTTCGAAATTTCACGATTTAAGCAAAAAAATTTGAAAACTGACCTTCAATTTATTCCTTGCAGACCAGCTAATAATCCACAGAGACATTAAATCCTCCAACATTTTACTGACAGAAACTTTCACGGCTAAAGTAGCGGACTTCATCTTGTCCCGCCTTGCTCCGGAAAATAGTGGCACAACTCATATTTCTACACAAGTGAAAGGAACAACAGGTAATTTAGATCTGGAGTAATTGAAGACCAACCAATTCACAGCCAAAAGTGATGTTTATTCATTTGGGGTATTGCTGGTTGAGATTATTACTGAAAGGCGGCCACTAGAGCTTGGAAGGGATCGCAGAGAGCGGATTACTATAAGATGGGTAAGCCAAAATAATTTCCGGAGAACAATTTACCTAATTTTTGCAGCATTCACAATATCCTTCGAAGTGGACAATCTGTTGCAGGTTTTGCAAGGATTCCTTGATTTTTCCTTGCAGAGAAGAGTATGTGTAAAAAGGGAGAATAAAAGGCTTGGTATTAATCTTTAAGCTTTCCTGAAAATTTTGCAATACAGTTACTGACATTGAATTGCATGAAAAAATGAATTTTCTTGAACTTGACATTTCATTGAAGAAATCACAGTTCATAACCTCACAACATTTTCCATTTTCTTTATCAATGAACGACATAATTTGTATAAATTTAACAAATAATTCTAGCATTTGAGTACATTATTCCAAGATTGGATAAATTGAACAATTTTTTGAATCAGCTCTGTTTTTCAGTTGCTGCATCTGCAGGCTATGAGAAATAGAACATTAGAAGCCATTCTAACATTTTGAATTGCGGATTTTCCTGTCTTAAAAAAAATCAAAATGAACTGCAAGCCATGTCTTGAATAATTCAGAACTAATATCGCGGACTCTGCCATTTGAAATTTAAAAACATTGCAGTTTGAAGAAATTGTTTTGATAACATTTTTCATTTATATGTTTTCAAAGTTAATAGCTTTGTTTGAGTGGATAGAATGAAGGCTTTTAAAAGATTTGTAAATAAGCTCTGCAGTGTCTATAGCCTGTCATTAACTGCACTGGGGTGAAGAATAAATTTCATAACAGGCTTCCATAAATTTCCAGATTTTAAAGCCTCTAGTAATTCTATGCTGCAAGCTGAGATTTGCAGAGCTAGAGCTCTTAAGAAATTTTGAAAATAATCTTGACCTTCCATTTTCAACTTTAACAATCGCAAAAGAAATTTCCGAGTAATCTTAACTTTCCTTTACGGATCTTCGAGTTTTTGGCGATGTTTCCATGTATTTCACTTTTTGGAAGTAATATTTGTGATATCTTATTTCTTAGTGGGGGTTTTCTTGTTTGTAATGATTTTAACCATAAATTTTCAGCTTCGGAACAAAATTCATGATCAGTCCTTCTTCTCGATAACAGATTTTCAAGCTTCATACAATTTTGACTTTGTCTTCCCAGGCTTTGGAGAAATTTCTGGCGGGAGATGCGATTCTGGCGTTGGATCCAAAGGTTACAACAAGTGCAGCAGCATGTCTAGCGGTGGAGAGAGTTCTAGAACTGGCATTTCGATGCACTGCTGCTTTCAGACAAGACAGACCGAGCATGAAGGTAACTGCCAAAATGCTATGGAATATCTGCAAAGATTACTGCGAGCTGGAGCTTTCACCTTCCGTACCTCCTCCTGAGGCAGCGACCGTGGAAAAACCGAATGTTGACTTGAAGGAGGTTCTTCAAAAGATTCAAGCTCTTCGTTTCTGAATAGAAAGCAAAGCCAAGGTAAAGCTAAATGAATGCCTATGTCGGAAACCTGAAGGGAAGAGAGAGCCCGTTAGCATGACCTGCGTTGTAAAGTGTTGTGTTGTGATTGCGTGTGTGTCATGAATAACATAATGTAAATAGTGATTAATTAGTTAATTAGTAATTAGGTTGAAAGACCATGTCTGATAAGACATGACCTTTCGTGAAAAGACACTTGCGTAGGTATATAAGAAGGCCTCATTCGTAACATTCAATGATCTATCTCATTCATTATACCTTTTATATAATAATATTTGTATCCTCATGGATATATTTGTATTCCAAGTCTTCTGGAGTATTTAGCTAGAGAAGGAACTTTGTTCATTTCATTTGGTATTAGAGCAGTGCGATCCTCTGGCCGCTCCACCGCTGCATAGAGCCACGCTCTCCGATCAAGGCCCTTGGCCATCAAGGTTTGTCAACATTGTTGTCATCCATACTGAAGCATTTCACAACACTTTTAGAGTTTCTTTGTTGCTAAATTCGTCATAAGCCCTTGGCCATTTTTAAAGGAAAAACAAAATTATTATAGCCAAAAAAAAAGGAAGAAAGAAATAAAGAAGAGTTTATTATTCGAAAAAAAATAAATGGAAAGAAAAAAGAAGAAGAAGAAAGAAGTCAAAGTATATAAAAAAAGAAAAGTAAAGGGATATAAAAAAAAAAAAAAAAAAAAGTACATATACGTACACAAGACAAGTTTAAAAAATTATAAAAAAATTGAAGTTATTAATAAAAAAAATATATATATATAAAAATAAAAATAAAAATAAAAAGAGATATTTATAAAAATAAAAAATATACTTGGATATTTGTTGTAGCCCAAGCCAACAGTGGCTTGTTCAGCGCACCACATCTCGGTTCAACTAGCGACGCCTGCCATCAAACCCTACGTCGTTCTCCCTCTAACGCCCCCGCACCCCCCTCTCTCCCTTTCTGGATATGTCGCCTCTAGTCGTACGTTTGTGCTGTAACATTCCATGTTGTGCATATCTGTCATCGACCTTGCAACTAACACAACATGTAAGTCACCTGTTCCCCTCAGCATGCATGTTCAAGCGTGAAGCTCCAATTATGGTGTGTCATCTGGTTAAATGCCAAGACTGTCAACCGAATTCCACGCTCTGCTGTCCACAACGCCATTGTATCACCGGAATACTGTCCCAGTCACTACTTCACAATTGTGCCTGGTCAACGCTTCCGCAAAATCGAGCCGCAGACATAACATGGTCGATACAGTGTAATGTTCCAACATGACTACCCGATTACGGTGTGACTGCCATGGTGGATGTGTAATACTTTACAAGTAGGTTATACGAGTGGAGTAATACGTTTCCTCATTCATGATCGTACCACTTGGTTGAATAAGTCAATATTAGTCCTTTTACATACTTAAATTATATATAATATACATACATAAACTATATATTATATAGTTAATAATTAAAAAATTATATATTATATAGTAATTAATATTAAAAAAAAATTATTAAAAAAATTATTCTTATTTTACAAGGAATATATAAAGTATATAGAAGGGAGATTATCAATTATGTTAACATAAATAAATAAATAAATCAATAAATAAAATTGGAGAACATTTATTTTAAACAGAATGACATCTAATACAGAAATGGAGTCAATCATTGATGAAAAGGAAATTGAATCCAAATCGGAGATGAAAGAGGGAAGATTTCCTGAAAATTATAGTATGTTTGTCCGTGCGGGAAAAGAAGTTCTCATATCTATCGATCTTAATCAAGAGAATAATTATGTTAGTACTAAATGTGCTAACCAATTAGTGGTCCACAAATCAAATATAACTGAAACAAATTCATTTCACGCAAATGAAAAACAATACGATATAGAGAATTTACACCTAAGTATTGGGGAGTATTCCTTTGTCTCGCAATTTACCGTTAAAACCTTATTTTGTAACGATAGTGATATAATTCTGGGTTCGCTATGGATAGAATCACTAGGGTCATTCATCCTTAATACGAAAAAGAAATTTTGACATTTTCTTAAAAAAATAAAAACATAACGTTACAAGATGTCACGGTGAAGTTGAATTCACTAACACCAGAAGACATATTGGATATCACAGGAGTAGTTCTTCCAGAAAGTAAAAAAACAATACAATATTTGCAAAGAGAAGTTGACAAAATCACCACTAACAAGAATGAAGAAGTTTCTCGCCTTAAGGACCACAACGAAAAATTGCTAATGCAAATTAAGAAACTGAAGAAGGATAAGAAGTTGTTGGAAAACAAGGTGCAACAAATTGTCGAAAAAACGAGCATTGATCTAGTAAAGGTCATAACTCAAGAAGAAGAAAAGAAAGTTGCAAAAGATACAAACTTCGATGTTGCAGTTCAGACAAGGAACATACTAAGTGGAGGTCCTGTAACCTCCTCGCCAAAAGGAAATCAAAGTCACACCAAAAAAGTTCCCTATCGACATCCAAATCATGGGAGTAGACAACTCAACCAAACTCTGTATTCGGAACATAAACAAGCTAATATTTCGAAGAATACTAATGAGTCATCACAAGTTGACAGTCATCGTAAGATTCCACAGAAGATTGATTTAGGATGGTCCGATCCATTCTCAGTGCGACAATTTTGTTTTTCACTTAGAGGATCATATCAACTTGTATCAACAAGGATGACTGCCCCGAGACAAGAAGATGTTCATAGCAGGAAAAGGAATCGAGGCCTTTCATCGACAAGCTTTGAGGACAAAGCTTTTTGAGGGGAAGGCAATGTCATGAATAAAATAATGTAAATAGTGATTAATTAGTTAATTAGTAATTAGGTTGAAAGGTCATCTCTGATAAGACATGAAATTTCGTGAAGAGTTACCTGTGTAGGTATATAAGCAGGCCTCATTTGTAACATTCAATGATATATCTCATTCATTATACCTTTTATATAATAATATTTGTATCCTCATGGATATCTTTGTATTCCAAGTCTTCTGGAGTATTTAGTTTGAGAAGGAACTTTGTTCGCTTCAGTGTGTATTTTCTCTATTTTGAATTAATGAGATTCAAACCTATGTCCACCGGGCTCAGAGCCTGTGTGTCATTGGAAAAATTCCAATAGAGTCATAACTAGCAATTGCACTACATGTTGAAAAGGAAACGTCGTAAGGTTGTGGTATAGGAAAGAATAACATATAAGAAAGAAGAGGTAGTAGGAACTTTCTTTGCTCCAACCGATCCTCCAGAATAACGAGTGGAGAATTATGTTTCCTGGACCTCAAATCAAAATATCCATATTGGGTAATTGATTTGGAACAACTTGTTTGTTATTAATTGCATGTAAGATGTGTTTTTCATAATGGATGAGACATTTTGGCCAAATTACTCAAGACCTCTATATAACGAAATCTGCATGTTTATTTTTTTTTTTTCTGCATGAAGGATGCACTTGGTTTTTATGACCAAGTTAGGCAGACTTCACCCTTCCACAAAATTAATGTTGAATTCCTTTGACACTACTCCTAGAACTCTGACTCTGCTTTAGAGTTAGAATTATTTAATGGAATAAAAACTTATCACTATGACATGTTGTACTGCATAAGAGACTAGTAAGAAACTTAAGTATGGTAAATCCACCTTCACCTGTCATTTGAACATAGAGCATAGAGTTATCTTAATCGTTAATTTTATGGATAAGAGACATTTGGGCCCTTTTTAACCCTTGGAGATGATTAATTAATCTCAGTTGAAATAATTTATATTAATAAATTATCTACAATCATATTTCCATAATTCCTCTTTGAACAACCAATATTCCACTTCTTTGGAACTTTTCACCTCAGTCAAAATAACAAACATCATGAAGACCCAAAAGTAAGAAGAAAAAATAAGCTCATAATCAGGGAATCTAGACTTCTTTAAGGATCATAATTCAAGACTTTAATGCCTTTTAAAGATCATTTATTTTCACATAAAATAAAAAGAAACAATCAAATTTTGTAGTGACAAGAATGGGAACAAATTTTAAATGTAATAACTCCCTTCCCTAGTGATAGTACATTTTTGTTTTGAAATAAAATAATTTTACCGATCTTTTAAATAATAGATTCCTCCCCAAGTGACCCTTTAGAGATAACCTTTTTTTTCAATTGATTGCAATAGGTAAGTGTCTTAATAGATTCCACCCCAAGTGACCCTTTAGAGATACCTTTTTTTTCAACTGATTGCAATAGGTAAGCGTCTTTTGTCTAGTATTTTCTAAGTCATTGAATTTAAGGGCAGAGGTAAAGAGACTACTAGACAAAAAAGAGAAGAGTGACTGAATGTCAAATGAAAATAACATTGAGGAATGTCTTCTGATTTTATCATGTGGGCCTTCTTCAATTGATGAGGTAGTAGGGACTTTCTCCTCCAGAATAAGCAGTGGAGAATTATGATGAGTGAACTACTACTCATGTAACTTTGACTCCTACTTACAATTGGAATGTTTATCTTCCCATAACTCTATTTTGGGTTATAATTCTAGTTTTCTCTTGTTTATGATAAATTGTCTCTATATCACTATTGTCTATCTCTTTTTGAGCGCTGACTTGAATCAGTGAGATAATGTAGCTCATCTGGATTCCAAAATCCTTGAGTAATCCATTTTTTGAAGAGTCCTCTTCTGTTTTTAATTCTGCTATTTGGACCTCCATAGCCTTGTCAACATCGTTTCCTTCTAAAGAACCATACATTCTTGATAAGTATCCATTGTCCTGCTTTTCTTCTTCCATATACTTCAGATCTAAATGAATGGCACATGAGATAAGCTTTGTGACATTTTCCAAATTCCAAGATTTTTCGATTCACTTCTTATGTGTATCACTTAAAATGGATTCCATACATTCAACTTATGCTTTTTTAGGGCTTGTTGTTAGGTTGTAAGCTTCTCTTCACCATGTCTCCTTTCTTCTGTATCCTTGACTTTGATACAAACAATTGTTACCAACCCCTTTGAAGGTAAATTTAGTGTTATTTAAGAAATGAGAATTATGAATATTCATCATTATTGCTCAATATAAATCATGTCCTCTGAAATAATTTGGAAATTTAAAAAAGATCACATATTTTAAAAATTTTCATTATTAATTAATTTTTTATATATTAAGAAATAATACTCATAAATTATAAAACGGTTGTAACATTAATATTTAACAAAAAAAAACCATGTATTTTTGGAATAGTAAAATAGTTGTAACAAAAATAATACAAAACAAGAAAAACTATGTATATTTGGATGTATGAAAATTTAGATACATTTTATTAAGTAAAATTTTAAAAGAATAATGGTTATAAACATTTAAAAATAATTTTATTAAATAATTTGTTTAGATCCAGAGTTAAGATTGATTTAGGCCATCTTAGTTCCCCCTATAAAGAAATTACATTCCACATGAATACCATGGGCTGTATTTATAGTTTCTAATTATTTTATTTTATTATTTTATTATTTTTTATTGTATTTTGACCTAGTTAAAATATTCATTACATTGTGTCAATCTTTTTATTTAATTTACTTTTATTTTTAATTTTGTGTAATTTGACATAGTCAAAATTTTAAGTCTAGTTTTATTAAGTCACAAAAACCTAAATTCAATCTTCCCCCTATAAAGAAACTACATTCCACATGAATACCATGGGTCAATACCATGGGCTGTATTTATAGTTTATCATTATTTTATTTTATTATTTAAAAGTCAACAAAACTAAATTCAATCTAACTTATTAAAAAGAAAAAAACTAACATTATAAAAAACATATATAAAAATATTTACTTGATCTAATGGCCTAAAACATTTCAATCGTCTAACATTTGATCCAATGGCTCAAACATGGAGTGACGCCTTACGACGTAATAACAATGAACAATTAGATGAATCCTATACATGGTTGAAGATCAAGGTTTGGTTTGGAAGGAAATAGCTTTTCCTAACTAATATCAATTAACTAACATAAAGAGAAAAAATAATATATATATATATATATATATATATATATATATATATATATATATATATATATATATATATATGAGAATGAATGAATGTGTTATCACAAAATCAGACCTGATAGGCTGTCAATCAAATCAATTTCATGTAACTATTTCAAACCAATGTTTTGATTGAGGCTTAGCCTCCTCAACCTGAGAGGGCTCTCTCAAGGGTTAATGATTTTTGATAGATATATAGATGGATAACTTTATGTGGGGTAATAAGCAGATAAATGATAGATATTGGTTGTAAGTCACATTAGCAAGTTCACATTGGGCTTATGGAGTCATAATAGCTTCAGTAAAACCAAACAATCTACTTAGCATGGAAGTCAAGGCATATCATAGTTCTAGTAAAGAGATACACATGTGAAACTGTAAAACACACAGTCAGTTTGTCTATGAAGGAAGTCAGAGCATCAATGGTGAATTCTGAGTAACATAATCAAGCACCATTGCAATAGGATAGTAAAAATATGCCATTAGAACAATAACACACTAGAACTCTTTATGAATCTTGAGTTGGCTAAGTAAAAAAATCTGTATTAAGCTGAAAACCACTAACTTACAATAAACACAGTCTTTTTGCTAAAAGTGTCCAACCCATGCATATTCAACTTCTTGATCTTTTATAGATCATTTACAATATAGGATAACCTTATCCCCAACTAGATACATCGAATTTCTACGTTTTGACACCTTTCCTAACCATATAACATGGTATTTATTACAAAATGACAACTGCAAACCTAATGAACAGTCCTATTACAAATAGGACTCAAACTCCTTAACTCTACTCATAACAACCTTATATAAACTAGATTACATCATTTTCTAGCTATATTTCCATAAGGTCGAATCCAGATGATAAGCTCCAACACTTTATGACCTTAATGCTGATCTCCTGCAAACTAGGAAACTATCCCCTGTTTTTTAGGCTTAGGATTCTTTGTGTTCTTGAGACACTCTGACCACTGTGAACCCCTGACTTCGAGGTTATTTGCTGTCAGGAATTGAAATAACATATGCCCAAAATCATCCTTAAGTTCTAGCTGTACAAAATCACCATCAAAATGTCCAAAATAGCAGAAACAGACTTACGCTACGAAAACAACACAGTTTCGTAGTGCAGTCTTTTAACTCATTTGCCTTCAAAATTTTGGTTTCTTTCCTCCAGGGTTATCTTCATATTCACTTGACACAGCTTCCTTAGCAATTTCAGGTCAAAATACATGCATTTTCCTTCCAAAAATTTATAAGAAAGGGTGAAAAAAGCTACTACAACAGTTTCGTAGCGCATTTCACCCTTTTTGCACTGTTTGCGCTACGAAACTGCTGAGTGAGCAGATTTGACCAGATTTCTTCAAAATTTGAAACAAAAATGTGCCAAAACTCTAGAATACCACTGTTTTCATAAAAAAAAATAGCCATATGAACTAAAAACACAATTTTAATGATATTTATTCTTCATTTTCCTTTTGATTTAGCCTTTGACTTTTTTAATAATTTGTCATTTTTCACCTTTGTTTTTTAGTTCATCCTGAGTCAGTTTCAGCTGTAGCTCCAAATCCTTCACTTGGTTTTTTAGTCTTCTATTACTGGCTCTTAAGTGAGTACCGATCACTCTGACAAATTTTGCTTCTTTGATGGCTGGAACTGTCCATGTAAAAAATTGTTCTGTATTGCTTGGAATCTCAGACCTAGAACTAGTTTGACCTTCCCAAAGTGCCTTCAATATTTTAAACTCTGTTTTTTCAATACTGTGCTTTCTGGCCCTCTTTTTCATCATTGCAAACTCTTGGTTTGCTAGCTTCAATCTCTCCTGAAGATGTTGACACTCTGTCATGTGTCCTTTTCCCTTCATTGTCTTGCTGGCTGCATGCTCCACTATTGGTGATGAGAGATCAACCACCTCTTCAGGAACTATGGGTGCTTCAACAGTTTATTAGACCTCTTTGTTGCCTTCCTTGAGCTTCTTAGCATGCCTAGTTAAAGGCTTCCTTGATTGAAAGATAAAGGTTGCATTTTCACCTTCAAATTCAAGTTTCTTTGCTGACTTAATCCTTTTCTGTTTGTGTTCATCTACTCCAATGAAATCATCTTGCACAATGGGTGATTCCTCTATATCAATTGCATGAAGGATGTCATCTAAATTTCCTTTTATCACTAGGCTGTCCTCTGTACCTGAAACAACTATTTTTCCCTTTGATGCCACTGCTTGGCTTCTTGTCACTCTCTTAATTTCTTGCTTGCTGGCAACTTGTTTTTGTTTTTCCTCTTTGACACCTTTTGACCTCTGTTTTGTAGGTGATGGAGTTGCTGCAACAAGAACTTGTGTCTTCTTTGTCCTATCTTCAACCTGTTTCCTTGGTTTCAACTTTACAAACCTCTTTTCTTTTGCAACCATAGGTTGACTAGACTCTACTATTGGTGTTGAAGGAGTTCCTTTAGGTTTAGGGTTTCTAGCTGGGGTTAGGTTCTCCAAGTCAAAACCATTCATAAACAAAAATGAAGACCAGTACCTGCTTATTTTCTGAAGCTCATTTAACACCAATAACTTTATCAAACCATGGTGAAACAAAGATGTTTCACAACCATCAGACTTGGCTTGTACTTTATTAGACATTTTGGCAAGGCTCCTATGCAAGTAGAAGGGAAAATCTAGTGATGTCATACCTGTGAAATGCAGAAGTAGCTTGAAATGATAAGTATAAACTTTATGGTACCTTCCTTCACATGTAAAGTATCTTTGAATGTTGAACAACAGCTTGGCATAGATGTCTTTGATACAACTTCTAGGTATTGCATTGTTCAGGTCCATATCTGCATACTCAGGTTTCATGAATTCCTTTCATGGTTCCATATCAAACTTAAAACCTTTAAACCAAGTCTCTTGCCCCCTTGGTATTTCTGTCACAGAAGCAATGATCTCAGGAGTAACTGGCACATTTAACATCTCAATATTAGAAGTTGTTCCACTGAAGTGTAAGGAAAATTCTTTAGACACCTAAGTGTGGCAACCCTACAGCTTTTCACAAAACCGGAGACAACTTGCTTTTCTAAACGCCTCCATCATTGTTTGATCTTTAATTATAGCCTTCACATTTTTAGGCTCATATCTTAAGCAATGTGCCCCTCTATTGTGGAGGTAAATCCCCTCTGCGGACAGAGGCAATCCCTACTAGCCCAGATCGGGTCTAGCAACAATCGTTCACGCTATAGTGCAGGTTCCTAATTGCAGATAAACCAACTAGTGATGATGGCCTACCTGGAATCCAACACTGTCGCTCGTAGAGAAGGTAACGCTCCCGTTCATTAGGTCTGGCAGATCACAATCCTCACGATCTCCATAATCAAACACTTGCACACGCAAGAAACAAAACAAACGCAAGCGTAAAATCTAGTGCATACAACTATATGTCAGTCAGAGAAGACATAACTCAACATCATAATCAACAACAAGAGTGGAACCATAAACAATAGTCGCTTATCATTAATCAATCAAAAGAAGAATACAACCATAGCTCTGACGCTGAATTCTCCTTCAGAGGGTCATCAGCAGAACACATCTCGATAAAGCCTGTCAGGGATGGGACAAACCTCTCTCTTCGGATGTCTCGACAATGATCTCCTTGCTTGGATTTGGCCTTAAGGGAATGTATCAAAGCTCTTGCAACATTAGGCTCTTGGGAACTTGGAGATTTGGAGATTAGCTTGCAAATGAGATGAGCAAGCTTTTATAGATGGAGGAAGGGGAGTTGGGATCCCTATAATCATGGGATTGGCCCTATCATCAAGGAAGCTTCCATGAGAGGTGGCAAAACCACTTCCTCTACATGGAGATCCGGAGCCAAACCTCCCAACTCAAATTAGATACCAGTTCCTAGATCAGTTAGGACGAAACTTACGACATTTATTTTTAAAAAACACTCCTTAAAATGGATGGCGCGAGTGAGACTCTGGGATAGAGCGCCAATTGGCACGCCCTCTTTGAAGGATTTCCCCCATTGGCGCAGGTACTAAACTGGCTACTTGCGCCAATGCAAAAAGGGGTGTTTTTAGGGTTTTTCACAAGGAATTGTCTTCAGGGCAATGAGAGTACATGTTTAGGGGAATGCCATGAAAGTGTTTTCAAGTTATGTCACTGCTCACAGGTCACGGAATGAGCCATCCAATTGTGTGGGATGGGGAATTGCAGGGACGGTGAAAAATTACTGTGTAACAGATGCCCCCTAAAGCATGAGGCCCGAGAGAGAGAGAGGGGTGAAATGCTTTACGAGGATGTGTCCAACTGAAAACACCACCGTCGGAAAACCTGCGTAGAGAAGTACAACTGATATCTCAAATACATGATAGATACGTGGTATGGGCGCAACCATCCATAACAGAGTATGCAATAATCCAAATCTGAGGCATGGATGCAGCCATCCAGTGAGGATCGATAAATAGACTCAGGTATGGTCGCAGCCATCCAATCAGTGAGTCATGTAACTAATCATGATAATCCACAAAATCGTAGCCTGGATCGTAACAAACAGGAATCTAGGGTCTTGCGCTCCATTTCGACCCGAACAAAGTACAAGTTCAAGCATGCGAATAAGTGAGCTGAAGTCGAACATGCAAGAACACCGTCTGATTACCAACCAATGATGAAAGTTGTTAACAGACGCGAGAGGTACAACCATTAATGCCAATGGTCCTCAAGGTACTACAGGTACAATCTACGACATGTGAACAATGAGCTGACGTCGAACACCTGTAGAATCACTCGATCGGAGGCCAATGATGAAAACCTCACGTCAAATGCGAAGAACCTGCCATTGAGGCATGCAGGCTCCAAGGTACCAGAAGGGAGTCTCTAGATCAACTTCCTAGATAATGAGCTGAAGTCGACAAGAAGTGACCTTGATCAAAGGTGGGCCATAGTGTTTCCCACATCATCGACGCGAGACAGAGGAACATAATGTTTTTGTGAATCACGATCAGATGAGAATCAGAGGAAGGTTGAAAACTTGCAGAGGTCAACTTCTCTTGAACATATGGTGGCACGACAGTGATTTTGGCAGTATTTGACATCAACGGATCAGAGGTCATGGCGACGAGGCAAAGAGCAGATGAGAGGTCAAAAGGATTACCCAAAGCCACGGAGGCAAGTGGAAAACGAGATGAGATGTCCCCAACTTGACACGAATGCAGACAAGTGCCATGTTCAAGAGCGACATACTGCCGACACGACAATAATTCTGGTTCCATTTTTCCCCACCATTTCTGGTGAGTACCCCAGTTATTTTTGATAAAAAGCTTGAAGGGGATAGCATATGCTTGTAATATAAGTTCGTTCTTTGGACGAATCCATCCTAGTACATTTCACGAGCCTTAGGAAGGAGCGACTCGAATAACGTCATTGCGACTAAATCCGATGTCATCAGGGTTTAACGAGTTTGACAAAGGAAGAACTCGACGTCTTTTCATATTTAGAGAGTTTGAAAAGATAGCGGAAAATAAAAATCCAAAGGTCCCTTTTCGTAAATAGTTCCTCAGATCTGAAAAGGTAGAAAACTTTGTCTGAGAAAACCTCCTAGTCGCGATAGGCTAGGGTATTCCTTTTTCGTAAATAATCTATCCCAGCCTGAAAAAGGGGTAAACGCATACTGGGTAGATGTCATTTCGTGGCCACTTTAACGAGATCGAAACGACAAGGGCCTCAACAATCTTTTCATGTTTAGAGAGTCAGAAAAGAGCTAAAAGATGAATCCAAAATGACTTTTTCGTGTATTTACCAAGTTCGAAAAAGTATAAAATACAACTCGTGTCACCGTTTAAGCCGCATGAAGACCTGTTGCTGCACAGAAATACAAGTGTAAAACCCATTTTCGACGAAATATATTAAAATATTAATAAAAAATGACTTTTAAAACCTATTTATATTTCAAAAAGTTATTAATAAGTCTCAAATGGTAAAAACAAAATTACTTTTACTATTTACCTCATGGGAGAGCAAGAGTGGTCCATTTGGTGTGCAAACTTCTGACGGCGACTGCGACCGATTCTGGCTACCATTCAGATCCTCGTTTATCCCAGGTAAGAGGCACTTCCCTGAACTCCATTTTGATCCATTTTATAGAGATTTCCATTGCGGATTGGGCTTCTGTGGAATATTTTTAAATTTTTAGGGCTCCACCCATTGGCGCGGGTATCGGGCACGGACCCGCGCCAATGGCCTTTTGCATACAAAGGGGTCGTGCCAATGGTGCAACGCGGTTTTTCTGTTTTAAATTTCCAAACAGAGAACAATCCAATGGATTTTTCCATGTAACAGAGGTCTAATCAAGGGTTTTTGATCATGTTGATGCAGACAACCAAACACAATGGTTATCAAATGGAAAGAAAGGGAGCATGGGGAAGAGGATGAACTGGCCATGGAGAATGAGCCCTGTATGAATGCACTTAAGAACTGTGGACTCAAGAAGTTCTTCCTGACACCCTGCTTACGAGCTCAACCTGAGCTCCTGCAGTACTTGGTGAGTATTTGGGATGAAAATGAAGGAGTGTTCAAACTTTGGGACCAAGTGCTGGAACTGGAGGTTTCTGATGTATACTTCATAACCGGACTGTCGCGCCGAGGTTCAGTGCCCATCTTGACAGGCAGCATAACATCTGGTGAAAAGATGGAGCAGGTAATGGCAAGGGTGTGCCCAAGGGCACAGACTAGATCAGGAAGCGGGAAGGTGGATATCCACACTATCGAGGATCTAGTACTGAGAGTAGTGCTACACACCATCACATGAGCTGCGGGATCGCAAGCTCCACACGAGGCCACCAAGGCCCAACTCTTATTAGCCTCTGAGTGTATGAATCCTACACTATTTGATTGGGCTACAACGGTGACAACCAATATCAAGAAGCAGCTTACAAAGTGCAAGTAAGCTAAGCTGAAATAGTTTGGCTACGGTTCCATTTTGGTATCGTTCATCCTGGAATGATTACCAATCTTTCAGGGCCAAGGGGCCATAGTTGCTGAGCCGATACCAAGAGAGCCAAGGATGGCTCGCTGGGCAGCACTTATGCCCAGATCAGGAGGAGGCCAACAGATGTCCTGGAGGCCGGAGTTTTTTGGATGGTTACGGCGGCAGCTGATCATGGTTGAGGATTGGCCCTATGCTGGGACCGATTTCACCGGAGACCCAAACCTTCTGCTCCCGGAGGGGGATGACTGGGATGAAGAGTTGGGTATGACCTCTCTTTTTGATTTTTATGTTTTATGATTTTTTTTTGGTAATACATGTCCGCTTTAATAACAGTTGTTATGGGTATGCAGATGTCGGCCCAGAGAGACCCGCGGGCATGTCGCCCATTGCGCGGAGAACCCATGCTGATCATGACCCTCAGGCTGAGGGTGGCGAGGGAGGTGAACTGATTCAGAACCTGGAGGGCATTGCCCGGGGGATCCCAGACTATGCATGGCTAGCAGATGTTCCGCTAGCATACCAGCGACACACTGTGGGGGTGCCCAGTCGCCTCCACCGACTACTAAGACGCTTAGTGCGCGCGGTAGCATGTTACCATGAGCACCATGCGGATTAGACACCTAGGGCTTCTTTCATGCATATTTTTTGAGAGACATGTCATCTCCAGATGTATTAAGACGAACATGTATATTTTGATTTTATGTGATGCACACTATGTAAAAATTTTGACACATATATATATACATACCTATTTCTGGATGGATCTTCTCACATGTGATGATGTTTTATAAATTGCGCAAATGTCTATCTAAAACCAAATTAGTTACTGCATCTGTTAATGTATTCATATGTCTGGGTATGTGCTGATATGTAATATAGTCAAAATTTCTTTCCAGCAGACGAATACGCAAATACAGACGTAAAATGGATGGATTTCTTACTGAATAATGCCCATTAAGCTGTAATACTACAAGTTGTGAGTCTAGATACACAAGTAATTCACGAATGCCGAGGTCCATAGCCTCGGTTAATAATTCCAATACAACATTATATTCCAGATATCTTTTGTAGCAGGACCCAGACACACACCTTGCAGGTTAACCAACTCACCAACAGGATCATAGATTACCCAAGCTGCCGAAGATAGATTCCTAGTACTACGGGAGGCACCATCCGCGAAACCCACAAACGGAGTAATGGACATATGCACAATTAGGAAGACCCGATCAGCAGAAAGACGCTTACATCGCACACCACACCACACATGCACACAAATGAATATACACACCTATGTACACACACCACACCAAAAATAACTTCAAGTGTAGTATTTCTTAAGGTACAACCCATTTCTAGGTTGCGCCAGTGGAACTCCTTCATAATCTTCAATACTCGTTTTACTATATAGGGCCCATGCCACATGGGTTGGAGCTTTCTTGCCCCGAGCTTGTCGTGCACTTGGTCGTACAAGAGGACAAGGCCCCCTTCGACAAAGGAACGTGGAGAGACAGATTGATCAAAGTGTGCTTTGACCCACTTTTTCTGTGCTTCAAGGACTAAAGCAGCCAAGCGGTGGGTTTCATCCAACCATTCCAAATATAAGAGACGTTCTTCTTCAGGAGAAGTATCGGGAAAAAGTTCCACAGCTAGCTTTAAGGAAGGAATTTCGCACTCAACTGGAAGAGTCGCTTCCAGACCATACACTAATTGGAATGGTGTGAATCCGATCGCATTCTTTGCTGACATCTGGTATGCCCATAGAGCTGAGAACAATTGGAGGTGCCAATTGGACTTATGAATTCCAGCTGTTTGTTGAAGCATTGTGACCAAAACCTTGTTCACAGCCTCAACCTGACCATTTTCCTGGGGGTAATATGGCGTTGAGCTATCGTGTCGTAAGCCCAATCTTGATGTCAGCTCGGCCATCATGTAATCTTGAAAGTGAGTACCGTGATCAGTAACAATGGCCTGAGGGACCCCGAAACGTGCAATGATATGGTTGAAGATAAATTGGGCAGCTGTCTTACCATCGGCGGCTAGTGTAGGCATCGCTTCGGCCCACTTAGTAAAGTAGTCGACAGCGACGATTATATATGCATGCCCCCCAGCCGAATGAGGGTTACACGTCTTAAAATCTACGCCCCATTTTGCGAAAGGGCCGACGGTAATGACAGGATGCAGAGGGAGGGGTGGCGCACGCATCTTGCGCTGAAAAACCTGGCACGCATGACATTTGTGGACTGCAACAATACAGTCTTTGAAGATTGACGACCAGAAGTAACCCACACGCAGAATCTTCTGGGCGGTGGCATATCTAGACATGTGACCGCCACAGGCGCCACTGTGACAGTCATTTAAGACTCATTCGGCCTCTTCCAAAGTCATACATCGACGGAGCACCGAATCTACTCCAACCCGGTATAATGTATCTCCTACAATGCGGTAGGGTTGAGACTGATGCCAAATCCGACGTCGGGCATATTTGGTCAACTCAGAGCGAAAGGATGACGTCTAAAGATACACTATAATATCGCCATACCATGGGTCACGGGTGCTGATAAGGAAGATGGTTTCGTCTGGTATATGTTCTTCAGAATGAGATGGGGGGGAGTCTGTCGAGAGGGAGCAAATAAGATCTGCGAAAACCAATGATTTGGTCGACTTAGCAGTAGTGAACTCTAGGTCGAACTCCTGAAGGATAACGATCCATTTGGAGTATTTGCCCCCCAGTAATTGTCGGGAAAGAATATATGTCATGGGGTTGCAATCTGAAACCACGGTTACAGTACGCAGCAGGATGTAGTGGCGGAAACGTTGCACAACCTGTACAACTGCTAAAGCTAGCTTCTCGACGTGAGCGTAACGCGTTTCCGTGTCGAGAAGATTCCGCGATAGATAGTAAACAATGTGTTCGTTGCCATCATCATCATCCTGTACCAGAACCATAGCTATGGTGCTAAACGCGGTAGCCAAGTATAAAGTGAAATCACGGTGATAGTTTGGAGGCCGAAGCAACGGAGCATTAACCAGTAATGTCTTCAGCTTCTCAAAGGATTGTTGAGCAATGTCGTCCCAATGAAAGGGAACGTTCTGCTTTAAAAGACGCGTGAATCCTTTGGCCACTTCCGTGTAGTTCGGTATAAAGCGTCGTAGGAAGTTAGCTTTTCCCTGCAGACTCTGCAATTGATATAACGAAGAGGGTGATGGGAGATTGACAATGGCCTCGACCTTGAGGGGGTCGAGGCGAATTCCGTCCTTGAAGACTATGAACCCCAAAAGACGGCCAGAATCCATGCAAAAGACGCATTTATGAGGATAGAGCCGAATATTGTAGCGTCGACAGCGAAGGAAAATCTGGCGGAGGTGTTCTGGGTGGTCCTCTCACCGAGATGAGTGAGCTGGAAAATCATCCAGATGAGGCTGAACGATATGGTGTATGTCATGGAACGCGTAAGACATAGCACGCTGGAAAGTAGCTCTAGCGTTCTTCAAGTCAAACGGGAGCTTTTTATAAGCGAAAGTACCCCACGGACAGATGAATGCAGTCTTGTGTTGATCAGTGGGTAGAATATTTATTTGATTATACCCAGAAAAGTCGTCCATCAAGGAATAAATCTCACTCCCAGCACATTCGTTAATGATTTGATCTATGAAAGGAGTGGGGTAATTTTCCTTTGGACAGGCCCGATTAATATCTCAGTAATCAACACAAACTCTAATAGTGCCCTATTTCTTATCTACAGGGACAATGTTGGAGACCCATTCTGTGAGTGGAATTAGGTAAATGAAGCCCGCGTTCAGAAGTTTTTCAACTTCTGCTTTAATGGCAGCAGTTTTGCGAGGATGCACCGGGTGCAGGTGTTGGTGCACGGGTTTCGCACCAGGATAGGTAGGGATATCGTGCACTAATATGCTGGGATCAATCCCGGGCATTTCCTCATAGGACCAGGTGAACACGTCTCTGAATTCTCGAAAAAGGTCAGTATAAACTCGTATCTCATCAGGAGAACAAGTCACTCCCACGTGTATATTCTCAACTATCCCCGGTTTAACGGAGATGTCGATTGGAATGGTTTGAGTGATGTTGCTCAGGTTTCCCTCTGAAAGCACCTCATGTGTCAATATGGGCGTCTAGAGAGGTGGAGTGGGAACCTAAGATGCAAAACGCTCTAGACAATCTGAAATTTCCCCCAAGCTAGACATGAATGAGGAACGATGATGTCCATCGTTCCAAGGCAGCTCCTCAAGAGACATTGTTTCAAAAATGGCTTCATCAGAAGGGAAGATCTCTTTAAGAGGATCAGGCGAGTCGGCCTCGCCGAGCCAGGGGGATTGAGAATAGGTGTCTAAAGCCATGCTCAAAGGAGCATGCTGAGGAGGGGGAGGATCAGATGCGGTGACGATTTCATAGTATTTAATCTCTACCAGAGTTAAGGGCATCGATTCTCCAAACTCAGCCACCTGCTCAGGCGTAGGGATGAGCCATGGGTCGTCAGACCTAGAGATCATATTAACTTGAGCGGTGTGTGGTGGTGGTGTAGGAAAAATACCCAGGAGGACAGGGTCCTTGAAGAGACCGGGTCCTACACTGTCAGGGGGATTTGGGATCTGGTCCATGTACGTAACGTTGTTCTCGGAGGTGGAGGTGAAGAAAGACAACTGATACACAGTAAAATTTTTGCCCTCGTGAGGGAACTTAATAAGTCGAAAGAGGGTGGACGACACGCATAACATGGCGTGAGTCCAACTGCGGCCGAGAAGTATATTGTAGTTAAGCTTGGCGTCAACTAATTCTACTTCTACGATGATTGTATTCCCTTGTAAGGTAATCGCTAAACTCTCGAGAACACCCAGGGGTTTTGATTCCCGACCATCAAATGCCTCTAGGGCATTAGGAGATGATGAAAGGGCTGGAGATCCAATGGCCTTCCAGCAAGCGGACAACATGACACAAGTAGAAGAACCTTCATCCACAATAGCCCTATGGATGTTAAGACCGTTGATCCCGACTTGAATAACAAGAGCAATCTGATGTGGAAGTTGGGAGGTAAAGTTCTCTAAGTCGAAGGTGAGAAGATTAGAATCAGTGGGATCGATCCCACTGATTGTAGACAACAAAGCTTTCCGTTGTGACGGGCAACCTTGAAGAAATTCCAATGCAGACATGGAAGAAGGCGCCTGTGCCAGATCCTCAACGATACTGTAGTGCTGAGTGGCACGGGCATTCAGATTGTAGCAAGATCTTCTTAGAACACCTTTAGAAGGTGGCCTCACAACAGGTTTGGCAGTAGGCTTCTCAATCTCCAACGAACCGGAGACAGGTGGGGGAGGTGGACCATTGACAACTGCCTTCCCAGGTGCCTGACACGATTCGTTGTAGTCCTTCGAACGTGTAGCAATAGAGATAGGTGCAGCATCATTCATCATAAAGACCTGAGACCCAAATGGTGCAGATGGTGAAGGCTGTTCAACCATCTGGGTTTGTTGAGACGGGAATGGTTCTTTAAGAACTGGAGGAGTCCCTTTGGAGCCTTTTAGAAGTTGACTAACTTCAGATCGTCGTGGACAATCTTTTGTATAATGATCTCCTTCACAAATAAGGCAGGGGTACTTCGGTTTGCGTTGGGAACCGTCCTCGGTACGAGGTTTGGACTCTCGCTTTGGGGCATCGGATTTGGATTTACCTTTGCCCTTCTTTTTCCCTTTGGAGGCTTTCTCCATAGGATTGGCCTGAACGGCATTAACCTCTGCAGTTTTGCCAGAATCGGGAAGAGCGGGAGGAGTAGAATTATTGGATGAGTTGGACTTCTTCTTCCCATTCTAATATTTCTTCGAATTCTGAGACACGGAACCAATAACACCATCCACCGCCGGGGCAGGTGGAGCTTTAGAGGTTCCAGACTGTGGAGCATCAGGCAAGATATCATAAAGCGTGCTGGACTGAGAGTATACTAGATCCAGATATTGTGCATGCGCTATGGCTTGTTCTTCAGTCACACACGCTCCCATAGCAATATCTTGGGTGATTTTGTTAACGAAGGAGGTGGTGAATCAATGAGTTAGTATCTAATCAGGTATATCAAACTTGATCAGTCTACGACGACGTTGCCACTCATGAATGTGATCAGAAATGTGGGTGGCTTTGTCCTGCTTCAAAGAAGTCAGGAGGTGCGTCCTGGCTTCATAGCGAACCGGTAACTGAAAGTGAGTCAAAAAATCCATGGCTAACGTATTGAAATCTTGAAAGATGCCATGGGATAATTCGATATACCACTTAGCAGCAGTGCTAGTCAAAGTACGCTGGAAGAGGCACAGACGGATTGAATCATCCACCCAAGAGTTGGATGAACACCAAAGATGGTAAGTCATCACATGAGCTTAGGGGTCCTCCCCAGCTTTACCCTCAAACTTGGGGCAATCACCAGGCACCTTGGTAGGAACCGGAGGCCAATAAGGATTGTGCAGAATTGGATCATTCATTAATTTCGAAACATCGGTAATTCCAAGGTAGCCAGAAATGGCAATGGCGGATTGGACGGCATACCTGGCCCTGGATAAGGACCAGTACATGTACTCTACGTTGGTTGAGAATAACCTTACCCCCAGGGGTTATGTCCCGTAGGATTCTGACTGTAGGGGGTATAGGTCATATATCCAACCTGATTCAGTTGCTGGTAACCAGCGTACGGGGCTTAATAACCAGAGTATGGACCCTGATTGTAAGTTGGCCCTGTGTAAGCAACATTTGGAATTGGCTGCTGAGTATAGGTGTAGCTAGGTTTCTGAGAGTAATAGTTAGAACCTTGGGGCTGGCTATAATTCGGACGATATTGACCATGAGAATAGTAACCGCCATGGGGTCGAGTGGGCTGTTGATAGGTGGGACCCTACTGAGCCTGATAATTAGGGCGTGGCGGTTGATTTGGCTGCGGCATTGAATAAGTCGGCTGTTGGGCAGGGTTGACAGGATGTGTAGGCTGGCCTGGCTGAACAGGCTGACCCGGTTTCCCTGGATAAACAGGTTGACTCAGATAAACAGGTTGTGTCGGTTGTGCAGTTTGTCCTGGCTGTTGAGCAGCACCAGGTTGTGCCGAATGGGCCGGTTGGCCTGGTGGAGGGACACTAGGTTGTGCCGGATTGGCCGGTTGGCCTGGTGGCGGGATACCAGGTTGTGCCGGATGGGCCGGTTGGCCTGGTAGCGAAATGGAGCCAGGTGGTTGCTGATAACCGGTTTGACCCGCAGCAGGACCATAAGATGGTCCTGGCTGATGTGCAACGTTGGGACCAAGAGGATATTGCAGTTGCAAAGGTTGAGAAGGTTGGACTTTCCCCCTAGGACCGTATACCAGCCCGGGTTGGTATCCCGGTTGACCTGTGAGTCCCTGAGGTTGCCCAGTTGGGACTCCAGGGAGAGGTTGCACGAGTTGATCAGAAGGGTTGTAATACTGTCCTTGCGGACCGTATAATTGCCCTTGCTGGCCCGGAGGGTAGCCTTGTATGGGCTGTCCCTGCGGGTCATAAGGATAGCCAGGCTGGCCCGAAGGTAGGCCTTGAAAAGGTTGCCCTTGCGGGTTAAAAGGTTGTCCAGCCTGGTTATAAGGTAAACCTTGAGCATGAAGCTGAGCCTCAGGAGCAGGTAAATGTAAAGGGTTCCCATGCTCATCGTACTGATATGGAAAAATGTACATGGGTGTACCATCCTGTGGATAATGTGAAAAGTACGAGCGGTTGGGATCTTAAGAGGACTGTCCGACCTCGGGGTTTGACTGTTGTAGAGACAATCGATACTCCTCTGGAGAGATGTTCTCCGGCATAGCAGATGCTATGTATATATCTTCGGGAAGGGATGTGGTCCTTACGAACTGGGTAGTAACGACAGGTGCAGATGCGGCCACAAAAATAGTGAGAATGGAGGGAACATAAGTAACCTGAGGGGATGATGTAACGGGCATTCGTGGAGACATCCCCAACGAAGGAACAACCGGCCTCGTAGAAGGAGCTAATACCCCCATAGAGGCAGCGACGGCAATGATCTGACCCAAAGATCTATACCCGACGGGTAATGAGGGACCAGGGGATGACATAACAGATGGTTCAGGGTTGTCTCCTGGAATTAACCTTCGAGGAAACAACTGGTAATCTTCACCGGACGTGGGGATTTCCTTGCTAGATTCACTCATGCTTGAGCCTGCCGCTAGATCTCGTAATAGACGGCGAGGACTAGGAGGAATAACAACAGCTATAAAAGGCGAACCCGATGTAAGAGGAGGGAAATATTCTCCTACTCCCAATCCAAACCAAGGGTCGGAAAAGGGCCAATTGAACTCAACTGGCCCTCTAAAGGGCTGCTCAGACAGAACCGGGCCCTCGTCGGGAAACTCGGAAACGATGGGCTGCTGAGGTTCAGTGGAGGACTGAGAAGCCTCTGATGAATCGTCCGTATATGGACTACCAGTAGACGAAACAGGAGGTTCCGCCACTATGAAAACAATGAAAAAAGATCAAGCACAACACACACGGGTTGAAAAAGAGTCAAGACACACAATCAAATGGCCAACAAGCAAAATTTAACAGGGCGTGTGATCGCGGGTGATTAATTTTACCACATTGAAACTTAGAAACTTCACTGTTTCATGTTTTAAGAGTCGAGAAACAGAAGAAAGGTGACTCTATCTCTTTCATTTTTGAAACAAGCGTGAAAGGACAAGCGCTTGGTGATCCTTTAAAATTTAAAGAGTCAGAAAAGATCAAATGACTACTCAAGAATACTAGGCAAAGGGTGTACCAAATAACCGTGAACTGCAATATACACCTTGGTTTCAAAAATGAAAGAGAAATCAACCAAGGACTTAACGTACGTGCAGGAAATCTCCCCGAATGTTGTGTCCGGTGTATCACGGATATAGGGTGGAAGAATCGGCTTCCTATGGATAAAGGATAGAAACCTAGTGGGGTCTCCCTTTATATACTCGACGGTATGGGGAGCACAAGTCCATACTAGTGCTGTCTAAAGCCAAAAGGCGAACGACAGCTACTAGGTTTAAAGACGTCGGAACACGTCTCTAGCCTAGACCACTAAACGTTGTGTTAATGTTTCAATGCTGCCTTAGTGTAAATTGAGTAAATTTTAATTTTTATCTTCAATTACGTTTCAGTTTTCAGGCCGTAGCGAGTGTGATGTCACAAAATCTCCTAAATGCACACTATATGCCACAATATATCATTTCATTCAATGAAAGCTAACTACGAGAGAGTTGAGAGCTTTTCACACAAACAAAATGATCAGAAAAAAACCAACAAAGCCTCTAATGCAGCTAATGTAACCAAATTTTTTTCTCTCAAAGTCACTAATCACTAATAACACCGAAAATATTTTAATTTGCACTAACTGATCAAAAGAAAAAGAGATTTGTTTTTTAATATCTTCAATGTTTAATAGCAATAAGCACTAAACAAAATGAAAACTAATGAAGAGAAATTTGAGATGCGATAGTAAGAGAGAAAAAATGAGCAAATCACTTAATGACAAACACGCAATCAGACCTCAAATTGACACAAAAGTCCCTCAAAGCCAACAGAATCCCAAAGACTCAAATGGACCATGTAATCTAGGCCCAAACGAGGCAAAGTGAAATTCGAATGAAGAAGAGAAAAAACACTCAAATAACGCAATAAAGTGATAATCAATCGCTAAACGAATGTAAAGAAGCAATCACAAGGTCGACTGAACCGATAGAAACCCAAAACTCCCAAGGGAGGCTCGACACACAAGAGGACCTAGATGCCCTAGGGCCATAAAGTGAAATCGATGGAAACGGGAAAACAACCAAAGGACGAAGGTCACAGCCAGTCAAACAAGGCTCCAGAACACTCAAACAAGCGAAAAAACAAGGCCAAAGTCATAGATCAGTCTCAGAAGGCTCAAAACACAGAAAACCCTAATACTTCATAGGATTGGCGCGACTGTGAGGCTGAAATTAGCGCCAGAATGGAATTGGCGCGGGTGATACACAAGCAACCTGCGCCAATGGGCGTGACTGTCATGCTGAAAAGCGCGCCAGTCGAGTTAACTATGGGAAAAATAAAAAAAAAGCAGTCCAGACACAGACCAGTGATGACAAGGCCAAACAAACGCTAAAAAAATAGAAAAACAAACCCAAAGAGCTGACCAGGCAAGCAAGGTCAAGAATCAATCGAAAAGACAAGATGACACTCCCAGCGTTTAGTTCATAAACTAAACCAGAGATTGACTGAAGCAGCGTTGATCTACTTCGCTAATTTAGAGAAAAAGCATTTCGAAGGATATCTGGCTAACTTCAGGCTCCGTCTGTAGCTTACAAAGCAGAAAAACAACAAGCCAACGATCCCAAGTGGAGTCGCCAGTTTGTTGTGGAGGCAAATCCCCTCTGTGGACAGAGGCGATCCCTACTAGCCCAGATCGGGTCTAGCAACAATCGTTCACGCTATAGTGCAGGTTCCTAATTGCAGATAAACCAACTAGCGATGAAGGCCTACCTAAAATCCAACACTGTCGCTCGTAGAGAAGGTAGCGCTCCCATTCCTTAGCTCTGGCAGATCACAATCCTCATGATCTCCGTGATTGGACACCTGCACACGCAAGAAACAAAACAAACGCAAGCATAAAAACCAGTGCATACAACTATATGTTAGTCAGAGAAGACATAACTCAACATCATAATCAACAACAAGAGTGGAACCATAACCAATAGTCGCTTATCATTAATCAATCAAAAGAAGAATACAACCATAGATCTGACGCTGAATTCTCCTTCGGAGGGTCATCAGCAGAACACATCTCGATAAAGCCTTTCAAGGATGGGACAAACCTCTCTCTTTGGATGTCTCGACAATGATCTCCTTGCTTGGATTTGGCCTTAAGGGAATGGATCAAAGCTCTTGCAGCATTAGGCTCTTGGGAACTTGGAGACTAGCTTGAAAATGCGATGAGCAAGCTTTTATAGATGGAGGAAGGGGAGTTGGGATCCCTATAATCATGAGATCCGGAGCCAAACCTCCCAACTCAAATTAGATACCAGTTCCTGGATCAGTTAGGACGAAAATTCCGCCATTTATTTTTAAAAAACACTCCTTAAAATGGCTGGCGCGAATGAGACTCTAGAACAGAGCGCCAATTGGTGCGCCCTCTTTGAAGGATTTCCCCCATTGGTGCAGGTACTGAACTGGCTACCAGCGCCAATGCAAAAAGGGGTGTTTTTAGGGTTTTTCACAAGGAGTTGTCTTCAGGGCAATGAGAGTACATGTTTAGGGGAATGCCATGAAAGTGTTTTCAAGTTATGTCACTGCTCACAGGTCACGAAATGAGCCCTCCAATTGTGCGGGATGGGGAATTGCAGGGACGGTGACAAATTGCTGTGTAACACCCTTTATGGACTTTCTTCTCCTCTGCCATGTTTCTTAGGAAAAACCTGTAAGCTTCTCTTGAATATGTAAAACAACCTTGGTTGAATATATGATCAGGCTCGCTTGACTATGGAACAACCTCGCTTGTGAATATGGAAGATAGAATTTGTATAGAACACCCACAGGCTTAGCTTGACAACTTTAGAACTTAGACACTTGTATGGAAGCAAATGAAAATGAAAATGACCAAATTAGGCAAGAATTTGAATTTAAGGTGTCATCTCGTAACTAAATGATGCTTCACTGATGCCCTATCATGATAATGATGAATGTGAGACATGTAAGTACATTGAATCTAATCTCTAATTGACTCACCATACCCCTATCCTATCATTCCCCAATGGATTCTGACAAATTTTGGGTTGATTGACAAGATGATTAAGAAACTGTGCTTTTGTAGCGCCCACAGTGTATTTTTTGCAGTTTGCGCTACGAAATTATCCGCGCTTTGTAGCGCAAATCCTCTTTTTTGAACTAGTGACGCTACGAAATGAAGGATTCTTTGCTAATTGCAGAAATTTAACTTGAAACCTTATGAAATGACCCCTAAATGGAAAATGTAAGTATTTGATCATGGAATGGACCTGTAAAGACTTTTTTTGAAATCAATGGTGACCTTTAAACTTATAAAAAACTCTAACTTACCCTTAACCAAAACCTAAAATGACTTTCAAACCCATTTTGAGACCATGATAAAAAACAGAGTTGACACAATGATGTTTTGAAATTTTTTGGGTGATAATAGTGGCTCCACTTGGGATAGTGTGCCCCTGTGGTACACTAAGAACCAGTAGTTTCAGTGCTGCTATCCATTTTCTTGACCAAAATAGAAAAAACTTTGAAATTTCCAAGCTTCCTCCTCAAGCTCTAATGGCCTTCACCTCGGGCTCAAGCTTGCTGGTTCAGCTTGTCATTATTAGCAGAAAAACTCATAAAAATGAATATGTACAATGACATGAACAATCAATCAGATTTTAGTAAGAATAATGCTTCAAAAACCTACCATTGACAGGTCCTCCAGCATATGATTTTCCATCCATCTCCTGCAGTATGTAAGTATTTTTTCCATGAAAAGCTACTATCTTGAAAGGACCTTTCCATAAGTTCTCAAACTTACCATGTTTGCCTTTCTCTTCAATTCTGGCCTCCCATTTCAACACCTCATCTTGAGTTTGAAAACTTTCTTCCTTGATCTTTTTATCAAATGTCCTCTTGATTCTGTTTTGAGATTGATGATTGCTGTTATAAACCTCATTCCTCTTCTCTTGCAAAGCTATCAGCTGATTAATTCTCCTTTGGACTGCATTTGGTTCCTCTTCTAGCCCTTGAATCAGCTTCATGATAGGTACCCTTAGTGATGTAGGAAAAATAGCCTCAGCGCCATATACCAATTCATATGGTAAAGTTCCAATTGATCTCTTTGTGCATATTCTATCAGCCCATAAGACATATTATGCTTCAAATTCCAAGCCTTCTTATTCTCCTGCAACACTTTTTTAATGATCCTCACAAGACTCTTGTTGGAAGACTCAGCAAGACCATTCCCTTGTGGATAGTATGCAGTAGAATGCCCAAGAGTAATATGATATTGATGACCGAAATTGATCAAATTCTTAGACTTAAATGCCTGTGCATTATCAATTATGATCTTCATGGGGCAACCAAACCTAGACAAGATATTATTTTCTAAGAAATAAATAATTACAGAATCATTTGCTTGCCTAGTTGGGATTGCTTCAATCCATTTGGTGAAGTAATCAGTCGTTGTAAGAATCCAACGATGTTGTCCTGATGATGATGGATGAATATTCCCAGTAAAATATAGCCCCCACTGCTGGAATGGTGCTTCTACATAGATAGGCATCAAAGGTAAAGGTACAAGCTTCTTCTTACCCTCGAAAATCTGGCATTCATGGCAGGCAGAAACCCTCTTGTAGACATCCTTAAACATTATAGGCCAATAATACCCTGCTCTTAGAATCTTGTTCACTGTCTCCTTCCAATAATGGTGACCTCCAAAATCTCCTTCGTGGAACTCTTCAATTACTTTATCAACCTCCCTTTTCAGTAAACAATTCAGCAAAATTCCGCCAATATCCTTCCAAAACAGATTTATGTCAAAAATAAAATATCTCAAAGATTTCAGCTTAAAAAACCTTGCTTTGGACTTTGCTAGATCAGCAGGTGCTTTATTATGTTGTAGGACAAAAACAACCTCCTTGTACCAATCTGAAGTGATGTATTTTTCTTCAATAGGAACTAGTTCCTCTTCATCATCTGAAATTTCTGATATTTCTGCAATCAAATTTATGTCAAGACAATCCAATTTTGACTGCGCCATCAGCTTTTCTAAGCCTTGTCCTTTGACCAATTTTGTTGGCTTAATCTCTATATCATACTCTAGAAATTTGGAAATCCATTTCTCCCTCTTACCATCAGGGTCAGATTGAGTGAGGATGTCTTTCACAACAGTATTAGGAACAAACACCACAATATGAGAATGCAAAATATAAATTCTGAAATATTTGATAGCCTTCACCAAGGCATAAGCTTGATTCTCTAAGATATTGTGCTTCAGCTCAAAATTGGCTAATGTTATACTAAAGAAAGAAATTGGTTGCTCAATACCTTCCTGTCCCTTTTGTAGTATAACTCCAGCAATAGTATTCTCTGATGCAAAAGTAAAAACTAGAAATTCCTTTGAGAAATTTGGATTGATCAATACTGGTGCTTGTGTGAGTGCCCTTTTGATTTCCTGAAATGAGTTTCTTGATTTTGCTGTCCACTTAATATCAA
Organism: Pinus albicaulis; assembly: GCA_034641835.2. NCBI lineage: Eukaryota > Viridiplantae > Streptophyta > Pinopsida > Pinales > Pinaceae > Pinus > Pinus albicaulis. The sequence continues at coordinate 1,383,199,336 of CM076581.1, forward strand.
ACCCCTTCTTCAGCATCCTTGTTATGTCCTTCACAATCTCAGCAAAATTAGGAATAAATCGCCTTACAAAATTTACCTTTCCAAGGAAAGATTGAATCTCCTTCCTACTTTTTGGAAAATCCACCTTCTAAATTGCATTGAACCTGCTTGGATCAATCTTAATCCCATCTTTAGAAATGATATGTCCAAGTAATTTACCTGCAATTAAAGCAAAAACACTTTTGGTGGGATTTAGAGAGATGCCAAACCTTCTACACTTTGGCAGAATTCTTTCCAGGTGTTTCAAGTGATCTTATTCCCTCCTTGAGAAGATTGCTATGTCATCAAGATAAACAACCACAATCTTGTCTTTCTCTTCAGAAAATGCAATGTTCATTGCCCTCTGAAAGGTAGCTCCTGCATTCATGAGACCAAATGACATCTTGGCTTACATGAAAGTGCCCCATGGCATAGTAAAGGCTGTTTTTTCTTGATCATCAGGATGTACACAAATCTGATTATAACCTGGAAAACCATCAAGCATAGAAATTCTCTAAGAACCAAAAATATTTTGCAAAATTTGGTCCATCTTCAGGAGGGGATAATTGTCCTTCAGGGAGGATTTATTCAAATTTCTGAAGTCAATACACATTTTGATTTCTCCACTCTTTTTCCTAACTAGAACCAAATTTGCAAGCCAATTTGAAAATATGATTGGGATAATGATTTTAGCATCAAAGATATTTTTGACCTCCTTCCCAATCAATGGCATGAGAAGTGGATTGATTCTCCTCAACTTTTTCTTGAAGGGATTTTCATTTTCTTTGATGGGAATTGTATGCTGAATAATGGTGGGATCATATTCTTTTAAATCAGCATAGTTCCAAGCAAAGACATCTATGAATCTCTTCATCATTTCAACATACTTAAACTTCATATCAGCCGAAAGAAACTTTTAAAGTTTAATCATTTTTGGCATAGCTATTGTACCAAGGTTACAACTCTCAACTTCTTCATCATCAGGTTGTAATTTAGGGGATTTAAAAACATCATTTTGATCAAAAAAAATTTCTAGAGGTATAAGTCCCTTTGGTATGGAATTTTTCTTTAAATGCAAAACTTCAGAATTCCCTTTAGATTTAACCAACATATTTTGCTGATGTACTTGTACATTTCAAACTCTTCTTTCAGCTCAATAAATTTGTTCACTTGTTGATCATCCTCAAAAACTTGCCAATGAGTAATATTATCGGGGATAACTGGTCTATGGCGAATCTCAACTTCATATTTTTCTGTGGAATGCATGGGAATAATGAAAAGACTGGCAGAGACAACAAGGGAATCAACAATGGAGTTTTTTTCTCTAGTTTTGACCATGAATGTATAGGCTTGAAAATTTTCTAACATGTCCAAGACCAAGTTCCTATATGCTCTCGTCCTTGTATCTTTTGTTTGATAAACACCTTCAACCTGTTTAATGACTAATTATGAGTCTCCAAAAATAGAAATGTTTTGAGCATTTATTATTTTCAAAACTTCTAGACCCAAAATCAAGGATTCATACTCAACCATGTTGTTCGTGCAATCAAAGTTCAATTTATAGGAAAGGAACTTACTCTCATCACTTGGATTTTTAATCCAATCTCTGCTCCTAATCCTTCTCTGCCTGCTGATCCATCAAAATGCAACGACCACCAACCTTCCACCTCCTTATCGTTGACTTGCTGATCTTCTGTTTGCTGATTTTCAGACTGTTGAATTTCAAAACTCTGATTTTCTTCTTTCTTCTCCTCTTCTGCTTCACTAGTCAACTCATTGAAAAGAATAGCAGAACCAAGTTTAGTATCAAGAGCATAAATTGGAAAATTTTGGGGTTTGTCTTTACTACTCACCATGTAGGCCATCCTTGTCTCTCGATATAATCTTTTTTGCTCAACAAAAACAGGAATGGTAGCATAAGTAAGATCCATCTGCATTGTACCTTTAATTTTCGCTGCCCATGACCTTGAAAACAACATACCAAACTTCGGTGGAATGTCTGCTACTAAGATATCCATGACTACAGTCTTAGTAGGAACTTGTGTTAGACCAACGACAACATCCTTGATTAAACCACTGCATTGAACTCTTTTTGAATCGAAAGAAAACAAGTCTTTATATGGCCTAGTTATTTCAAACCCCATTATTTCCATGATTACTTTGGGCATAAGATTGTGAGAAGCCCCTGAATCCAACATAGCATTATGCAATGTCATGTCATGAATACTAAGGCTCACATAAAAAGGAGGGACCTCCTCATTCTATTCATCTTCTTGTCTTGGACCCAAAATATGGTTGGATGATCTTCTAATACATTCAATTTATCAGCAGCTCCTGGTTGTGAATTTAACATTTTAACAATCTTGCTTCTATATTCATCTACCTTGAGAATCTCACCAAAAGGGATTGATATTTTTATCTTAGAAATTTCATTCTCAAGATTGAAAACATAAACAGATTTTTCAGCGTCTTTGATAGGAGGAACAAGTGGTGCATCTTTCTTACCTTCAGTGACCTTAGGAGCATCCTTCTTGCCATCAGCAACCTTAAGTGTATCTTTCTTAGGCCGTGTTTTTTTTGTAATGATAGGCACATTCCTATTTCTGAGATTATATTGTTTCTGCATCTCGAAAATAACATGTTGATACCCCTTTAGATAGTCTGATGTTTCCTTTTCATGATTGTTTTGATCTGATTGATCATGTTCTTCTTTATTGAAGAAAATTCCTAACATTTCCTCATCAAAATAGTGAATAGACTCCTCAGGAACTTCAGGATCATCTTCTTCTTCAATCAAATTCTGCTGAAAAGGAGGTCTCACTGGAGGATCAGGCTGTTGATTTCTATTTTCCCTTGGCCTTTGCTGATTCTGAGGTCTCCTGAACTAAGGGTTTTTGAATTGAGGTTCATGTTGCACAGGAGGAGCATAGGTATTCCAAAGGGCTAATCTATCCATCAAATTTTCCATTGTTTTCATCATTGAATCCAACTTATCCTGAGAGGTAGAGGAGGAAGGATTCTCTTCTTCTTTCAACTCAGTTTTACCCCTTTTTGACTTTTTGGCTACTATCAGGTTAACCTCCTCCTTCACTGCATCACTTTGCATTTCAGCAAGTGTAGGAGATTCCCTTTCTCTCAGCAGTATGGAAAACTCATAGTCAAAAGCTTCAGCATACCTCATTTGAGCTAAGGCTTGTGGTGGTTTCAAATGAGCAGGAATGGAGTCTAATACCTTATTAAACCTTTTTGAAAAGTTTTGAACAGATTCATTAGCAACTCTCTTCAAGGTACTATACTCTGTGAGGGCTTGTACTGGATTGGTTCTATTTCCCCATTTTATTAGGAAAAAATCTTCAAATTCATTCCAATTATGAATACTTCCAAGAGTAAGAGCTTTATACCACTTCCTAACCTCACTAGTAAAACTCTGAGAAAACAACCTCAACTTAACATCTTCATCATCAACCTCCTCCCTGTCTATAAAATCATTAAATTGATCCACATGTTCTTCTGCTGTAATGTCTTCATCACTTCCCCAAGTTTTGATTCTAGCAGCATATTTGCTAGGGAGGTCATGTAAGATAGTTGGAAGAACAAGAGGGGCATATCTAGCAGGTACAACAGGTAGATTTCTAGCCATGGTCAGAGGGATTGTAGTAGCTTTAGGGATGGCAGAAAAAGAGGATGAAAAACTGCTTTGAGGAGGACTATTTGGTCTTTTGATTCACTGATAATTGAAATCCAATTTGGAAGGGGTAAACCAGATTTACTTTCAACAATACTTCAAAAGGGTCAAGCTCTTTGAATTTATCTAAAGACTCTTTTTCCAACAACAACTCTGAAGTAACAACTTCCCAAAACTCTTCTTTGTCTTCCTATGTTACTAGAGCTGAGGTGTCGATTCCTCTTTTATGCAAGTCTAAGATAATTTAAATTAGTTCCTTTTCACTTTCTGATCTAAACAAAACCTCTTGAATTTTATCATCAACTCTTTTATCTTCAGGACTTCTTAAAATTTCAGAGGACAAGGATTTCAAATGTGATGGAGTACCTGATATTTCAAAAATGCCTTTACTGCCTCTGGAAATGGTGTTTGAATTGTCCACAATGGTAGGTGGATTTGGGTCAGGATTAATCCTCTTGTATCTCCTTCTCGAAGTAACCTTTAATAAAATAAGCTATAAATGGAGTCAGCATGTAATATTCCAAAATTTGCATGCAGCAAATTGGAATATTAATTTTTTGTTGATTTCACTTAGGAGAAGAATAAATGGGTAAGGAGGCCCATGCATAATAAAAATATAAATAAAATCCCCCATAGTATGCAAGGGGATCATCATTGGATCTGGATTTCACACCCTCATGTGTGAACAAGATCATTTGCAGGAGGACAAGGTCAATTTTGACCAAGTCAACAACGTTGGGATATGAGGTGGAGAACACTTAGAGAAACAACGCAGTATGAATGGGAAGAGGTTTCTTGGGTGAAGGAAACCCTAATGAGTGGGACCCATGTTCAGAGGGATCTCAATATATTAAAAGGAGGGCAAGGAAGCCATTGTAAATCATGTTGAAGATTATTGATTTCATTGCCTGTTTAGACTTTGTGCAGTCTCCTGCTGTTTAGCAGAGTTGCAGTGCTACTTAGCACAAGGCATTCCTGTTTAGGAATTCCTTCTCCTTTAAAGAGAGGCCTCTTGAGGGAGTTTCTCTTCATTTTCTCCACATTCAAGCTTAAGGCCAAGCATCCTCCTTCAACTACAGCGTTATTCCTGTAGCAGGAAACGTTGTGTTGCAGGGTGTTGCAGTGGAGGTTCTACAACACCACTTCCACAGCTAGTTTTCAGAGGAGGGAGTCTGCTTACCTTTGGAGGATCAGTGAGGGAGAATTTGAGCTGACTCCCATCATCTTTGGCATCAGGCCAACCATTTTTCATCACCTACATCGCAGTCCCTCTCATTGACTGTGTTATTTTCATTGAGTATCTGCAGTGAGGGTTGCAATATTGTTTTGGAGGGTCAGATCTTCAATGTTAGGATCAGCCTTTCACCTAAGAGATCCATTGGATGAGATATATTCATCATATGCAGCATCATCATCTATCTTCATCCATTTCCAGTTTCTGAGTTGCAGCTGCTACTGCAACTCTGACATTTCTGCAGTTTTTCCATTTTGTGTATATTTCAGCCAATCCTTCTAAGGATTGTTGTATTGTTGTTTCCAAGGGTTGAGATCTTGCTCCCCCATCTATTTTGAGCTATAAATTTCTATATCCATGTATTGACATCATTTTTCAACAGTTCTCCATCATAGATTGCGCTGTCATAGCCTGGGGTTTTACATATGTAGCAGTGTTCTTCATTTTCTTGTACATGTTCTGTTGAGGCTTGTATTGCCTATCTTGAGTGACTCTTTCCTCAAGGAATTGTACTCTTTGCTGCTATATTATACATTTTTTGGATATTTACATCTTCATGTACTCGGGCTCATAAAAATAACGTTGTTGCTCTATTTCTTGTTCTTACATTGTTGCAGCCCCTTCATTGGGCACTCTTTCAGGACAACTAGGTGTGGGAGACCTGTTTAACCCACCTAGAGTGATTTATTTTGAGCCTACTCATGGATTTCGGTCTTAGATACATTTATCTAAGGGATACAAGTCTTGGTTTCAAATCCTGTAGCAGCCATTCCTGAAAAATGCGTTTTTCATGGGTGCCTTGCTAAGCAATCCCATTTTGGGATATTACAGTGGTATCAAAGCATGATATTTGGCTCAGCTTGTGAGTTTTAGCCATAAGAAGATAGAAGAGATCAATATTATGAAGAGGATGAGCTTGCTCTCATAAGCTTTCAGATCTAGAAAGGACCTCTCCAAGGAGGTTAAGAAGATGGAAGAAGGAGAAGAGGAAGGACCATGCACTTCCTACTCTCAAAGAGAAGAAGATATGAAGCATGAAGAGCACTTGGAATCTGAAGTTCTAAGTGAATACCTTGCTAAATACTAAGCTAAACCTAGAGCCTTCAAAGAGACTCTAGCTTTACCAAAATTTATTCAGCTGAAGGAAGAGAGAAGACCCCACAACTATGGGATGATGAGAGGCAATAGATTTATATTTTCCACCTTTGATGGATCACTCACATGTGCAGCAGAGGCTTGGGTGATGAAGCTAGAGGCTTTCTTTCTGCTACATCCTGTAGTAGACAGAAAGACTGTAGAAATTGCAGCGTTGCACCTTGAAGGTGAAGCAAAGATTTGGTGGTTCAGCCATTTGAGCCATGTAAGGGTTTCTACTCTTGCTAAGTTTTCTCAAAGGATGGTCAGGAGATTTTTCAAAAGGAGGGAGGAGCCCTTACCACCAGTTGAAGAAGCATGTACCAGTGCTATTGTAGCCATGGAGGAGCAACCTTCATCTTCAATAGTTTGGGAAGCCAACACATATGAAGAGAAGACTCTTGCAGCCCTGCAAGGAGCTTCCAAATTTCACCAAGCTATGCTTAAATATCCATCTCTTGTCATTTAAGAAAACATTATGGATGGGTCCACATCACTGCATACTGTTGAATTAGAGCAACAGAATTGTACTGCGCTGTACAAGAGCAATGATGCAGAAAAGAGGAATCGGTCCTCATGGGAGCATTCAAAGAGCAACTTCATTCAAGAAGCCATGGAAGCCATGAAGGGAGCAGTAAGAAGGAGTAGACATTTGGAGATAAGAAACTATTTCTCCTCTCTAGATGACACTCTCTCTATTGATCATGTTAGCACTTTATTAAAAATTTGATAAGCAATCTCGCTTAAACCTTTCAAAACCCCTCTTTTTTCCCTGAGAAATTCATTTTCTGCTCATCGTTACCTTCTCCCAGCCTCAAATCTTCATAAAAGGGCCGAAATCCCACATTATAATATATTCAAGGCCTAGCACCTTTCGGCCCTAGCCCCTGCACCTTTTTCTCCACATAACCGGAGGTCAAAACCGAGTGCTAGCCATGAAGGCGCTTATCACATATATACATTGGGCACGTTTATAACTGTCGATATGTACAGATCCGACGACATTTGCCAGTCTTCATCACACCCGTGGCCCACTCCGTTCATCGCCCAAATCACTTGTTCGCCGTCCGTTTAAACCACAGATCAACGGCTCACAGTACACCCGCCCCCGGTGGTCCCCGCGTTGTGCACTGTGCAAAACCTGCCCGGTTTCTATCGCACCGCTTTTGGGCGGTAGGCGGTATTTTATTTTTCGGAGCGATTCCATACATTGTTTGCTGCGTGTCTCCGCGTACGGCTCAAAAACCACCCTCCATCGCACGTTATCGTTCGTACAAAGACCCAGTGCGATATCACCGTGAGCTGTCCGATCTAGAGCGGCTCATCCAACGGCGATCGCTCCTCAAAGTTGCTCGCAAGTTAACACGGGGGAATCGTACCCCTGGCCCACTGTTCATCGTCCTCCGACGCATTTTCAACTGTTGATCTCCTCCTCAGATCTGACGGTCCTGATCACTTACCTCTCTGCCAGTTGACCCCGTACCTCCACGTCACCCACTCCATGTGTGTGTCGCATATTTTTCCTCCGCCCGTTATATATCCCAGTCATAGGTCAAAATTTTCATGTTTCGTGTTAAAACCTTTCATCAGTCCATTCACCATCGTTTCACTGCATTTTTTTTCGCCACCCTGCATTGTTCCACCATTTCGCCATGTCCGCACAACCACTTTCATTGACCCCGCCACATTCACCATCCCCATGCATGGTTTTCCTAACAAGTTTGTGGGTTTTGCAGGGTTGCAGTGGCAGAAAATTGCCATGATTTACAACCTTTATTACTGTAATAGAGAGCACATCAAAGGACCATTTTTCAGAGGCCAGAATTATGGAGAAAGGCCTGGGAAGGTATGCCGACAAGACTTCCATTAAAAGAAGCAGGGTTAAAATCTGTAAAACCCTCCAGAGTCATTTAAAGGTGCAGATTTCGCAAATGGAGGCATTAATGGAGTAGCAGAGAAATATCAGTGAATGATCGAGGAATTCAATGCGCAACATTGAATATTTTCAGCTGTAATTCAGGGTTTAGAAGGCAGATGGTACCATTCGCAGAAAACAATACCTTAAGGTTTTCTTTTCAGCACCATTTTCTTTCAGGAAAGGACGGAATGTCTATGTGATTTTATTTCTTTGCCGTGTTCCTGAAGAGATTTCTACCCAGTGCATTTATTTCAGTAAGCAGGCAGCAGAGTACATACAACGCTACAGTTTCATTTAGCAATATGGGCGTGCACGTTTCCGCCATCTTGTCTTAATGAAGCAAATTAAATGTTCATCACCTACTCCATTTTTCGATCTTTCTTTTTCTCCTATAAAGCTCCCGAAGAACAGATGATTTAAGGTTCCAGATTTTATCAGAAAACTATGCAGTGAAAGGATTTTTGTATACATTTTATTGAAATCTTGTATGAAGGCTCAGAGCCCGTAGGGTCTCAGTGAGGAGGAGTTCCACCTGTTAAGAGGATTCTGGGCTTTGGTATTTCACAGTTTGTAACTTTCTCTTATATGTGTTATTTTAATAGAACATTTCATTTCATCCATCTTTCCTGTATCATGTTTCTGGAATGCGAGTGGCTCACTGATTTTTGGTATGGATTTATCCTAGTTGATACCCATGCTCGAATTAGTCAAGCACTTTAAATATGGCTCAGGCATGATATTCTGTTCCACTATTCATCTAAACCGTATTTCTGCTATATTAGTTTCTTTGGGAGGGTGTTTTTAAAACGCTATTGTCATGAATTGATTCTTAAATTGGTAAGCCCATTACATGGTGATATTGTGTACTAGATATCGGCTCAATGAAAACTAATATTCTCTCAATATTTCATTCACTACATACACCTTCTAATAATTTATTTCTGTGAGGTATTTCTAAATTGGCCCTCTTTACAGTAAGTTGTCTCTGAATTGTCTGTTGCTTTTATATTGGAGTTTTGCATGTTGCCTCTGCAGTATTCCTTTCTCTGTGTCAGTTTCTGAAGGTCTTGGTCCCATTCAGATTAATATTCCTTGTTTTTCAAAAAATAGCAAGAGAGCTTTTGATTGATAACTTCCTTTATTATACCATATGCTCCTTGCTAATATAAGATGTCCTAGGCACTGGTCTTTCACAACTCAAGGTTGTCTCTAGGAACGACAACATCTTTTTGGCGCCGTTGCCGGGGATCGAAGTTGAGAAAATATAAATCCCTGGGCCTCGACAAAACCTAATTCACTCTTCAAGTAGGTGAGTATGGAGAGTTGAGAGTTGTAGATCCCTCACCTTGGTGACTCCACATTTGTAATTAGATAAATTCATTTGCAGTCCTGGCTCCTCGTAAGCCACACCTGAGGTCAGATATGTCTCAGCCAAAGAAACCTTTAGTGTCTAACCCTGAAAAGATCATACATAGAAGAAATTGGAGGGAAAGAAAATCAATTCACTCCGAAATCCCTGAATTATCTGTAGAAAACTTTCCATCCTCTTCTTCTCAAGTAGCCGAAGTGCTAGGTTCTGACCCCACTGTAGGAGATACCGATTACTATTCAGATAGTCCACCTTGAGGAGGTGTCGGGAATAAAGATAATTTTCACCCTACTCCTAAGGTCGAAGAGGTCAAAGAAGTCACTGAAGTATCTACTATTAACATACCATTATTCCCCTCAACACCTCAAGTTGATGTTCATTACATCCCTATTGTTATTCATACTCCACTACCACCTCGTATTACCCATCAAACTATTGCACTACCTCCATCCCCTCCAATGGCCAATGTTCCAGGGTTCTTGCTAAGTAAATATGCCCCTCTGGCATTACCCCAAGTGTTAAATGATATGCCTCAAGATTATCTGAAGATTTTACCCAGATTCAATGGGGAAAATGAGATTGATGCTCAAAAACATCTTGAGGTCTTCTGTTCTTTTGCAGAGAATTTTAATGTGGAACATTTAGATGTGGTCTTAAGGCTGTTTGTCCAATCTCTTGATGGTGAAGCACGAAAATGGTTTAAGACATTGGCAGGCCATTCTATTACCACTTGGGAAATAATGGAAGATACTTTTTTCAGGAAATGGGGAGAGAAGAAAGACCATGGACATTTTCTTATTGAGTTTAATACACTCAAGAAAAGACATAATGAAGGGGTGTCAAAATTTATCAAGAGATTTAATAAATTGTATTTGAGTCTTCCTGCTGATATGAAACCTCATCAAACTGCTGCTAAAGTTGTTTTTGTAGCAGCCTTTGATTCAGAAATTGGTTTCTCCCTCAGAGAAAGAAAGCCTGCTACTCTGGATGATGCTCAGACATATGCAGTAGAGTTGGAAGCAAAATTTGCCTCCACTAGTAAATAAAAGGGAAAATCTGAACAAGATACTAGAAGAAGGGGCAAAGAGGAGGTGTCCACCTCTTATCAAGATAGAGACTCAGTTAATGATAGAATTGAAGAAATGAGAAAAATGATTAAGAACCTTTCTGGTAAACTGGTCAAGCTTGAGCTGGAGGCCAAGAATTCAGCCTCCAAGAATTTCCACAATGCTCCAAACAGAGGTTACAATCCTCAGTATAGGAAACCACCCATGTAAATATTGCCAAGGGAACCAAAGGAACAACAAGATCAGGTACCACACCCATTGTACTTGGAAGGTCTAGTAGATGATTCTACTGAAGACATTGCCTATGGAATGGAGGATGCAAATCTTGCTTTTTCAAATAGTGATGGAGAAGAATGCCCTTTGTAAGGAAATGATGGAACTGAGTGCTCATTACAAGAAGAAGAAAAAGCCAGAGACAAAGAAGACACAGAAATTCATGATTATTGTAAACAATTTTCTGATTTCATGCAAGCACAGTTCAATAGAAGATATGATCTCAGATCTTCTAGGAAGAGGACTCGTACTCAAGATCGGGAAGAAGAGCTACCCTAGAAAGAAGCACCTGCTCAGAAGGAATCAACAATGCAGAAAGTCACAGACAAAGGTAAGGGCCCTCTAAACAAACCTTTGCAGTCTAATGATCAAATTCCTTCCTCTTCAAAAGTAGTCATTCCCCATAATACCCAGTCTGTGTTAAAAGAAGTTAAACCCTCAGCTGAAAATAAAGAGTCAAAAGAGGTTGTAATAGAAAAATCTTCTCTTGTTTTCAGTCAACAAAAGGAACTTGAGAAAGTCAAAATCCCAGTCCCCTTGACTGAACTATTGAAGCAACTTGCATATCAATCCCAAGTCACCTCTTTCATGATCCCTCCAGAAGCAGCACTCACTCCAGATAGTCACAACCTTCAAGAAGAAATACCTATGGTTGTATTTGGCCCACACGTTTAGGAATTAGATGCTTCTACTCCTCCCTTCTATGTGTCTCTAGTGATTCATGACCTGCTATTACATAACCGTATGTTAGATTCTCGAGCTTCCCATAATCTACTGCCTCTGTCAGTCATGGAACAACTAGGATTACAATTCACCCGTCCATACAAGGACCTCTATTCATTTGATTCCAAAAGAGTTAAATACCTAGGGATGATCAAAGATTTGGTGGTCAATTTGGCCCAAATCCCAGCAAAAAGTGTGGTAATGGACATCGTGGTGGCAGACATCCCAACTCACTTTGGCATGTTACTGTCAAGGTCCTGGGGAAAAAAAATTGGTGGGTCTATTAAGTTGGATTTAACATATGCCACCATCCCAGTTTTTGGTGGCCAGGAGAGGAGGTTGTACAGGGAGACTAGATTTGTCAAGATGGTGACTAAGGCTGACAACTTTGTTAATTCACCAGTCTACAGTAAAGAAGGAGATTTCTCATGCTGGATGCTGGAAGAAGATCAATATTATTCTCATGAACCATCCTTCTTCCAGATCAAGACTGAGCAGCCCTCAGAGAGCCATGAAGAAGGAATCTGGACACTTCATTTTGATGGATCAAATTCAAGAGAAGGTAATGGAGCTAGAATATTATTGATTTCTCCTACGAGAAAATGGGTCCCATTATCTTTTAAGCTAGAATATGAAGCTACTAATAATGTGGCCGAATATGAAGCACTTCTGTTAGGATTGCAGACAGCCAGGAACATGAACATACAAAGTTTAAAAGTTCTGGGAGATTCAGAACTGGTGGTTAGACAAGTCAAGAATCTGTGTCAAACCAAACATCCACGACTGAGGGCTTATAGGAATGAAGTTTGGGACATGGTAGAGAATTTTTTCTTGGCATTTAATATCCAGTTCATGCATCGAGAATAGAATAGGACGGCTGATTTCCTTGCTGTGGCTACTAGTACATTTCGTCCACCTCAGAACCCTCTTTTGAGATATGAAATTGAGGTACGTTATCGGCCGTCAATCCCAGATAACATCAAGCACTGGCAGGTATTTGAGGATGAAGAACAGATGAAGAGATTCCTGGAAACAGTAAGGGAATTATCCAATACGGAGATTGATGCTGAAGAATAAGGTGAGTCTGAAGATACTTCAGAAAGAAATTGGGAGGAGAAAATGGAAGGTAATAAAGTATTGAAATTAAAGGGAAACATTATACCTAGAGGGCTGGTGCCTCTAGAAATATTATTTGACAAGAATGATGTCCCACTGCAGCTAGGCAAAGTCATAGAAGAAAATCAGGTAGAAGACTTGAATCTTGGTATTGATGTTGATCCCAAGATTGTAAAATTGTCCAAGAAAGTCCCAGAAGAATATAAAAATCTATATCAAAAATTATTTCAGTCTTACAAGGATGTGTTTGCATGGTCCTATTAGGACTTGAAAACTTTTGACATCAGTATAATGCAGGACAAAATCCCACTAAAGGGAGATGCAAAACCTCATAAGCAGAAGCTCAGACAGATAAATCCCCTGCTGCTTCCTTCTATTGAGAAGGAAATTAAGAAGCTGTTAAACGCCAAAATAAAATTTCCATAGAGGTACTATGAATGGGTGGCAAACCTAGTCCCTGTCCGAAAGAAGAACGGAGAAATAAGGCTGTGTGTAGATTTCCGAAATTTGAACAGAGCATCCTTAAAGGATAATTATCCACTGCCTAAGATGGATCACATCTTGCAGAAAGTGGTTGGAGCTTCTAGGATGTCCATGATGGATGGATTCTATGGTTATAATCAGGTAGCTATACTTCCAGAAGATCAAAAGAAAACTGCTTTCACTACACCATGGGGTGCATTTATGTATGCCAGGATGCCTTTCGGGTTGATCAATGCAGGGGCCACTTTTCAGAGGGCCATGGACATTGCTTTTGTTGGGGAGAAAGATAAATCTTTGGTAGTCTACCTCGATGATATCACTGTATTTTCCAAGAATGATATGAGCACATTGAGCATCTGCGTAGAACCTTTTAGAAATGCAAAAGGTATGGTCTCTCTCTAAATCCTCAAAATTCATTATTTGCATTAGAAGAGGGTAAACTTTTGGGACATATTGTGACTAAATATGGGGTGAAGATAGATCCTAAGAGGGTAGAGGTTATAAATGGTATTTCTCTCCCTAGAAACAAGAAGGAGGTACATGTTTTCTTAGGGCGCATTAATTTCCTGAGAAGGTTTATTCCTAACTATGTTGAAATAGTTAAACATATAACTAACATGCTGAAGAAAGATAATGAAGTTAAATGGTCCCAAGAATCACGAGAGGCCTTTACCAGAATAAAAATGCTTTTGCATAAGCCCCTGTGCTAGTTGGACCAGATTATGCTAAACCTTTCATGATCTTTTCTTTTGCATCACCCCATACAAAAGCAGGAGTTTTATTGCAAAAAAATGAGGATGGGTACGAGCAGCCCATCACCTTCTTTAGTTAGGTGCTCCGTGATGCAGAATTAAAATATAACATATTGGAAAAGCAAGCATATGCCCTAGTAAAATCCCTCAAAGCATTCTGCATGTATATTTTGCAGTCCCATATCACTGCATTTGTGCCTACAACTTCTATAAAAGATATTCTTATCCAGGGGGATAGTGAAGGAAAAAGAGGGAAGTGGATTGCCAAAATCCAAGAATATGAGCTAGATATCCGCCCTACCAAGCTGATCAAAGGACAGGGGCTTGCCAAAATGTTATCTGAATCAAACTATCAAGCTTTGGGTATAAATTTGTCCATAATAGCAGGTGAGGAATCTGAAGAGAAAGAAGAGCGACAGGGAATTGGGGTAGCTACTCCAGAAACACATATAAAGTACCTCATCAGTCAGTGGTACAAATAGATAGTAGAATATCTCCTCACACTCAGCTGCCCTCCTAGCTGTGATAAAGCTAAATATAGAATGCTAAGATTGAAATCACAGAAGTACATAGTCGCTAATGGCCGGCTATACTGGCGAGATCCCTTAGGCATCCTACTCCTGTGTCTCATAGAGGATGAGGTAGAGAGTATTATAGCTGAATTTCATGAAGGAATCTGTGGGGGTCATTACAGCTGGAGAGCCATTGCTCACAAAATCCTGAAGGCTGGTTTCTATTGGCCCAAGCTTTTTGGAGATGTTTTTGCCCGGGTTAGAGCCTGTGAGAAGTGTCAGAAATTTGCTGAAAGACAGAAATTGGCACCTCTACCCATGATTCCCGTGCACGTGGACGAACCATTCCGACAATGGGGAATTGATTTTATAGGTGAAATACATCCTCCATTGAGTGGTCAGCATAAGTGGATTTTAACTGCCACCGATTATTTCACAAAATGGTTGGAAGCCATACCTACAAGGAACGCCACGGATACTGTGATAATAAAGTTCATGGAAGAAAACATCATATCCAGGTTTGGCTACCCTTCCAGAATAGTGATCGATAATGCACAAGCCTTCAAATCTACAAAGTTTGTGAGCTTTTGTCAGCAGTATAACATTACACTAAGCCACTCCACAGCCTACTATCCACAACGAAATGGCTTAGCAGAATCTTCCAATAAATCACTGGTAAGGGCACTGAAGAAGGCTATAAATGAAAATCAGAAAAATTGGGATTCCCAGTTGAAATTTGCTCTGTGGGCCAATAGAATTACCAGCAAGAGAGCAATTGGGAAATCCCCATATGAATTAGTATATGGGAGGGAAACAATATTCCCTATACATTTAGCCCTACCAGTGGCCCCATTCATGCAGGAAAGTCAAGAAGAGCCCGATGATATGACCAGGAGAATAAATCAACTGGTGGAATTGGAAGAAACACACAGCCAGGTAAGCCAAAGGCTAACTGAATATCAAGAGAAGATGAAGTACCTTTTTGATTAGCATGCCAAGGACAGAAATTTGCAGATTGGTGATCTAGTACTTAGATGGGACATCTGGAGGGTTGAAAAAGGAAAACATGGTAAATTCGACCCACTTTGGTTTGGTCCTTTCAAAATTGTGGAACAGGGAGGTAACAACACTTTCAAGTTGGAAAATTTACAGGGTGACTTACTTGATGCCCCTGTAAATGGTCAGTTTCTTAAACCCTAATTCCAGTTCTAACTCAGGCAGAGATAGCCTGATGTATTATACTGTATATTAGTTTCATGTTTTCACCCTTGTTTGAATAATGTGGGTGTCGTGATGAATTATGAAAAGAAAATTTGAAGTGCTGAAGAGCAGAGTTCACACAGAAGATTATCAGGTGGTTTGCGAAGTTCTCGACACGCCCAGGGATGAATGTGCTGTCCCTAGGTGGAGCCAATGTTGATCATGTCAGCACTTTATTAAAATTTTGATAAGCAATCTCGCTTAAACCTTTCAAACCCCCTCTTTTTTCCCTGAGAAATTCATTTTCTGCTCATCGTTACCTTCTCCCAGCCTCAAATCTGCATAAAAGGGCCGAAATCCCACATTATAATATATTCAAGGCCTAGCACCTTTCGGCCCTAGCCCCTGCACCTTTTTCTCCACATGACCAGAGGTCAAAACCGAGTGCTAGCCATGAAGGTGCTTATCACATATATACATTGGGCACGTTTATAATTGTCGATCTGTACAGATCCGACGGCATTCGGCAGTCTTCATCACGCCCGTGGCCCACTTTGTTCATTTCCCAAATCACCTGTCCACCATCCATTTAAAACACAAATCAACGGCTCACAGTACACCCGCCCCCGGTGGTCCCCGCGCTGTGCACTGTGCAAAACCTGCCCGGTTTCTATCGCACCGATTTTGGGCGGTAGGCGGTATTTTATTTTTCAGAGCGATTACATACATCATTTTCCGCGTGTCTCTACGTATGGCTCAAAAACCACCCTCCATCGTGCGTTATCGTTAGTACAAAGACCCAGCGCGATATTGTTGTGAGCCGTCCGATCTAGAGCGGCTCTTCCAACGGTGACCGCTCCTCAAAGTTGCTCGCGAGTTAACACGGGGAAATCGTACCCCTGGCCCACCGTTCATCATCCTCCGACGCATTTTCAACCATTTATATCCTCCTCAGATCTGACGGTCCAGATCACTTGCCTCTCCGCCAGTTGACCCCGTACCTCCACTTCACCCGCTGCACGTGTGTGTCGCATATTTTTCCTCCGCCCATTATATATCCCAGTCATAGGTCAAAATTTTCATGTTTCGTGTTAAAACCTTTCATCAGTCCATTCACCATCGTTTCACTGCGTTTTTTGTCGCCACCCTGCATTGTTCCACCATTTCGCCATGTCCGCACGACCACTTTCATTGACCCCGCCACATTCACCATCCCCATGCATGGTTTTCCTAACGAGTTTGCGGGTTTTGTAGGGTTGCAGCGGCGGAAAACTGCCATGATTTACAACCTTTATTACTGTAATAGAGAGCACATCAAAGGACCATTTTTCAGAGGCCAGAATTATGGAGAAAGGCCTGGGAAGGTATGCCGACAAGACTTCCATTAAAAGAAGCAGGGTTAAAATCTGTCAAACCCTCCAGAGTCATTCAAAGGTGCAAATTTCGCAGATGGAGACATTAATGGAGCAGCAGAGAAATATCAATGAATGATCAAGGAATTCAATGCGCAGCATTGAATATTTTTAGCTGTAATTCAGGGTTTAGAAGGCAGATGGTACCATTCGTAGAAAACAATACCTTAAGGTTTTATTTTCAGCACCATTTTCTTTCAGGAAAGGACGGAATGTCTATGTGAGTTTATTTCTTTTCCGTGTTCCTGAAGATATTTCTACCCAGTGCATTTATTTCAGTAAGCAGGCAGCAGATTACATACAACGCTACAGAGTCATTCAACAATATGGGCGTGCACGTTTCCGCCATCTTGTCTTAATGAAGCAATTAAATGTTCATCACCTACTCCCTTTTTCGAGCTTTATTTTTCTCCTATAAAGCTCCCGAAGAACAGATGATTTAAGGTTCCAGATTCTATCAGAAAATTATGCAGTGAAAGGATTTTTGTATACATTTTATTGAACTCATGTATGAAGGCTCAGAGCCCGTAGGGTCTCAGTGAGGAGGAGTTCCATCTGTTAAAAGGATTTTGGTCTTTGGTATTTCACAGTTTGTAACTTTCTCTTATATGTGTTATTTTAATAGAACATTTCATTTCATCCATCTTTCCTGTATCATGTTTCTGGAATGCGAGTGGCTCACTGATTTTTGGTATGGATTTATCCTAGTTGATACCCATGCTCAAATTAGTCAAGCGCTTTAAATATGGCTCAGGCATGATATTCTGTTCCAATATTCATCTAAACCGTATTTCTGCTATATTAGTTTATTTGGGAGGGTGTTTTTAAAATGCTATTGTCATGAATGGATTCTTAAATTGGTAAGCCCATTACATGGTGATATTGTGTATCTAGATATCGGCTCAATGACAACTAATATTCTCTCAATATTTCATTCACTACATACACCGTCTGATAATTTATTTCTGTGAGGTATTTCTAAATTGGCCCTCTTTACAGTAAGCTGTCTTTGAATTGTCTGTTGCTTTTATATTGGAGTTTTGCATGTTGCCTCTGCAGTATTCCTTTCTCTGTGTCAGTTTCTGAAGGTCTTGGTCCCATTTAGATTAATATTCCTTGTTTTTCAGGAAATAGCATGAGAGCTTTTTATTGATAACTTCCTCTATTATACCATATGCTCCTTGCTAATATAAGATGTCATAGGCACTGGTCTTTCACAACTCAAGGCTGTCTCTAGGAACAACAACACTCTCAATAAGCATGCCACAGCTCAAAGAGAGACTTATACTGGCAGTAGATCCAAGGCCTGTTTGGTTTTGGAGGCCATGCATGAGGAGGAGATCTCATGGAGAGATTTCATTAGAGGTGCACTTCAACAGTTTGAGGAGTTTCTTCCCTTCTCACACTTGGATCTTTATGGATTCAAGGAGGAGCAGATAGATGATGGAGGACATCTTAGGATGGATAACATCTCTCATGTTTGGACATTCCTTGAGCCTTACACATCATGATGGAAGGTTTTTTCCTACCACCTATTTGGGTCCTTATGGGATCAAATTGATCGTTGAGAAGATTGCATTTCAAAATCCCATGAAATGCAAAGACAGGAATTTGATTTGGGACGATGGTAGCTCTCATGGGAGGAGTACCAAGATGGAGGATGGAAGGAGACATCCATAATTGGTTGAGTGGATGTGGATGGAGAGCAAGAGGCCAGTGAGCCACTTGAAAATTTATGATACTGGGTAGCAGGGGGCTTGGCTACACTGGTTACTCTTGAAAAAGTTTGGCATCATCCTCTTTCTAAGGGTATGTGGTAGGATACTTGCATCTTTGAGCAACAAAAAGTATGGATGCATGGTGTTGATGTGATCTTCATATCATTCATTATGTTTTCATCACATGATTTGTATGATGAGAGTATGAGGAGGCAACAAAACCTTTTGTTTCTTTGGTTGTTATTGGGAGAGCAAGGGAATATTTGCTCTCACACGTTGCATGATGTTACAGGAGTAGGAGATGGCACTATCATGGTGCAAAGGGGCTACTCCTTGGCCCTAGATGATCAAGAGGTACTTCCACCTTGGGAGGAACTTCTTATGTATAGCAGCATTATGGGAGATGTCTTTGACAAGGAGCATGTCAAAGAATGGGGCTATGAGTTGGAAAGAGCTTATTTGCATGGGCCAATAATGCAATCACTTGGGAGCTTGGGGTTATTGATGGAGTATCCCCAGGATCACTTCACACTTGATGCACTTGGTGGACAAGGAGGAGGTGAGAATGATGGAGAAGTGGATGGAAACATCTATTACATTGGTATGATCTTACTTTCTATGGTCTTCTTGACTTGGATTTCCAAGTATAAGGAGGGTGATCTTCATGCAGCATATGGTTCATTCCTCTTCATGGGAGTGTGTCATACCACTATGGAGGAGTCATTCATAAACATATGCATCATCTTACTCTCAACACATGGTAAGAATATTGTTTTTGCATCCATGGATTATCTAACAAAATATGGGGATACTCTTACCATTCATATTCAGTGCATTTCTCCACAAGAGGGCAAGCTTTTCATTAAGCTCCATGGTCAACATTGGGCCAAATTGTATGATGGAGACAACCATCTCTTATATGGCCTTGGGCAGGTGTTTTGTTTCATGTATGTTCAGTTGATGTACCTAGCCATTTGCTATTTATCAGTAGATTTCATGACATACATAATTATCCATGGAACAGAAAACAACTTGCCATGTAATTTTCTCTAGCAGCAGTTTGGAAAATCGCGCTGTCACTGTTGGGAAAACTGTTGGTACCTTCTTGCACCCCATGAAACCTTTATAATTTTCCTCATTTTGTTGCTGATCATGATTTAATTTTCTAATATGGATCTTATTTGTATTGGAAACATGATTGAGAGAGACACATGAGTTGGATGTGTCCTTTGGGGAGAGGATTCCCACACTTTTTGCATTACATGTTCTAATGGGAGCATGAGAGGAGATATGGCCATCAATGCCAAAATATTGTTTCCTTTTGTTGAGGTGGGCCATATTATTGTTGGGATGACATATGGTGATGTTTTCCTATCCATATCATATGGGTTGGTTTGGGCCAGCTTGATTCACAGCATTGGAGGAAAGATCTTTGGGGATCTAGTCTTCATCTTGCCACTTGAGGGCAATTTTTTTGCAGCCCAAGATCAACATTTTATCTACACTTATCATAAGTGGAGAGGAGGAAAGCGTGGAGTAGGCTTATATGTCTACCATGTTCATATTTTCAGCCCACCTACATTGCATGAGCTCAAGTTGGAGGAGCATTTTCAGGAGTTGCCATGTTGGAAGGTGACTCATTTTGTATGGATGATTGCTTGGGGATGGAGGATCCACTTGGAGAAGATTTTTTCCCAATACTTTCCAGTCTCCATGACTTGGGAGGAAACTTATCAGTTCTATCCTTACAGTTGTTTGAGGACAAGCAACATTTGGGAGGGGAGGACTGTAATATTCCAAAATTTGCATGTAGCAAATTGGAATATTAATTTTTGCTGATTTCACTTAGGAGAAGAATAAATGGGTAAGGAGGCCCATGCATAATAAAAATATAAATAAAATCCCTCATAGTATGAAAGGTGATCATCATTCGAACTAGATTTCACACCCTCATGTGTGAATAGGATCATTTACAGGTGTACAAGGTCAAGTTTGACCAAGTCAACAGCGCTGGGATAGGAGGTGGAGAACACTTAGAGAAACATCGTAGTATGAATGGGAAGAGGTTTAGTGGGTGAAGGTAACCCTAATGAGTGGGACCCATGGTGAGAGGGATCTCACTAAATTAAAAGGAGGGCAAGGCAGCCATTGTAAATGATGTTGAAGATTATTGATTTCATTGTCTGTTTAGACTTTGTGCAGTCTCCTGCTGTTTATCAGAGTTGCAGTGATGCTTAGCACAAGGAATTACTGTTTAGAAATTCCTTATCCTTTCAAGAGAGGCCTCTTGAGGGAGTTTATCTTAATTTTCTCCACATTCAGGCTTGAGGCCAAGCATTCTCATTTAACTACAACATTATTCCTGTAGCAGGAAACATTGTGTTGCAGGGTGTTGCAGTGGAGGTTCTACAACACCACTTCCGCAACTAGTTTTCAGAGAAGGGAGTCTCCTTACCTTTGGAGGATCAGTGAGGGATAATTTGAGTTTATTCCCATCATCTTTGGCATTATTACAACCATTTTTAATCACCTACAGCGCAGTCCCTCTCATTTACTGCGTTATTTTCATTGAGTATCTGCAGTGAGGGTTGCAGTATTGGTTTGGAGGGTCAGATCTTCAGTGTTAGGATCAGCCTTTGACCTAAGAGATCCATTGGATGAGATATATTCATCATATGCAACATCATCAGCTATCTTCATCCATTTCCAATTTCTGAGTTGCAGTTGCTACTGCAACTCCGACATTTCTGCAATTTTTCCAGTTTGTGTATATTTCAGCCAATCCTTCTAAGGATTGTTGTATTGTTGTTTCCAGGGGTTGAGATATTGCTCCCCCATATATTTTTAGCTATAAATTTATACATCCATGTATTGACATAATTTTGCAGCAATTATCCATCATAGACTGCGCTGTCATAGCCTGGGGTTTTACATATGTAGCAGTGTTCTTCATTTTCTTGTACATGTTCTATTGAGGCTTGTATTGCCTATCTTGAGTGACTTTTTCCTCAAGGAATTGTACTCTTTGCTGCTATATTATACATTTTTTGGCTATTTACATCTTCATGTACTTAGGTTCATAAAAATAACGTTGTTGCTCTATTTCTTGTTCTTACATTGTTGCAGCCCCTTCATTGGGCACTTTTTCAAGACAACTAGGTGTGGGAGACCTGTTTAACCCACCTAGAGTGATTTATTTTGAGCCTAATCTTGGATTTCGGTCTTAGATACATTGATCTAAGGGATCCAGGTCTTGGTTTCAAATCCTGTAGCATCCATTCCTGAAAAATGTGTTTTTCAGGCATGCCTTGCTGAGAAATCCCATTTTGGGATATTACAGTGGTATCAAAGCATGATCTTTGGCTCAGCCTATGAGTTTCAACCATAAGAAGATATAAGAGATCAAGATGATGAAGAGGATGAGCTTGCTCTCATTAGCTTTCAGATCTAGAAAGGACCTCTCCAAGGAGGTTGAGAGGATGGAAGAAGGAGAAGAGGAAGGGCCATGCACTTCCTACTCTCAAAGAGAAGAAGATATGAAGCATGAAGAGAAATTTGAATCCAAAGTTATAAGTGAATACATTGCTGAATACTGAGCTAAACCTAGAGCCTTCAAAGAGACTCTAGCTTTACCACATTTATTCAGCTGAAGGAAGAGAGAAGACCCCACAGCTATGGGATGATGAGAGGCAATAGATTTCTATTTTCCACCTTTGATGGATCACTCACATGTGCAGTAGAGGCTTAGGTGATGAAGCTAGAGGATTTATTCCTACTACATCCCGTAGTAGACAGAAAGGCTGTAGAAATTGCAACGCTGCACCTTGAAGGTGAAGCAAATATTTGGTGGTTCAGCCATTTGAGCCATGCAAGGGTTTCTACTCTTGCTGATTTTTCTCAAAGGATGGTCAGGAGATTTGGAAAAATAAGGGAGGAGCCCTCACCACCAGTTGAAGAGGCATGTACCAGCGCTATTGTAGCAATGGAGGAGCAACCTTCATCTTCAGCAGTTTGGGAAGCCAACACATATGAAGAGGAGACTCTTGTAGCCCTGCAAGGAGCTTCCAAATTTCACCAAGGTGTGCTTAAATATCCATCTCTTGTCATTTCAAAAAACATTATGGATGGGTCCACATCACTGTATATTGTTGAATTAGAGCAGCAAAATTGCACTACGCTGTACAAGAGCAATGATGAAGAAAAGAGGAATCGGTCCTCATGGGAGCATTCAAAGAGTAGCTTCATTCAGGAAGTCATGAAGGGAGCAGTAAGAAGGAGTAGACATCTGGAGATAAGAAACTCTTTCTCCTCTCTAGATGACACTCTCTTAATGAGCATGCCACAACTCAAAGAGAGACTTCTACTTGCAGCAGATCCAAGGCCTCTTTGGTTTTGGAAGGCCATGCATGAGGAGGATATCTCATGGAGAGATTTCATTAGAGGTGCACTTCAACACATCATGGAGTGCAAAGTTCTTCAATAGTTTGAGGAGGTTCTTCCCTTCTCACACTTGGATCTTTATGGATTAAAGGAGGAGAAGATAGATGATGGAGGACATCCTAGGATGGATAAAATCTCTCATGTTTTTGTTGGACATTCCTTGAGCCTTACACATCATGATGGGAGGTTTTTGCCTACCACCTATTTGGGTCCTTATGGGATAAAATTGATCCTTGAGAAGATGTCATTTCAAAATCCCATGAAATGGAAAGACAGGAATCTGATTTGGGATGATGGTAGCTCTCATGGGTGGAGTACCAAGATGGAGGATGGAAGGAGACATCCACAATTGTTTGAGTGGATGTGGATGGAGAGCAAGAGGCTGGTGAGCCTTGCAAATTTATGATACTGGGCAGCAGGAGGCTTCGCTGCACTGGTTACTCTTGAAAGAGTTTGGTCATCATCCTCTTTCTAAGGGTATGTGGCAAGATACTTGCATCTTTGAGCAACAAAGAGTATGGATGCATGGTGTTGATGTGATCTTCATATCATTCATTATGTTTTCATCACATGATTTGTATGATGAGAGTATGAGGAGGTAGCAAAATATTTTATTTCTATGGTTGTTCTTGGGAGAGCAAGGGCATATTTGCTCTCACACGTTGCATGATGTTACAAGAGTAGGAGATGGCACTATCATGGTGCAAAGGGGCTACTCCTTGGCTCTAGATGATCAAGAGGTACTTCCACCTTGGGAGGAACTTCTTATGTATAGCAGCATTATGGGAGATGTCTTTTACAAGGAGCATGTCAAAGAATGGGGTTATGAGTTGGCAAGAGCTTATTTGCATGGGCCAACAACACAGTCACTTGGGAGCTTGGGGTTATTGATGGAGTATCCCCAGGATCACTTCACACTTTATTCACTTGGTGGACAAGGAGGAGGTGAGAATGATGGAGAAGTGGATGGAAACATCTATTACATTGGTATGATCTTACTTGCTATGGTCTTCTTGACTTGGATTTCCAAGTATAAGGAGGATGATCTTCATGCAGCATATGGTTCATTCCTCTTCATGGGAGTGTGTCATACCACTATGGAGGAGTCATTCATATACATATGCATCATCTTACTCTCAACACATGGTAAGAATATTTCTTTTTCATCCATGGATTATCTAAGACAATATTGGTATACTCTTACCATTCATATTCGGTGCATTGCTCCACAAGAGGGCAAGCTTTTCATTAAGCTCCATGGTCAACATTGGGCAAAATTGTATGATGGAGGCAACCATCTCTTATATGGCCTTGGGCAAGTGTTTTATTTCATGTATGTTCAGTTGATGTACCCAACCATTTTCTATTTATCAGTAGATTTCACGACATACATAATTATCCATGTAACATAAAACAACTTGCCATGTAATTTTCTCAAGCAGCAGTTTGGAAAACTGCATTGTCACTGTTGGGAAAATTGTTGGTACCTTCTTGCACCACATGAAACCTTCAAAATTTTCCTTGTTTTGTTGCTGATGATGATTTAATTTTCTGATATGGATCTTATTTGTATTGGAAGTATGATTGGGAGAGAGACATATGAATTGGATGTGTCCTTTGGGGGAGAGGATTCCCACACTTTTTGCATTGCATGTTCTAATGGGAGCTTGAGAGGAGATATGGCCATCACTGCCAAAAACTTGTTTCCTTTTGTTGAGGTGGGCCATATGATTGTTGGGATGACATATGGCGATGTTTTCCTATCCATCTCATATGGGTTGGTTTGGGCCAGCTTGATTCACAACGTTGGAGGAAAGATCTTTGGGGATCTAGTCTTCATCTTGCCACTTGAGGGCAATTATTTTGCAGCCCAAGATCAAAATTTTCTCTACACTTATCATAAGTGGAGAGGAGGACAGTGTGGGGTAGGCTTCTATTTCTACCATGTTCAGATTTTCATCCCACCTACATTGCATGAGCTCAAGGTGGAGGAGCATTTTCAAGAGTTGCCATGTTGGGTGGTGACTCATTTTGTATGGATGATTCCTTGGGGATGGAGGATCCACTTGGGGAAGATGTTTTCCCAATACTTTCCAGTCTCCATGCCTTGGGAGGAAACTTCTCAGTTCTATCCTTGCAGTTGCTTAAGGACAAGCAACATTTGGGAGGGGAGGACTGTAATATTCCAAAATTTGCATGCAGCAAATTGGAATATTAATTTTTGCTGATTTCACTTAGTAGAAGAATAAATGGGAAAGGAGGCACATGAATAGTAAAAATATAAATAAAATCCCTCATAGAATGAAAGGGGATCATCATTGGAGCATGATTTCACACCCTCATGTGTGAACAAGATCATTTGCAGGTGGACAAGGTCAAGTTTGACCAAGTCAACAGCGCTGGGAAGAGGTTTCTTGGGTGAAGGAAACCCTACTGAGTGGGACCCATGGTGAGAGGGATCTCACTAGATTAAAAGGAGGGCAAGGTGGCCATTTTAAATCATGTTGAAGATTATTGATTTCATTGTTTGTTTAGACTTTGTGTAGTCTCCTGCAGTTTAGAAAAGTTGCAGTGTTGCTTAGCACAAGGCATTCCTGTTTAGGAATTCCTTCTCCTTTCAAGAGAGGCCTCTTGAGGGAGTTTCTCTTCATTTTCTCCACATTCAGGCTTGAGGCCAAGCATCCTCCTTCAACTACAACGTTATTCCTGTAGCAGGAAATGTTGTGTTGCAGGGTGTTGCAGTGGAGGTTCTACAACACCACTTCCGAAGCTAATTTTCAGAGGAGGGAGTCTCCTTACCTTTGGAAGATTAGTGAGGGAGAATTTGAGCTAATTCCCATCATATTTTGCATCAGGCCAACCATTTTTCATCACCTACAATGCAATCCCTCTCATTGACTGCGTTATTTTCATTGAGTATCTGCAATGAGGGTTGCAGTATTCATTTGGAGGGTCATATCTTCAGTGTTAGGAATAGCCTTTCACCTAAGAGATCCATTGTATGAGGTCTATTCATCATATGCAGCATCATTATCTATCTTCATCCATTTCCAGTTTTTGAGTTGCAGCTGCTACTGCAACTCCGACATTTCTGCAGTTTTGTCATTTTGTGTATATTTCAGCCAATCCTTCTAAGGATTATTGTATTGTTGTTTCCAGGGGTTGAGATCTTGCTCCCCCATATATTTTGGGCTATACATTTATATATCCATGTATTGACATAATTTTTCATAAGTTCTCCATAATAGACTGCGCTGTCATAGCCTGGGGTTTTACATATGTAGCAGTGTTCTTCATTTTCTTGTACATGTTCTATTGAGGCTTGTATTGCCTATCTTGAGTGACTATTTCCTCAAGGAATTGTACTCTTTGCTGCTATATTATACATTTGTTGGCT
Source organism: Pinus albicaulis (assembly GCA_034641835.2). Classification (NCBI taxonomy): domain Eukaryota; kingdom Viridiplantae; phylum Streptophyta; class Pinopsida; order Pinales; family Pinaceae; genus Pinus; species Pinus albicaulis. The sequence continues at coordinate 1,383,225,787 of CM076581.1, forward strand.
ATTTACATCTTCATGTACTCAGGCTCATAAAAATAACGTTTTTTCTCTATTTCTTGTTCTTACATTGCTGCAGCCCCTTCATTGGGCACTTTTTCAAGACAACTAGGTGTGGAAGACTTGTTTAACCCACCTAGAGTGATTTCTTTTGAACCTCCTATTGGATTTAGGCCTTAGATACATTTATCTAAGGGATCCAGGTATTGGTTTAAAATCTAGTAGCAGCCATTCCTAAAAAATGCATTTTTTAGGCATGCCTTTCTAAGCAATCCCATTTTGGGATATTACACACCAAGGTAGATGCAGCCTCGAAAAAATTTCTGAGCTCCTGCTACCTTCAGAATTTCAACTTCAAAAATCTCGGGAAAGTATAATCTTCAGGCTTTCGGTAGATGCACCAAAATGTTATCACAAAATTAGTCCTAATAGGTTTCCAATCAAATCAATCTCATGTAACTATTTCAAACCAATCTTTTGATTGAGGCTTAGCCTCCTCAACCTGAGAGGGCTCTCTCAAGGGTTAATGATTTTTGCTAGAAATATAGATGGCTAACTTTATGTGGGGTAAAAAGAAAATAAATGATAGATATTGGTTGTAAATCACTTTAGCAAGTTCACATTGGGCTTATGGAGTCATAATAGCTTCAATAAAACCAAACAATCTACTTAGCATGGAATTCAAGGCATATCAGAGTTCTAGTAGAGAGATACACATGCGAAACTGTAAAACACACAGTTAGTTTGTCTATGAAGGAAGTCAGATAATCAATGATGAATTCCGAGTAACATAATCAAACACCACTACAATAGGATAGTAAAAATATGCCATTAGAAAAAGAACACACTAGAACTCTTTATGAATCTTGAGTTGGCTAAGTAAAAAACTCTGTATTAAGCTGGAAACCAATCACTTACAATAAACACAGTCTTTTTGTTGAAAGTGTCCAACCCATGCATATTATACTTCTTGATATTTTATAGATCATTTACAATATAGGATAACCTTATCCCCAACTAGATACATCGAATTCCTACTGTTTGACACCTTTCCTAACCATATAACATGGTATTTATTACAAAATGATAGCTGCAAACCTAATGAACAATCCTATTACAAATAGGACTCAAACTCCTTAACACTACTCATAACAACCTTATCGAAACTAGATTACATCATTTACCAACTGTATTCCCATAAGGTCAAATCCAGATGATAAGCTCCAACACTTTATGACCTTAATGCTAATCTCCTGCAAACTAAGAAACCGTCCCCTGTTTTTTAGGCTTAGGATTCTTTGTGTTCTTGAGACACTTTGACCACTATGAACCCACGAATTCAAGGTTATTTGCTGTCAGGAACTGAAATAACATATGCCTAAAATCATCCTTAAGTGCTAGTTGTACAAAATCACCATCAAACTATCCAAAATAGTAGAAACAAACTTGTGCTACGAAATTAGCACAGTTTCGTAGCGCTTTTCGTAGCGCAGTATTTTAACTCATTTGCATTCAAAATTTCGGTTTCTTTCCTCCAGGGTTATCTTCATATTCACTTGACACAACTTCCCTCGAAATTTCAGGTCAAAATACATACATTTCCTTCCAAAAATTTATAAGAAAGGGTGAAAAAAGCTGCTACAGTAGTTTCGTAGCGCATTTCACCCTTTTTGTACTGTTTACGCTACGAAACTGCTGAGTGAGTAGTTTTGACCAGATTTATTCAAAATTTGAAACAAAATGTACCAAAACTCCATAATACCATTGGTTTCATAAAAAAAAACAACCATATGAACTAAAAACACAATTTTCATGAGATTGATTCTTCATTTTTCTTTTGATTGAGCCTTTGACTTTTTTAATAATTTGTCATTTTGCACCTTTGTTTTTTAGTTCATCCTGAGTCAGTTTCAGCTGTAGGTCCAAATCCTCCACTTGGTTTCTTAGTCTTCTATTAATGACTCTTAAGTGAGTATTGATCACTCTGACAAATTTTTCTTCTTTGATGGCTGGAACTGTCCATGTAAAAAACTGTTCTGTATTGCTTGGAATCTCAGGCCTAGAACCAGTTTGACCTTCCCAAAGTGCCTTCACTCTTTTAAACTCTGTTTTTTCAATGCTGTGCTTTCTGGCCCTCTTTTTCATCATTGAAATCTCTTGGTTTGCTAGCTTCAATATCTCCTCAAGATGTTGACACTCTGTCATGTGTCCTTTTCTTGCTGGATGCATGCTCCACTATTGGTGATGAGAGATCAACTACCTCTTTAGGAACTATGGTTGTTTCAACAGTTTCTTGGACCTCCTTGCTGCCTTCCTTGAGCTTCTTAGCATGCCTAGTTAAAGGCTTCCTTGCTTGAAAGATAAAGGCTGCATTTTTACCTTCAAATTCAAGTTTCTTTGCTGACTTAATCCTTTTCTGTTTGTGTTCATCTACTCCAGTGAAATCAGATTGCACAATGGGTGCTTCCTCTATATAAATTGCATGAAGGATGTCATCTAAATTTCCTTTTATCACTAGGTTGTCCTCTGTACCTGAAACAACTATTTTTCCCTTTGATGCCACTGCTTGGATTCTTGTCACTCTCTTGATTTCTTGCTTGCTGGAAACTTTTTTTTTTTTTCCTCTTTGACACCTTTTGACCTCTATTTTGTAGGTGACGGAGTTGTTGCAACAAGAACTTGTGTCTTCTCTATCCTATCTTCAACCTATTTCCTTGGTTTCAACTTTACAAACCTCTTTGCTTTTGCAACCATAGGCTAACTAGACTCGTCTACTGGTGTTGACGGAGTTCCTTTAGGTTTAGGGTTTCTGGCTAGGATTAGGTTCTCCAATTCAAAATCATTCATAAAAAAAGAAGAAGACCAATCCCTGCTTATTTTTTGAAGCTCATTTAACGCCAATAACTTTATCAAACCATGGTGAAACAAAGATGTTTCACAACCATTAGACTTGGCTTGTACTTTATCGGACATTTTGGCAAGGCTCCTATGCAAGTAGAAGGGAAAATATAATGATATCATACTTGTGAAATGCAGAAGTAGCTTGAAATGATAAGTATGAACTTTAAGTAGCTTGAAGTAGTAGTAAGCTTTCCCCGTGAAAATATCTGTGTTGTGGTTTGATTTTCTTCTTTCTTTACTTGTTGTAATTGGTGATCATGTTTATTTTTTGCAATTGATTTGTAGAAGGATTCAGTATCTTGCTTTAGCATATCGCATGATCGTATTGAATCCATTGATATACATATTGTTTATATAATTTTTGCATGGTATTAGAGCGTAGGAAATCACTATAGTGGAGAATAAATTGAGTTTGTGTTGAATAACATTCGAATTTGCAAAAATATTCTTTGGTGTGACAGGCAGATCAAGATCAAGATGGCTTTCAATGGCTTGAGATTGGAATATGAACTAAAGGGTAGTTCCAATTATATTGCGTGGAAAGACAAGATGGAGGAAGTTTTGGAGGAAAACGGGTTGAAAGAATTCATTGATAATGACATTCCCAAACCCACAGCAGAAGATGTCACTCATCTTGATGCTTGGAAAAAAAAGGTTGCAAAGGCGAGGAGGATCTTATTGGAGGGAGTACAAGACCACATTGTCTCAATTATCCATGGAAAAGCGACTCCATATGCAATGTGGAAGGCTTTGAAAAATCTTTTTCAGAGTAGCAGTGACCACAGAAAATTGGCACTAAAGGACAAGCTCAGGAAAATCAAAATGAAGAAAGGAGACACTATTCCAAAATATTTAACCAAGTTTTTCTAATGTCGAGATGAGCTTAGGAGCGTAAGAATTACTGTAGCAGATGATGGCTTGGTGAGCCTAGCTCTTCTAGGCCTTCCCAAGATTTGGCATAGTTATCAGGACTCTGTCAATGGGAGGGAGAATCTGCTAGATTGGGAGCGACTTTGGTCGGATTTGGTGTAATAAGAATTCAAGAAAAATACCAGGGATGGATCCTCATCTAGGATAGATGATGAGGAAAATTGTACCTTGGATGATAAGGCAAAGAAGGAGAAGGGAAAGAAATCCTATTCCAAATTTGAGACCAGAAAAGAAGGGAAGAAGCGTGACATGTCCAGAGTGAAGTGTTTTCACTGTCACGAGCATGGACATTATGCCACTAATTATCCATAGAAGAAGAAGAATAAGAAGGCTTCAGGATCTATAGCTTGTAAGGCTTTGGTCTCACAATTTGAGTTGGACTTCTCGCTCTTCACATGCATGGTGTCAAGTGTGATGGGATCAGTGTGGTACTTGGATAGTGGTGCATATTTCCACATGACGGGAGACAAAGAACTTTTTAGTAGCTTGGAGGAGAAGGAACTCGAGATGCATATCGAAATGGGTGATGAAAGGAGGTGTAGCGCTACCGGGATTGGTATAGTTACTTTCCAGAAACAGCCAAACCTTCTTATTGAAAGATGTAATGCATGTACCAGGCTTGAAAAATAATTTAGTTTCAGTTGCAATGTTGGAGGATAGAGGTTATGATGTGTTTTTTAGTGAAGGAAAAGCTTTCCTTCGACACAAAGCCATAGGACAAGCCAATAAGATTTGGATTCATGTGAAGAATCTCTACAAACTTGATGTAGATGGATACACAACATTGATGGGTAAGGAAAACAAAGTGGTGAGCCAAGATGAGGGTGAGTTGTGGCACAGGAGATTGGGACATCTACAGCAAGGAGCCTTGAAGGTCATGCATTAGATTTCTATGGGACTTCCAAAGGGTACTATTGCGCAGATATACACATGCAAGGGATGTACCATGGGGAAGTATCCAAAGGCCACTTTTCACGAGAAGGAGAACAAAGAAGTGGAAATCCTTGAGAGAGTTCACTGATACATGTGTGGACCATTCTCTACAGCTTCGACAGCAAAGCACATGTATTATGTGATCTTTTTTGATGATTTTTCTATAAAGTGTTGGATCTTCTTCATGCAAAAGAAAGATCAATGGTTCTCAAAATTTTGTGAGTTCAAAGCACTGGTGGAGAAATATACGGGGAAGCATGTGAAGGCTCTTAGGAGTGACAATGGTGGTGAGTATATCTCCAATGAATTCAAGAAATTCTGTAGAAAAGAAGGAATTCGGAGAGAGTTGATTATGCCTCATAACCCACAATAGAATGGGGTCACAAAAAGAAAGAACATAACAATTGTGGGTGTGGCACGAACGATGTTGCATGATCAGAGCTTACTATTGCATCTATGGGTGGAGGCATGCAACACAATGGTATTTGTGCAAAAACATAGTCCTCATTGGAAACTTGGCATGGGTACACCAAAGGAGGATTTTTCTAGTAAGAAACCTGATGTTTCATATTTTAAAATTTTTGTCTCGTCTGTCTATTTCCATGTGACCAAAGACTTCAGGAAGAAGCTAGAACCAAAAGATGATATTGGGATATTTTTGGGGTACACTGATACTCCCCACAACTATCAAGTGTATTTTCCAAATAGCGGGATGAATGTTGTGAGACGGGATATAAAATTTGATGAGGAGAAAGCCATGCGATTATCCCTTGAGAGGAAGCTTGATTTTCATGCAGATGAGGAACTCTTGGTTCCAAAGGATGAGCCTCAAGATGTTGAGTAGCCTCATGCAGAGGATCATGGAGTGGCAGAAAACACGCATGCAAAGCCATCCAAAAGACATGGTAGAAGGTGCACCACAGAAGCTGATAGATTGAGACTTGATGTTGCAGAACATGTAGGAGCACCTACATCACTACACAGATAGAGAGAATATATAGACAATTTTACTAGATACATAGCTCTTATGAGCAAGCGTATTGTGACAGAACCATCCTCTTTTGAGGAAGCAGTGCAACAACCAATTTGGGTTGACGCCATGGTTGAGGAGTATGAATCCATCGTCAAGAACAGTGCATGGGAAGTTGTCCCAAGACCAGTCAGAAAATGAGTGGCTGGATCTAGATGGATTTATAAGGTGAAGCAAGCAGCAGATGGGAGTGTGGAGAAATACAAGGCTAGATTTGTAGCTCGAGTATTCTCATAAGTTGAGGGGATTGACTATGAGGAGACTTTTGCACCAGTTGCGAGATAATGATCGATTAGATCTATCCTTGCACTCTCAGCGCAGATGGGGTGGCAGATACATCATATGGATGTGAAAACTACGTTTCTCAATGGATTTATTGAGTAAGAAGCGTACATAGAGCATATAGAAGGTTTTGAGACCTTTTACAGTGAGTCGCATGTGTGCAGACTGAAGAGAGCATTGTACGGGCTTAAGAAATCACCTTGTTCTTGGTACACCAGGATCAATAGCTATTTCACTAGGTTGGGCTTCACAAAGAGTGAAGCAGATGTGAACCTGTACCAAATTGTGGTTGATGGTAAGCTCTTGATTATCGTACTTTATGTTGATGATCTAATTTTGACAGGTGATGAGCAGCTCATAACTTCTTGCAAGGAGGATTTTGCAAGATATTTTGAGATAAAGGACATGGGACTCCTTCACTATTTCCTTAGTTTGGAAATATGGCAGCAGGATGGTGAGCTATTTGTTTCTCAAGGAAAGTATGCTAAAGAGATTCTGAGTAAGTTTCACTTGGAGAGTTGTAAACCATGGAAACTCCTCTTCCAGGAAATTGGAAAGGAGGATGTTACTTCAGATGAGGTAGTGGATGCTACTGTTTACAAGCAGCTTTTGGGTTCACTAATGTACTTGGTGAACACCATACCATACATTTTCTATGCATTTAACCAACTGATTCAAGGTATGGTTAAGCCGACCAAGCTCTTTTGGAAGGCGGGGAAGCATGTCTTGAGATATCTCGGGGGCACTACAGAGTATGGATTATGGTAAAAATGGATAGAGGGAGTGAAGATTCAAGGCTTCACCGATGCATTTTGGGAAGGCAATCCATCAAACAGAAAGAGTAAATCAGGAGGGATCTTCAGCATAGGATCAATAGAAATTTCTTGGTACAACAGGAAGCAGAGATCTGTGGCACTCATTTTAGCTGAGGAAAGGTACATGGAAGCCAGTCAGGTTGCATGTGAGGCCATCTGGATGAGGAATATTTTGGTTGGTTTGTTTGGTCATAAGATGGATCTGCTGGTGATACATTATGATAACCAGAGTTGCATTAAACTCTTAGTTAATCTAGTATTCCATGATAGGTCCAAGCATATAGAAATATGGTACCACCATCTCAGGGATTGTGTTTAGAGGCTTATTATGTTACTTCAGTACATTCCCATGGAAGATCACGATGCAGATATTCTAACGAAGGCGCTTTCCAGGAGAAAATCCGAATACCATAGAGGAAGGATTGGGGTAGTTGATAATCCCTTTCTTGTTGAGAAGGAGTGTTGAAAATTCAACAAGAAATGTGTGTATAATTTAATTCTCCCTTAATTAAATTGGAAATAAAATGTAATCTTATCTCATAATCACTTGCAATAGTTAATTGAGTGTGATAAACTCATTTATCTCATGAATTTCGAGTTGAGGGTGGTTGGTGAGGCATGCAGAGTGATTCTATGTGCTTTATATTTAGAGTTGTAGTTAGTGTACTAGTTTAATGCATGAGAAATCAGTTAACACAATTAATTGAGTTAAAATCAGTCTAGCTAGTTGTAATTGTTTGTTGCACTAGTGAGAGGTCAAGTGAATTAAATCAGATTTAATTAGCATGCAGTGATATCTCATGTAACTGATGATTTACTATTAATAGTTTCATGCATGTCCATTTCAGTGGAGACCTAGTTGAGACAAAGGTTAAAGGGATGTTAAGTATCGGTTGTATTATTAGTAGGTTTCCCGCGTGTAGTAAAACAACCATAGGATTGCCCATGAATATTGCACATTTTTGGAAGGTTGAATTTCTTAAAGAATAGGAATTGCATTCCACATGAATTGAACAAGGCAGGCAAGTTGAGTAGAGGCTGAAAATTGGATGAGTGTTGATCAATTTTGTTTAGATCAGTGTGAAACAGTTGTGAGAGTGTAGGAGACTCTTGTAAATATATAATAGAATATAGAGGGGTTTTGAGCAGTAATCTTTCCCTGAGAAAATATATGTGTCGTGGTTTGATTTCCTTCTTTCTTTACTTATTGTGATTGGTCATCGTGTTTATTTTCTGAAATTTATTTGTAGAAGGATTTAGTATCTTGCTTTAGCATATCGCATGATCGGATTGAATCCATTGATATATATATATTGTTTGTATAATTTCTACACCAAGAGAGACTATATATCCAAAATTGTATATAAAGGGAAGGGATCATATGATGTTCCTTATACAAAATCAAAAACATCCTTAGATGAAGGAGGGGGTGTGTACTTGGCTTCTTCAAGGACACATGTAGATCATGAGGCATGACTAATAGACTTAGGGGAATACTTTCATATGAATCATTAGAAGGAGTATTTTTGTGGGTATGAAAGATATGATGGTGGCGATTTTTTCCTAGGGGATGAATCGACAAAAAAAATCATAGGACGAGGAAATTCGAGTTGAATATCATGGGTGAAAGAATTAGAAAACTCCTTGGTGTTCTGCACATCCCAAGGTTGGCCAAAAATATGATTTTTGTACGCAAGATGAGAAATTCAAGTGTAAAAATAGTGTTTGACAAGGATAAATGTAGAATGGTTGGAGTAGCAATGGTATTGTTGAGGAAATTTTTTATTGGAACTTTGTATAACTTGTTGGGGAATTTGTGAGTGATGGGTGCAATAATTCTGTTGTTCTCGAGATTGGAGTTGAAGAAGAAAAATATCCTACAATATCTAGATAAAAGACTATGTTGTGGCATCAAAGATTGGGACACATCAAAGAGAAGGGCTTTGAGCACTACATGCTAATGGTGATTCGAATGGAATGTGTCATCTACCCATGGTATTCATCCACCCATGATATTTAGCCACCAATGGAATTTACACATGGTATTGTAAGTGGCATCCACCCATGGTATTTATCCACCCATGGAATTTACCCATGGTATTATAAGTGGCATTCACCCATGGTATTTACCCATGGTATTGTAAGTTGAATCCAACCATGGTATTCATCCTTCCATGGTATTTATCACCCCATGGAATTTACCCATGGTATCGTAAGTGACATCTACCCATCGTATTCATTGACCCATAGTATTTTCCCATCAAGGGAATTTACGTGTGGTGTTGTATTTAAAAAAGTTTATAAGTAAAAGGTCTCATTTCGTAAAAGGACAAATTGTCATCAACAATGTAGCTTCTACAATTATTATTTGTTTTAATAAAAAGTATTAATGTGGTTTTTTATTTAATGTGTGTTCTCATAATTTTTTTTTCGCATTTCAATTTTTAAGGTCGTGGGGGCCTCCCCCTAATATCCAAATCAATGGTATCAGATTCAGGTTACGACGCCATTGCAATGAGGGTTTGAAGCATATTTTGATTTCAATGTTTTGCAGCACATATTAAGCATAATTAATGCAAGTGCCATGGCCTCCACATATTATATTAGAGGGTGAAAAATATCTCATTTGAAATTATTTTTTATTATCTCAAATGTGTTTTTTACGGTATTTGATTTCTTTTGCTGGTATGAGAGATATGAACAACTGAAGTTACACATGTCTGGAACATAATGTCGCCACACGTCCCATGAGTTTCGGGAATAATTTTCTCACCCCACATGTCATGAAATTTCAAGTGTTTTATATTGATGGAAATATCTCTTAAATACATCAAATGGGTCTTTGAAGGAATTTGATTTCATCACTTATAGAAGAAGTTATCAACAAAGTTGTAGCAAGAGGTCTATAATGTCACAAAAGACTTTACAACATCTCATTGGATAGGAGAATCTACAACACCCATAGCCACTTTTCTTACAAGTCTGAAACGTAAATATAGTTCAGGTACATATCTAGTGTGGCCTGGTTTTGTATCCCAAGCAGAATCCATGAGTTTTTATATCTGGAGCAACATTTAGAACAGGTTCCCTTTGGATATGTGCCCTCCCACACCACTTTATTAGGAACATGCTTCACCTTCATCAGTTTCAACATAGAAACATTTGGCTTGGTTTATTTGGAGATGTGCCCTCCCACCCCAGGCTATGTAGTAACTTGCCACTTCATCAACATTCAGCATCAAGGTTATGGGTCAACCACACAAAACCCTTCTCATCAAAGTCCATTTTCTAGGTTGCACATTGTTACTATCACAGTTGGTCATAAGGATTACATGGAATATCTATCCTCAGATCTTTGTTTGTCACGGTAATGGGTCATCCACAAACCCATGCTTCATCGAAGTCCATTTTCTAGTTCGCACATTGTTAGTATCACTGTTGGTCACAAGCATTACAAGGTATCTCTATCCTTGGATCTTATTTCAGCATGGTTATAGGTTAACAACACAAAACCATTCTCTTTAGTGACTCTTAATCTTCAAAAAAGGCTTCTCAGGAGGGAATTTCACGCAATTGGGACCATTGCTTCTTAAGGAGGGAGGAATGATCTGAATGGAAAGTGTCACCTACCCATAGTATTCATCCACTCATGGTATTTATCCACCCATGTAATTTACCCATGGTATTGTAAGTGGAATCCACCCATGGTATTTATCCACCCATGGAATTTACCCATAGTATTGTAAGTGGAATTCACCCATGGTATTGTAAGCGAAATCTACCCATGGTATTTAACCACCCAGGAATTTAGTCACCATTTGTAAAATGACATATTTTCCACCACAATGTAGCTTTTACAATTATTATTTGTTTTAATAAAAAGTATCTTTATGGTTTTGTTTATTGTGTGTTCTCATCTTTTTTTTTCTAGCATTTCAAATTTCAGATCTTGGGGGCCTCCCCCGAGATCAAATGGTATGGCAGAAGGCATGTTTAATTACTATTTGTATTGATTTCTATGAATATTATTTATATGGGAAGTGGATCGGGTAAGGTTATCCTTTGGTGCTATAAGGGAAGAGGAAATATTACAATTAGTGCATAATGATGTGTTTGTACTTGTGTCAATTTCATCTGTGTAAAGTTGTGTACTATGTCTCATTTATATATCATTTTGAGGAATACCTTGATTTTTTTCCTTGGGAAGAAATCTAAAGTCTTTGAAAAATTCAAATATTTTAAGGCTCTGGTGGGAAACTAGATAGCAAAGAAAATTAAGGTGTTGAGGAGATAAAATGACAGAGAATTATACAAGAATGAATTTGAAGAATTCTATAATAAATGAAATATAGAAAGGAAAAATAATTATTCATACATACCTTAGTAGAATGGAGATATCGAAAGGATGAATAGGATGCTAATGGAGAAAGAAAGGAGTTGGCTCAGTGGTGCCAAGTTACAACAAGATTTATGGGTAGAGTAGTGAATATCATGTGTTACCTGGTAAATATATCATCTTCATAAGAGTTGGATGATAAAACTCGACATGGGGTATGGATTGGTATGAAACATTCTTTTAAACATCTTAGGGTATATGGTTTTGAAGCTTATGTATATGTTACAAAGGAGAATAAGGGTAAGCTAGAAATAAAAGTTGAAAGGTGTATTTTTATTGGATATAAATATGGTTTGAAAGGTTATAATATTTGGAACCATAAATTAAGAATGTTTTCTATAGTCTAGATGTAGTATTTAGAGAAATCAAAGATGTTGTAAAAAAAAAAAATTCCTACCAAGGGAGAAATAACTAGAGAATATAGAGTTGAATTGAAGGATGCTGAATCAAACTCTATATAAGAACTAGAATCATAGGTAGAAGAACCAATAGTTGGGAAATAAGGTATCTACAAAGGTATACTCCACCTTATTTCCATTCAAATTTCACTTTACTTGATGATGATTCTAGAGATGTTAGAGAGTTAGTAGTTTGAGAGGATGAAAACTCTAGAAAAAATCCATGGTTAAAGAAATGGAAACCTTAGACAAAAATGAGGCTCAATATCTAGCGAAGTTACGAGCTAGAATAAAGCTCTTCGGAAACAAATGGGTGTTTAAGAATAATTTGAATGTAGAAGGAAAAGTGGATAAATACAAAGCGTGATTAGTAGCAAAAGGTTTTTCCCGAGTACATGGAATTGGCCTTGGTGATATTTTTTCTCTTGTTTTGAAATTAACTTCTATTACATTTCTTTTATCCGTTGCTACTACTTTCTATTTTGAAGTAAAACATATGTACATGAGGGAAACATTCCTACATGGATATTTGGAAGAATAAATCTACATGAAGCAAATGGAAGGAGTTGTGGTGAAGGAATAAAAAAAGATGATATGTGGGCTAAAAAAGTCCCTATATGGGTTAATGCAATCATCAAGGATGTGGTAGAAAATTTTTTATACTTACATATTAGGACTTAGCTTTACAAGGATTAAAAAAACCTCTATGAGTATTTCAAATTAGTAGGTGAAAATATTATTTATTTCATCTTGTATGTGGATGATATGATGTTGATTGGAAATTACAAGGAAACTATCCTAGATGTGAAAAATCAATTGTCTTGTAAATTTGATATGAAGGATATTTTTGTTACAAATTTCATTTTGGGTATGGAAATTAAAATAGAATGGACAAATAGAAAACTTTGGTTAAATAATAGGAAATATGTTGATACAATATTACAAAGGTTTAATATACATGAATGTAAACCAGTAACGATACCTATTCTTGTAGGTGTAAGTTTATTTGTAGAATAGTGTCCCAAGACATAGGAAGAGGAGGAAGATATGTCTTGTGTTTCACATGCTAGTGTAGTTGGAAGTTCGGTGTATGCAATAGTATATGTTAAACCAAAAATTTCACATGCAGTGGGAGTATTGAGCTAGTATATGTAAAAACTAGTGAAGGAGCACTAGACAATAGTAAAGAGGGTTTTCAAGTATTTTTGTGACACTATTAATTATGTATTATGCTATCAAGGAAGTTTAGTATTGGACAAAGTGTTGGACATGCATGGGATTTTTATGCATACTAGGTTAGAGAACTAGATGTAAAATATCTACAAGTCGGTATGTGTTCAATTTATTTGAAGGAAAAATTAGTTGGATGAGCAAGAGACAATTGGTAGTGGCACTCTCAACTATAGAAGTTGAATACATGGTATCCACTCATACAAGCAAGGAAGCAGAATGGTTATAGAGATTGTGTTCAAGTATTAGGTTGGTACAATGAGCTATGAGGATATACTGTGATAGTGAGGGTGCAATCTTCCTAGCGAAGAACCCAACATATCATTGTAAGAAAAATCATATCAATGTTCAATATCACCTTGTGAGATATATGATTGTAGAAAATAAGGTATTGCTATTCAAGGTGGAAAGTTTGAAGAATGTTACAATTTCATTAACAAAATATATAACAATGATAATTTCTCTTGGTGTAGAGAAATAATGGGTATTTTTTCCAAGTTGGATTGTTGATAATGTACTCCTATGACCCCCTTGTGTTCAAACAAAACAACAAGTAGGAGAATGTTGGGTATGTGTTATATTCTTTGCATGACTACCACCACATGTTGTATGTTTCACTAAGCACAATTGAGGTGGGGGGAGTCACAAGGATTTGCAGGGGGGTTCCACCCTCTTTTGTGGGGGTTTTGGGGCAACATTCCTTGAAAAACAAAATTTGGCATCCACTTTTGGTGGTTTTTGGCACATTTTTTTTCTTCATATAGCAGGTTTATGGCACATTGTAATTTAGCCCGCAATTTTTTAGTTTTGTATAAGGAACTATGTTTGTGTTCTAATCCAATATGATTGGTGATTTATGGACGTTGAAGGATATATATATATATATATATATATATATATATATATATATATATATATATATATATATATATATATATATATATATATATATATATATATATATATGTATGTATGTATATGTATATGTATATGTATATGTATATGTATATGTATGTATGTATGTATGTATGTATGTATGCAAGTATATATGTATTGTAACATTGTAAAGAAGAATATATTGAAAAATATTTATGGTTTTCCCAGTTTGGGTTTCTAGGGTAAAATGTGTGTTAATGTGTGTGATTTCCATTGCATATTTTCTATTTTATTAAGAATTTTTTTATAGAAATTAATTTTATATGGTAAAAACCTAAACAATTTACTTGTATATCTCGCTTCACATTTCATACTAATAAAGATATGAGAGAGTCTTTCTCATCATCATTAGTATGCACTTTTTCTTTGTAATTTTATTCTTGGAGTAAGTTGTTGGGGCATGAGGAATCCCCATGAGAAGTTCTGAATTCTAGAGATGATTTATTTGTTAGGATATTTATCTTATGATGTTCTTGGATCTATTCTTGTGAGTTTGATGTTGAAGATGATGATCTTCTCATCAATCATGTGTTTGTGTTTCTTCTTATTTACACTTGGTTCAGAGATGTAGGAGGAGGAGCACTAGTCTCACCCTCTCTTATTCAACATTTATTGTAATCTTTATCTCTTTCCTTGATGCACTAGGATTTCTTAACCATTCTTAAAGTTTAGGGTTATGGTTTCATCCCTAAGAAGCAATTGGAATTAGGGTTTTTGGATAAACCCTATGTTCTACTTTTTAAGGAGGAAGAAATGATGAGACATATTTAATGAGGCAAAGGAGGAATTGCTATTGTAACTCTAGCTTATTGGAGTATCTTGGTGGAGCTATGGTTTTTCATGTTTTTCCTTTACTAGGTTTTTGGAGATTTTTTAAGATTATTCTAGTAAATTTATTTCATATATATATATATATGATTTTTTTAGCCATTCAAAGTTGTCTTAATTTGGCGCAATTTGGGGATGAAATTGTTAAGGGTTTAATGTTGATATTAGAGACATTAAGATATAATTTACTACTATAATTATTATTATCATAAAGTGATTTATAATTTTTTTTTATACATAATAAATTCCCTTAATCCTATAAATGACATAGTTCCACCCAATTGTGATTGTCCATTCCTCTCGTCCTCTAAAAACGTAGGGTTATTCATATCCTTTGTGTACTTGGTCTCTTAGATTTTCAAACATAGTGAGGTTGGTTTTAAATACTTGTTGGTTGAGAACATATTACCATGTTAATATATACCTTGATTATTGTAATGATAAGAAATGTATGTTATACATGAACACATAATATACTACCTATTTAGTATAGTCTTATATTGTTAGTCCTTAATAAGGATAGGAACGGTTAAACATAGGTAAATCTAAAAAAATACTTTTTAATTAAAATTAAATGAATAAATAAATTTATTTATCTCAAATTCCATTGGATTTCAACTTTGAATTATTATTCCCAGGGTGGTGACCCACATTAACATTTATACTCTATCAAAGATTGATATGAAAGCTAGAATTTGCATCACCATCGATGGACCACCTTCACATCTCCTTAGTTTGGCATTTTCATCACAATACCTGGACCAACTTCTCATCCTCTTATTTAATATAAATTCATGATATATATCTATATATTATGGTTTCCGTATTATGAGCATGTGGAATCATTCCTATACTCATCACGTATCACTTCCCATAACTTCTATGTAGTTCCGACATTTCCCACCCTAGATGCACAATATATCTCTAATTATTCTCACATTATTCTCACATAACCAAAGAAATAAATCCAATTATATAAAAATATCAATGGTTATTAATCAAACTTGATGCCTCCTTCACTTTCTGAAACGTATGGCTTTTAGTCCTCAAATAGTACACTAAACCCCTCAAGCACAATCAAGTGTCATATGTTAAGTTGTGTGAAAATCCAACAATTATTTGTGGTGAGAAATAGGCTTTGATAACATGAAAATATATCATCAACATTTGTATGTAGTGGAAAAGTGAGGTTCATGGTGTTTAATATGAAAATATATAATGAGACTAGTAGGGTGACAATTCAACGACTAGCCCTACTACAAAGCATCACTTTTAATTTTCCAAACTTTGTAAGTCGATTTCTTTCTAGCAAATATTATAGAAAGGAAACCTCTAGAAAAATATTGAGGCTTATTGGTTATTATGTACTTCATGAACCCTATCACTTTCCCCTTTTCCATTCCAATAATGAACACATTTTCATCTACAAGCCTCCCATATTCATAACATGGTCCTGCAAAATTTATTGTTTGAGTATATTATGATCTATTCCTTTCTACTATGTTGAAATCATAGTGATTGATTGGTATATGTGATTGTTGTAGGAATAATTTAAAATTTATTGAACCTTTAACACTAAATAAAAAAATAAAACAACAATTCAACACTCCCCTAGTTTCATGACATTTGGTTTGGGTCTTGTTCTTCCATACAAGTTACAATCTACACTGACAACCTATATACTCTAGGTATTTTTCTACATAGAATCTCAAATAACATTAATGAAGATGTCATAGTGTACTTCAAATATGTATAATCTCAAGTACCATCAATGATGTATAGTTAATACATAAAATATTTGTACGTAATAAACATTAAAGAAATCTTCCATGGATTATAAATAATTTATACTTGATAAGACATTGTAAGGTAAGACAATTGGAATAGGAAGCCCTATTGAATAAAAATGTAATCCCTATCAAATCAAAATTCCATCCACTGTTTTGAAAATAAATAAATAAAGTCAATGTTATATGTATAGGGGTTCATGTCTTCCAAAAACCCTAATATCAAATACAAAGAACATAATGCTTATTATTTACTAGAATTAAGGAATAACTATATTGTGCTATCGCTTATCAATAGTGAGAAGGCCAGCTCTGTCATCACTAGGGAAATAGGTCCTACAACATGTGATAAATAACGACGATAAAAACTAGAAATACAAATGCACTGGACTTTCACTTATATTGATATTCCTTGGTATTTTATAGTGGCATTTCGACGAAAAAAAAAGGGGTAGTTTTCTTTATTTCTATAGTGGTTTGTATTATACCCATGACAATAGTGATGTCACTACTATGTAAGGCTAGTATTAGTAGCGGAAATTGACATGAGTCATGCATTTCCAATCTAATAATTCATATTCTATGTGTCATGTTTGAAGGACTTTCATCATTTGGTGAAGTTGACGAGGTATATAATAGTAATAGAGGATATATAAATGTCTTTCAGATTACTCACATCATTAAGATTAGGTCGACGTTTCGAACCATATAATGTGGTTTATCCTCAGGACAACGTGAAGAAAGAAACATATCACATTGAATAAATACAAGGTGAAGAAAGAAACATATCACATTGAATAAATACAAGGTGAAGAAAGAAACATATCACATTGAATAAATAGTAGGGATGCACCATTGCCTAGAAAAAGCTATTGAAACTAGCCGTTATTTGACTAGTTAGTTAATAGGATAAAATATTAATAGTTTTTAAGATTTTTAGGGAAATTTAACCAAGAATAATTTATAATTTTATAATTTATAAAATGATTAAATTCTAGTTAAAATTATTAAATTCAAAGTCACCATGTTTGTATTGAGGATTCCAAAGTCGTTGCGAAAGTAGATTACTTCCACCATAGGAAA
This sequence comes from Pinus albicaulis, assembly GCA_034641835.2. Classification (NCBI taxonomy): domain Eukaryota; kingdom Viridiplantae; phylum Streptophyta; class Pinopsida; order Pinales; family Pinaceae; genus Pinus; species Pinus albicaulis. The sequence continues at coordinate 1,383,243,330 of CM076581.1, forward strand.
TTAAGGGAAGTGATCGAAATTGAACGACATGCTAAGAATCTCAACCGTGATGATGGTTGGAAAATAAGTAAGAGCCGGACCCCGGCTCTCACTAGGTAGTTTTTTTTTTTCACCTAATTAATTCCTTTATTATATATTTTTACCTAATTAATTCATTAATTTTATTTATTCATTTATTTATTTATTTTATTCATTCAAAAAAATTTCCCCTCCCTATTTTGTATTATATTTAATTTATAACAAACTTATTTTAATTTATTTATTCTTAAAAAAATTAATTCTCAACTAACTAACTTTCTAACATCTAGCTAGGCTTAATATTATAATTTTATATATTTTTCATTTATTTACTTATTTATTTATTTTTATTTTTATTTTATTTATTTGTTTATTTTATTTTTTATTCATTTTTTATTATTTTTTATTAACTTGTAATATTATCTCTTAAATACTTAAAATTTTAAGATTTACCCTCCCCTTCTTCGCTTATAACAACTAGAATTTAATCATTTTATTAAATTATCAAATTCTAAATTATTCTTAGTTAACTTTCCCTAAAAATCTTAAAAACTATTAATATTTTATCCTATTAACTAACTAGTCAAATAACGGCTAGTTTCAACAGCTATTTCTGGGCAATGATGCATCCCTACTATTTATTCAATGTGATATGTTTCTTTCTTCACCTTTTCCTGAGGATGAACCACATTAGATGGTTTGAAACGTCGACCTAATCCTAATGATGTGATTAATCCGAAAGACATTTATCTACATTATGGATCACAAAAGTCTTATATCTAACAGTAATAGAGGAGTGGAAGAAAAATGTAATTACTCTAATGGAATCTTTGTACACAGTTTAAGAACATGAATAGATACTTGTGCTTATCCTCGACATTTTAGTAGAGGAAATACTTGCATTAAATTTTTTGTTCTGTGTAATAACAAGGCATAATGTCATTATAGTAATGAAAAACCTTGAACTTGTTATCTCTCAAATCTGCATTCAATGTGTGCAAATACCCAACCACAAAATGCAATCTCAAGGGAACAAAGAGTGGGGTCGTTATCACCTTTCCAACCCTCTTTTTCACTTTAAATTGACTCTTCTCCAACCAAGGGGGGCTTTCCTAAAGTAGGATTAGTAAATCTTTAGGATATGACAACTCAAGATAAAATGAAGAGTGGATTTATTAAAACAAGTGTTTTACTAAGGAAAAATGAGAATACGATGGTATATCAAGCCTAGACCTTATCCATTAGGAATGGATTTAAGGGATCAAATTATGAGCGATGTTTTTACATATGATTCAAGCATGAAATAGATTAAATGAACAGACTACAATCCTCCTTAATTTGTTAAGACAACATGTGAAATACACTTGGAGAACATGGTGAAAGAGAACATCTAAAGATATCTTGTAGGTGTGTTTATCAAATGAAAGTGGTAAATTATAGCAAACTTGAATTAGGAACTTTGATCATTACAGTTACTTTTCCTTATATAAAAATAAAATGCAATTAAACGATAGTGAACCACCATGCAAATACTTCTAATGTTTAAGTTGCAACTACTCAAATGAAGAAGAAAGCACCAACCTTGCTATGCATTAGCCCTTTAAAACATATCTTCTGGCAAGTATTTCCATCATTGACATCTAAAAATTGAATCCCAATTCGCCCGCCCCATACAATAGATACCTTATCTCTTGCATTACCTTTTATACCTACAACCAAGCTAAAACGAGGAAATCTCCAAATCAAACCATGCAAGTGGGGGAGAGAGAAAATCCTTATATAGGTTTTATCTCAGTTCTCTTCTACAATAAAATTTTATTTTATTTATTTTAGTTCCAAAGAAAATTACTAGAAAATACTAAAATTATTTACAATATAAACCCAAGTAGATTAATTAGGTCCAAAATTCCCATAGAAAATACTATATTAAAGCTTCTAAATGAATTTGATGGTGCATGTCATCTTCATCAAGCTTCTAACTCATGCAAGGTACCACTTGTCTCCTACATGTGCAAGGATTCTCTTGAACAACAACCATTTAAAATGCAAATTCAAAATAGTAGGGTGAATTTCAAAAAATCGTGTGAAAAAATCAAGCATAAAACTCCAATGATGAGGGAAATGTCAAAAATATGTATGTGAGAATCAAATGTCTTGACTAGGGCACTTTTATAGAATCCCCTTGACCATATGTAATACAAAATGTCCTCCTTAAGCTTGTGCACCTAGGAACTTGTGCTTTTTTTCCATATTAAGTTCATCACCATAATAAAATATTCCATGCACACATGTGAAATTGGAAAGAGAGATTAATGCACCCTTGATATTTGTGCACTTTGACCAAGTCAACCATGAAGAAGCCAACAAAGAAATTTATCCTTATAAGTTGTGAAAATGGGTCCACATCAAATTCATCTCATTTCCTTTAATAATGTGCAGGTGGACCTCCTTTCTGTTGAATTTTGTAGATATGGTTGGTCTTCATAATTGATATTTTAGCACAAGTTGTAATATAAAATGTGAGACATGTTCTTCATGTCATTGGAAAAGTAAAAATATAAGACATGTTCTTCATGTTGGTCACAAAAGAGAAACAAATTGAATTTATAAAGGTTAAATGTTTGGTTCCAAATGACAAGTCATCCCTCCAAATTATGAAGATGGCCCCAATGAAGGGACACACCCATTCAAGATCTTGAAATGCCTAAATATAGCCCATTCACTCTCCTCAACAAAGTAAGAATTAAATATGAGGTGAATTTTGGACCATCTGAGGCAAAGAAAAAGATGGATCTATAGCAGAGCCTATAGGGCGGATTTGAGGCAAAGATTAGGGTAGATATGAGGCAAAGAATAGGATGAATATGAGGCAGAGTAAAGGTTGAATCTGAGATAAAGATCTGAGCCAGAATTTTTGGACATATCATGAGCAGCAGGACTGAGATTCTTGGGGATAGTAGGAGGCTAAAATTTGACCCTAGAATATCAAATCAGACTGAGGGTATTGGGAAGATTTGTGACTTTTCATGAGCGTTGGTTGACCATGTTTGACTAAGGCTACATTTTCGATCAATTTGACTTTCTATTTGACTAGAATAATTATGTGTATCTCTGTTGAACTGAATAATTTCTCGAAGGAAAAAGGTTGTTGTGTTTTCCCCCGTGTGTTTTTCCCCAATGTAAATTCTTGTGTCTCTTGTTTGATTGTATCTTTTTTATCCTATTGGCATTTTGTTTATATTGTTGAGATCTTATATGTAATTGATTTATGATTTGAATGCAAGAACAGATTAACCTAATAAATCATAAGAAGTAATTAGTATTTAGAAGATCCTATGAAAAATCAATGCTTTGACCAAGTCAAACTAGCTACTTGCCACTTTACCATGTGTGAAAGGTGTGAACAAGCTCATGCATAGTGTAAATGGAATATTCTAGTGGGGTGCATCATCTAGTTGCTAGAAAGTATGTATATGTTTGATTGGGCGAGTTGATGAGATGGATAGATGAATGGGTGGTCAAAAACCATAGGGTGCATGCTCAAATAATTCTTTAGTGAACTCAAGGTTCAATAACCTCCTCAAGATGTGTGCTAAAGAGTTAGGATGCTAAAATAGTATATTTTTGCATAAACAAACAAGGTGGATATTAGGAAAAATATTTTTTTATTCTATTTTAGGAATTTTCCTCAGCATGTTTTCAAGTTCTAACCTCATGTTATGTACCACACACACACACACACACACGTATATATATATATATATATATATATATATATATATATATATATATATATATATATATATATATATGTTTTGTAATGATAAGTTAGCAATAAAAGTTAGTGAATAAGCCTTAATAAAAGGTTATAACATTGGATTATTAATAAGATAATAATAAAGCACTCAACCAAATATTTTATAACTCAATTAAACTATCATAAACCAATTAGGTGTGCTGACATTGCAAAAATTGGAATTATGAGAAACAAGGGATTTATATGGTTTAAAACATAGGAAATTATAGGAAAAATATGTCACACACCATCTAGGAGATAGAATAAGGTGACATGGAAGTGTTGTGAATTTTACCAATGTGAAAGGTAGAGATTTGATGTGATACACAAACTACTTGGGTAGAATGACACAATGTGCTAAGAATGTAAGAGTGAAATAGGTTCCACCTAGGAAAAAAGGTGAAGATAGGCTATGACAAATAAATTACCTAGGTGAAATTATGAAAATTTTATTGAACATGAATGAAAATAGGAAAACACTAGGAAAGTACACCATCATTCTAGAGGAGACTCACAAATAAGACATGAACTTACCATGCAACACAAAGTGAAAGAAGTGACTATAACATGATTAGGTGACCATCTTAAAATGATTCCATGAAGAGCATGATGTAGAATTGAAGTAACTTCTGCCAACATTCCAACCTTTGGAAGGCTAAAATCATCAAAATGTCATGCAAAAAATCTTAATCGTGTGTTCAAAATCACATGTGCAATATATGTGGTAATAAATCCCACATGGCAAGCTTGAACCTTTAAGCTTGTTAGAAAGAGATGTGACATTTGGTAATCATTGGGAATACACTCACCTTCTATATAAGTATGGAATATTCAAGGTTGATTAGAACAAAGAAAATAACAAATTAGAATATTACATGACAAACACATGATAGACATGGCAAATTTACCACAGATTCTAAGAAGAGCTTAGAGCTTGTGGTTCATATTCAACCAATTTTATAGACACTTTGATATTTATTTAAATGCCCCAGGTTCTGTGAGGAATAAATTTCCTTTGTTTTCACAAAATTAAGAAAATAATGCCTTAAGCTAAGTCATTTTTGCATATTCCATTTTACAATTCGATCTAATTCATATTGTGGCATCCATTGTTGCAAAATGTCCACATGCGAGTAATAGTGAAAGGAGCATATATTTTCTTCTTTGAAGGACCAAGGTGTAAATATATGGATGCTTCAATATTATCAACCAAAACAACTTATGTTCCTTGATGCTTACTACACCAACCTATATCCATCTTAACTTTGGATCTATCAAGCGTTGAGAGGGATCAAATCTCTAGAGCTGCAAACCTCTTTTTTGAGTGCAAAACTTGAGGAAAGGTTTGCACCTCGAAATTTTTATCCCTCTCACTGCTTGATAGATCCAGAGCTAAGATGGATCTAGGTTGGTTTTAGTCATGTGCAGCGAAGGAAAATCTATCGAAGATATGATTAATTCTATCAAAAATATGTAAATGTGCCTAAAATTAATATAATCATTTTAAATATGCTAAACATGTCTTAGATTAACCTCGTCATTTTAATTTTAAATTTTTTTAGTTACCTTAGTTTGCTGATGATCTAAATTGGATCATTATAATTCTTTTCATCCATCTCGATGCATTTGGAGTGGAAAAAGTGGAGGAATCAACTCACGGGACCATTTTTACTAGTGGGACCCAGTTTGGCGAAAGGGGGTCTTAAACCTTTCGAGAGTGTTTTTAGACTTTAAACTACGTTTTTTGGGGGGTAAAAGGTTTCCCATTATTTTCACACCTTTTCATGCTATTATACACATAGATAGCTTCCCAATGACGCAAGAATCACGTCAATCAGAGTCTGTATGCAAAATTTATGCCACTTAGAAGTTGACCTTCATGTTTTCACACCTATAGTTCAGGAGGATGACACATCAACCCCCATTATTCATGGAAAAGGGGATAGCCACGTATTTGTGATGTAAAATACTCTAGAAGACGAAGATACATTCCATTCTTTCGACGAGAATTTGGTTCCATAGTTGAGAAAATACAATGATCCAGGTGGCTCTAGAGACACACAAAGGACAAAGAGGGCTTATGAAAGCTCAAAAATCAAAGTTATAGAAATGTGACAAACTCAGTTTCAGGTTGAATATATCGTTGTCCTGATCGCAGTGGTGTGAACATTTCATCAGACCGAGCTCGTATGTTAAAATTAGAGCTAGTCAAAGTTTTTGGGTTGAATTGATGATGTGGCAGGTTAAGGAGGCAACAATTTGGAAGTTTCCCAGTGACCGGATTCCAGCCAGTTCCAGCAAAACTCTAGGAAAATTTGTGGGGTCGTTAAAAAGACTCCTTTGATCAAAAATCATTGAAATTAAAATTGTATTATTTTTATTGAGAAAAAAATATAAAAAAATAGGGGTGGGTCATGACCCCTATCCCTATCCCAACAGTTAAACAATAAAATATTAAAAAAATATCGGCGGGTTCAGCGGCCATGACCCCACTGCCCCAACCATCCAATGGATTGTTACAATATATATACATATTGGGTGGGGTGATCTGAAAGGACTGTATTAGATTGTTGTGTTAAGAGTCTTTACAGTTAACAAACATGTGCATACTTGTCTCCATTTGTTTGCTTAAGTATTGAGGATTTTACCCATGAAATTTAGATGAATTTGTGAATTAGAAGCATGAAAATAAGAGTAAATAACACTGAACAACAGTGTATAACAGAGAAATAAAACCACACATAACATTTACACAGCAGGCGTGATGAAGCAGTTCACCCCTCCTGGGTTACATCTGTTGGTCTAGCTCCCAATGGCATGTCCATCTTTCATTATGCTCAAAATTTTGCAAATACATGTGTTTACATGCCTCTACTGGTTATTTTCTCTACACCAATGGCTCCACAAAGCTCCAAATAGTCTAGAATGACTTTCCATTCACTCCCATTGGGCGAAAATTGACCCTCCAAGTCATTTTCCCAATAACTCCTAGAAAACCTCCACTAACTGTGGAAAAATCCACCTAACTGTGGTTACATTTGGCCAAAGTCCAAAACTTTTGGGGCGCGTTATGTTTTACTACCAGTTTAAACCATTAATCTTAATCGTTATGGGTATGGGTGGCCACATGCCAACCCCCAAACCCACGGTGGTATTAGATATTGGAGCAGAACACATGCAAAAATTGTGGTAGAGTCAGAGTTAACTCCGCGTTATCGTAACGGTCGGAGACACCATTAGAACGAATTTTCATGTGACAAGTGTTAATGCAATGGTTTTGGAAACTTTATTGACGGAGTTAAGTTTAATGCTATGGTTTGATTTCAGTGATATGTGACCTCAACTCTCGGACCACCGACAGGTTGGGACCACTGGCGCTCCCAACCTTCATATACTATTCTTTAAGACTTTAAATATTGTTTAGGATCTATAATTTTTAAGTCACACGTTGTAGTGGAGTTGGTGGAGACCTTTGTCCGCAGGCCAGAGGTCGCGGGGTCGAACCCCCCAGACCTCATAAAAATTTTAATACACTGTACAGGGGACATGTGGCATCCTTAGGGCTGGCCACATGTTACCCATCCATTGGCTTAAAATAAATAAGTTACATTCCACCAACCAAACACATAGCACCACTTGTCAGTCTCTGACTAGCTTGGAGAGCAAGGAATATTCTTAGGAATATTCCTTTTTTGGCTGACTGTGCACCCTTATTCTGACTGGGCATCCTAGTCAAACCTATCGCAAAATTTAGTTATTTGGGAAATCGATCAGAACGTGATATATCCCTCATATGACATTGATTTTTTGAACCATTCATGGCACCAGAATTAGGAATATGAGATCTACCCGGTCACTTAGGTTCGACACAATTTCAAGAACTTTTAATTTTGAGAAAAAATTATGAAGTCCTGATCACACCTCCCCATTGGGAAGCTTTTGGACCCCAAAATACTTTGATTACCTATTCATTTGATGAGGGTACAACCCCCTCAACTTTCCAACTTCCATCCAATTTTCCTTGCTTGGCTTATTGCCTTTGATCCCAACTCAAAGGTAGTCAACACTTCCCCTCTTAGATGCTCTTGTCCTCCCGTCAAGAATTGTATCTTCCTTGAGCTCATCCAAAAATTCTGGTGAGAAATCTTCAATAGAAGGCAGCTGAACATCACTTCCTTGATCATCGATCAAAGGTGGCTCATACAAACGTAAGTTTTCAATGTTAACAATTGAATACATTTTCATATGAAGGCAATTCAAGTTGAAATGCATTGTTACCAACTTGCGTTATGATCTTGAATGGACCATAGTGAATGGGTTTGAGCTTTTTACCTTACCCTTTCATCCTTTCTTTGCTTATGTGCAACCATACCTCATCTCCTTCTTGAAACTTGTGATCAACTCTATGTTTGTCATGCATCTCCTTGTATTTGTTTTGACTTTTCTCAATTTTTTCTTGAACTTGTTGATATATGATCTGAATTTTCTCAATGAACTTTCAAGCCTTGTCAATATTACTATGCCCATCAATGCAACATCCTTCTCAAAGATGAAGTATAATGGTGATTTTGGAAAATACCCAAAGCATACTTCAAAAGGTGATGTATTTGTAGAAGAGTGCTTTGCCCAGTTGTAAGCATGTTGATTGTAATGTAGTTGCTCATCCCACAACTTAGGATGTTTGCTGCAATATCCTCTCAATAGATGCACAACGGTTCTATTCACCACCTCGGTTTGGCCCAGTTTGTGGATGAAAAGAAGTACTCTTTTTCAACTCTTTGTCCATCATTCTCCAAAGATTGGACCAAAAATTCCCAATGAACCTGGAATCCTTGTCACTAACAATAGAAGTGGGCAATCCATAATGAACCCATACATGTTGAAAATAAAGTTCAGTAGTTTTTTCAACAGTAATGGTTTTCTTACATGGCATAAGTATACACATTTTACTGAATCTATCCACAATTACATAAATATAATCATGATGTTTTCTTGACATAGGTATACCTTCAACAAAGTCCATAGAGACACTCTCCCATGGCCTTGATGGTACCGGTAGTGGCGTGTACAACCCAAGCTTCCTATTACTAGCCTTGCTTGTTGCACACATAGAACAACCTCTTATAAAACGTGACACACTATCTATCATGCAAGGCCAATAGCAATACCTCTATAGATGTGCCATTGTTTTGCTTACCCCAAAGTGTTCAGCAATAAGAGATGAATGAGCCTCTATCATGACACTTAGCCTCTCTCCTTGTGGTATACATAGTTTTCCAAAATGAAACAAAATTTTTTTATGCATGTGATAATCATTTTCTTCAACTTGATTCCCTTCACTCAAACTAGCATACATATCTTGAAAATAAACATCATGTGCATATTGTTCTATGTAACTCTCATGTACAATAGAATCATTTTCAAGTAAAGTAGAAGCACTTATAATCGGTCTTGGAAGCATATCAACAACTTTATTGAAAATACCTTTCTTGTACCATATAACCAAGTGAAATTGTTGAAGAAATCCCATCCACCTAAAATGTCGTGATTGCTACAATTTTGTTTGCGATTGCAAGTACTGTAATGGTAGGTGATTGGTATGTATAATCGTATCTTTACCCATCAAGTAGTGTTGCCACTTCTTGACTCTGTGTACCAACACATACAGCTCTTTGTCATATGTAGGATAATTAGTTACAACACCATTAAATGTTTTAGAATGAAAAGTGATAGGCTTACCATGCTGCAAAAGAACTGTGCCCATGGCATAATCACTATCATCAGTTTGTATCTCGAATGGTTGTCTCAAATTCGGTAATGCAAGGACTGGAGCTGAACAGATCATGTCTTTTAAAGCTTCGAAAGCTTGTTGTTGTTTTCCTCCCCATTGGAAGCCTTTCTTCACACTTTTCATTGCATGCATAGGAGTTGCGATGGCAAAAAAGTTAGCAATAAAATTTCTCCAATACTGAGCTGCACCTAAGAAAATTCTTACCTTGGTTACTGTTTTTGGAGTGGACCAATTCACAATGGCTTCCACTTTAGAGGGGTCGATTCTCAATTCGCCTTCTCCTACAATGTGTCCCAAATAAACCAAAGAAGTCTTTCCAAACTCACACTTTGACATCTTAAGAAATAATTTCTCTTTCTTCAAAACATCAAGCACCCTATTCACATGCAAGACATGTTCTTCTCTTGTTTTGCTGAAAATCAATATGTCATCTAAATACACAATCACAAATTCGTCAAGAAATGGATGCAAAACACTATCCATAACACGCATGAAAGTCGTTGGTGCATTGCACAAACAAAATGGCATAATCAACCACTCAAAGAGTCCTTGTTTGGTTTTGAATGCATTTTTCCATATATCACTTTCTACAATTCTTACTTGATAATATCCACTTCATAATTATAACTTAGTGAAACAAATTTATTCTTTCAGCTGATCACTCAAAGCATATATCCTTGGGAGTGGGTATCGATTATTTACCGTTATCCTATTCAAAGCTCTGAAGTCTACACACATGCGCCAAGTCCCATCTTTCTTCATAATCAATACTATGGGTGAACCGCATGGAAAAGTGCTTGGCCTTATGAGTCCTTTGTCCAACATGTCCTTGATTTGCCTCTTTGTTTCAACTTTCTCCATTATTGACATGTGATACATGCCGATGTTTGGAAGAGGACAATCTTGCTGCAACTGAATCTCATGTTGAATCTCCCTTTTTCGAGGAAATCCTGTTGGCTCCTAAAACATCTCATGATGTGCATCAACTACATCATATAAATTTGATTTCAAATTAGGATCACAATCCTCAAATGATTCATGATTAACATCATCTTTAGTCTTAATCATTAGAAGAACAACATTCTTACTTGAATTTACCAGCCTCTTTACCTATCCAACATTTACCATAGCAATATTTCTCTTCTTGCGATGTTCTCTAACAATGTACTCCTTTCCATCTTTGAATAAATGGTATATGTTATCATGGCGATGTAAGATCACTTTCTTGTCATACAAGTAAGGACTGCCCAACACAATACCTATTATGTCAAGCGGAACCACATCTAATTCAACTGTGTCAACAAAATGTGCAGTTATTGCAAATCGCAATATACACTTCTTTGAAACCTATAAATTTGCATCCTTACAAATCCAACCAAGTGGATATGGTTTTGGATGTGGTATGGTCTCAAGATTAAGTTTCTTGACCAAGTCTTCAGAGATTAATTTATCTTGTGACCCACTGTCAAACAATGTGTCAATATTAGTATGTTTGGATATGACCCTCACATGAAACAATTCAATTCTCTCTTCTTCATTTGGAGCATGTATGTGACAGTTTGATGTACTAGTACTGGGTTTAGTTTCAATTTCTTTCCCCTTCAAGTTCTTCAATCCCATGGTTGTAATTTTAGATTCATCACTTGAATCCTCTCCTAAATCATGTTGAGTTGTAGCTACAGTTTTGAACAATGTTTAAAAACCACTTTTTCTCCCTCTTTTTTAATAGATGCATTATTTTTTCTTTTACCTTTTGAGGTCTTCTCTTTGTTTTTACCCTCTTCAGAAATTTTTTTCCCTCTAGCTTCTAGATGTGTGGCCTAAACACATACCTCATCTAGACTTGTGGGGTTAAACATGAGGATAGTGTGTTTTAGGTAGCTATGTAATCCTCCTATGTACTTGAGCAAAGTATCTTGGCTCTGCAAATCTACCCCTAGTAAGAGAGCTCTTCTTATAAACTCTTGGGTGTATTCTTGCATGTTCTGTCCTTTCAATTGTCTAAAGTTTTGCCAGTTCATTATGGCTTTCTACATATGAGCTAATGGATAAAACTGCCATTTTATTGCAAAAATGAAATCAGTCCATGATTGAATAATCTTACCATGCTTCTTGATCTCCTCCTTTGTCTTGGCTTCCCACCAAACAATGTTGCACCTTCCATTCTCAATGAAGCTAATTGGATTTTGGTATCATCATAATGAAGGCTCTGGATTCTCAAATAGAAATCCAATTGCCTAATCCAATTATCAATATTTTATGCATTGACTTCACCATTAAACATTGGAAATTCAAACTTAACATCAAGTTTTAGAAAAGGAGTTTTACCATTGTTCTTTGACTTGTGTGACTAATGTATTGAAAATGAAGTAGAGGATGATGATGATGAGGGTGAGGATGGTGACTTTCCACTGCCTCCATTTCCTCTATTTCCCTTCTTTGACTTATCATCATCATTGTGACCTCCTGATGATCCCTGTCCTTCCTTGTGAAGTTTGGATCCTTCTTCTTCCAATTTCTCATTCATTTCTTGATAAAGGATTCTCACCATCTCATTCATGTCAAGGAATTCTTTCCTGAACACTCTTTCTTCCTCTTTGGGATCCACTTCTTCATGGATTTCTTCTTCCTGTGAAGGCATTCTTAATGCTGCTTCTGCTTCCTTAGGAGGTGAACTAGGTGGTGAAGATTGTGGCAATATTGCTCTCCTTTATTGTGGCTCACTTTGAGACCCTCTTGCTTCCACCAATTTTCCTTCTCCTCTCTAGTGAAAACTTGCAAACAGTTAGAAAAATATTTGCACACAACAACACCAGAGAATAAACTCTAGCTCTGATACAAACCTGATATGGAAGGACTGTATTAGATTGTTGTGCTAAGTGTCTTTACAATTAATAAACATGTGCATACTTGTCTCCATTTGTTTTCTTAAGTATTGAGGATATTACCCATGAAATTTAGATGAATTTTTGAATTAGAAGCATGAAAATAAGAGAAAATAACACTGAACAATAGTGTATAACAGAGAAATAAAACCACACATAACATTTACACAGCAGTCATGATGAAGTGGTTCAACCCTTCTGGGCTACATCTGCTGGTCTAGCTCCCAATGGCATGTCCATCTTTCATTATGCTCAAATTTTTGCAAATACATGTGTTTAAAAGCCTCTAATGGTTGTTTTCTCTGGACCAATGGCTTCAGAATTCACCAATTATTCTAGAATGGCTTTCCATTCATTCCCATTGGGAGAAAATTGACCCTCCAAGTCATTTACCCAATAAATCCTAGAAAACCTCCAAGTGTTTTACTGCCAGTTTAAACCATTAAGCTTAACCATTATGCGTAGGGGGTGGCCACATGCCAACCCCCAAACACGCGGTGGCATTAAATATTGGAGCGGAACCCATGCGAAAACTATGGTAGAGTCGAAGTTTAACTCAGAGTTAACTTCGCATTATCGTAATGGTCGGAGTCACCTTTAGAATGAACTCGCCATGTGACAAGTGTTAATGTAACGGTTGTGGAAACGTCGTTGACAAAGTTAAGTTTAATGTTGCAGTTTGATTTCAGTGATAGGTGACCTCAACTCTCAAAACACTCCCAACCCCCATATACCAATCTTTAAGACTTTAAATATTGTCAAGGATCTATAGTTGTTAAGTCACATGTTGTAGTGGAGTTGGTGGAGAACTTTACGTGGAGGCCGAAGGTCGTGGGGTCGAACCCCCCAGACCTCATAAAAATTTTAATTCGTTGTACAATGGACACGTGGTGACCTCAGGGCTAGCCACGTGTCACCCATCCATTAGCTTAAAATAAATAATGTACATTCCACCAACCAAACACATAGTGCCACTTGTCAGTCTCTGACTGGCTTGGAGAAAAAGGGATATTCCTTTTTTGCTGATTGTGCACCCTAATGCTGACTGGAAATCCTAGTCAAACCTGTCGCAAAATTTAGCTATTTGGGAAATCAATCAGAACATGATATCTCCCTCATTCGACATCAGTTTTTCAAACCGTTCATAGCGTCGGAATCAGGAAGACGAGATCTACATGGTCACTTAGGTTTGACATTGTTCCAAGAAATTTTAATTTTGAGCAAAATTTGTGAACTTCTAATCATGGGGTGGAGGCTGTCACCCTTGCTACCCCCCTCCATACTCCTTGTATGCCATCGGAAATGGAGGGGCAGGTCGACCCCCCCCCCACCCCCCCTACACTATTTTAAAAATGCGATGTAACAAAAAGGAAGGGCGGTTCTTAATCCCTCGACCCCTCCTCCACCATTCGTGGATCTTAACTGATATGCCAACCGACGGAATTTGTAAGGTCTACCTAGCACTTGATATTTAAACACTCAATCTGGATATGCGCCCAGTCAGAATAGGAGTGACACAGAGATCGAGGCAAGCAGCGAAACCCTGAGCCTTTTCAGGAGTAGGTGGAACCATGATTTGAGCTCAACTTTCAGAGGGGCCAAATTTTCCCAGTGTCCAAATTGGACAAATTTTATATGGATTCTACACCTCTTGGCGACGGTATTCTGATGGTGCTATCCGTTTCTGCAACAGAGGTCTCTATTTTTCAACCACTTTTCAGCTTGGAGGTATAAGGGTGTAATTTTACATCAATGCTTGTACTTTCATTTTATTTCCACTTAATTAAAGTGGGCCTCCCCACCGATTGAGAAGGGCCTGAAGATGTAGTTCCTCCTGGATGAACTTAGTTATAAATTTCTTGTCTTCTTTTCATGAATTCACGTGCTTCTCTCTTCTTATGTTCATGCCTTTTAAGTTTCATGGTTAAGATGCAATTTACATGTAATTATTTATTCCATCTCGAAGCTAAATATCTTGGATCAACTAGTGGTATCAGAGCAGGCCTTCATAGATGTGAATTGCATGTTTGTATGCTAACCAGAAACAAGCTACAAAAGATGAAGGGAAAATAAATTATTTTGATCCTGGAGCAGGACGTGCGCATCGAAGAAGAACCAAGGATGATGATTCTAGAAATGAGGAGGAGCTAAATTTCCGCAAAACATTCTACACAATGGAAAATCTAGTCGAGAAGTTGTTCTCAAGGCTTGAGAAACTAGAAAGTGCAAGGGAAAATTCTCTAGAAGGACAAGTTTCAGTGCATAGAGATGATGGAGGGGATACACCTCCTTCTCCTTTCGCGAGTGGAAGTTCCTCTTCTTCTTCTCACCATCATCATAGGAATTCAGGAAATGCATCTAAGAAACCTTTCTTTAAATTAGATGTCAAATTTTATTTTCCCACGTATAGTGGTGAAAGTAATGCAAAAAATCTTAACAACTGGATTAGGTAGATTGAGGTCTACTGCAGGATTTAATAGATCAAGGAGGACGAGGCAAAGATCCAGTTGGCTTCTCTTCGGCTATACGACATCGCTCTTGTCTGGTGGGAGAGAAAATTGTAAGGCAGCAAAAATTTGGGTAACCTTCTCTCCTCATGGTCAAATTTTGTTTTTGCATTGAGAAACCAATTTTACCCTTCAGGATATAAGAAAAAGGCATTAATGGAATGGAAACACCTAAGGCAAGGCAAAGGTCAAAATGTACAAGACTTCACTGAAGAATTTAGAAAGCAAGCATTGAATTTGGACACTCCATTAGATTCACCAATGATTGTAACCAAGTATATTGGTTCTCTGCATAATTATATAAGACATTCATTATTATTGTTTGAGCCTCTTAACATTGATGAGGCTAGTGTGAAGGCCATGCATCTAGAAATTAGGGGAACGCATGAACAAAATGACTACCCAAAAAGAACTGCAGCAGCCAAGAGAAGGGGATAAAATCCTCTTGTACACATGTGATAAAGAGGGACATGACGAAGAAAGTTGCTGGAAGTTTCACCTTGAATTGAGACCTGAGAAGAATGACAAAAAGGGGAAGCAGAAGGCCGCTACCACCATGAAACATAACCAAGATTATGAATTAGAGGAAGATGAGAAGGTCACAACTACAGAATTTTCACGAGGTAGACCAATTGACTTGGAGTCTGATTCCAACGATAATATGAAGCTTGCATCCTTTCAGATCACAGCAGGAGGACCCATAGAATTGGGTTCCAATTCTGGCGATGAAACAAAAATTTCAATAGACATCATACCAAAGATGAAAATGACACTCACTGTGGTAAGGCTCCAAGAACTTGAGGAGATCAACCAATGCATCCAAGTAGAGAATATTGAGCTAAGGAGGCTCCTACAGGAAAAAAATGAAGAAAAACAAAGGTTACTACACCAGTTACAATCTAGGATGTGGCCTTGGAAAAGTTGCGACATAACCAATCCAAGGTAAGAAGAAACCCTTCAATTTCATGTACTTTCATGATGATGATTTCGCTTCTTTTGAAGAACATGCTATAGGAATCGGGTCCAAACTGCTAAAGAAATGGGATATTAGGGGAAGGGCCTCGGCATCAATAGACAAGGCATCATAAACCCCATCAAAGTAGAGGAATTTCCTCATCATGTAGGACTCGGATATGTCAGGAAGGAAGTTGGGGAATGCTCCAAAACAACTAGTGACCCACCAACAACTGATGATGAGAGAACCTCCTCATATTTTAGCGATAATGAGGGATCCATGAGCAGTTATTAGAGGCACATTAGGAGGAGGTGTTCCAAGACGATCTGGAAAGTATGGAAGAAGAAGAATCATGGAAACAAGGATGAACATCATAAATATGCAAGTCAAACACATCAGGACCAAAAATCACCCATGAAGAATCCAATCCTCGAAGCTATTCCACAAACAAATCCACCACAAGGAGATGACCCATTTACTTTATTAAGTAAAAGATGTTTTTTTTAGAGGCATTATTTGTTATGGCCACAGTTTGTAAATCATGCGTTGCGAATAAATGTGAAAGTGATGATGTGTTTTCCATCGCTTCAAAATGAAACAATGACGTTTTAGCCTTTTCTTATGAATAGTTGAGGTATTGGTTTTCATTATGTAATCCTTGACCAATGAGTGTATGCTATAAACTCTTGGCAAGTGAGGCGTTGTTGAGTCATGTGTGGTTTGTACATGGTTGCAAATGATGTACTAGATTTTTGTGTAGGTTATTGGAAGTGTGGTTTGGAAAGGACACAAGTAGTGTGTTGGGCATGTTAATGCTTTTGGTGGTCCAAAACCTCCTCAGTGGGGAGGATTGATCCAAGTGGCTCCAGAGACACACAAAGGACAAAGAGGGCTTATGAAATCTCAAAATGCAAAGTGTTAGAAACTTGACAAACATAGTTTCAGGTTGAATATCTTGTCTTCCTGATCGCAGCAATGCGAACGGTTCGTCAAACTGAGCTCGTATGTGAATGTTAGAGCTGTTCAAAGTTTTTGGGTTGAATTAATGATGTGGCAGGTTAAGGAGGCAGAAATTTGGAAGTTTCCCGGCGACTGGATTCTGGCCAGTTCTAGCCAAACTCCGGGCAAATTTGTGGGGTCGTTGAAAAGACTCCTTCGGTAAAAAATCGTTGAAATTAAAAATGTATTATTATTATTAAAAATAACAAAAAAAATATAAAAAATAGGGGTGGGCCATGACCCCCGCCTCTATCCAAACGATTAAACAATAAAATATTAAAAAATATCAGTGGGTTTGGTGGCCATGACCCTGCCGCGCCAACCATCCAACAAATTGTTACAATATATATACATATTGGGTGGGGCACGGGCTGTCACCCCTTCCGCCCCCCTCCATACTCCTTGTATGCCAGTGGAAACAGAGGGGTGAGCTACCTAATGCGGGTCTGCCCCACCCCCCCCCCTCCCTCCCCCCTCACATTATTTTAAAAGTGTGATGTAACAAAAAGGAGGGGCATGACTTGATCCCCCGACCCCTCCTCCACCATTCGTGGATATTAACCGATATGCCAACTGACGAAATTTGTAAGGTTCGTCCAGCATTTGATATTTAAACCCTCAGTCCGCATATGCGCTCAGGCAGACTAGGAGTGGCACAGAGATCAAGGCAGGTAGCAGAACTGATGCAGGAGCATTAAGGCAGATTCAGCAATGTGACAAGTTGGTCACATGTTATGGCTTGGGAAGAGGACTAGCAGTCCTAATAATTTTAAGACTTTACTTTTAAAGTTTTTTTTTTTTTTTTTTTAATTTAATTTGGGCTAACACAACCATTGTAATATGTAGGTTAAAACAATAGTTAGATTAGGATTAGTTAGGCATTTAGTTGAATAAACTATTTTGAAACTGAATAACAGTTTCTCAACCATATGGGGATTTTGGGAAAGGAATAAAATGAAACTAAATCCACCATTGTGGGGTTCTGCCTTCCATAGAGAGAAAGAGAGAATGATAGGGAAATATGTGTGAGAAAGGGTTGAACAGAGAGTAGGAAAAAATGTAAAAACCAACCATCCTAGGGCTCGGTTCTGTGTATTTTTATTTATAAATAAATTCCAAGTGTTTTGGATTGTGATCGGGCTCTCTGTTTCAACCCATTGATTTTATTTCCCTATCGAATCAAATATTGCATTTATGATTTTTGTATATGCGTATTGTATTTTTTTTAATGCACAAACAGATTGAGTGCGAGGATGCAGTTCCTGAGAAACTCGTATAGACAAAGTTATGGTAGAGACCGAGGGATAAGAGATGAAGAACAAGCTCAGAAGGGAATCTACGCATTTTCAGACTACAGAAAGCTCAGGGGTGGTAGCATTGAACAATTCTGAACAAAGTCGGAAGGATAGAGAAGGAATAGCATGGAGGAATCCGTAATGCAAAGCGACGATAGCTGAAAGAGGAGAAATTGGCTAAAGACAGAATTACTTAGAAGAATTCTGAGAGAGTAATCTACGGCGAGTATTGAATCACAGCGTCGAAGGTTTAAGGATTGACGTCAGAGATTAGAGCAGGAAAAAGAGGCGAAGAAGATCCAAGACTGTTGAATGAACAACTACAATTGAATCACAGATCCAAAGTGGGCGCGTGTCGGCAGGGCACAGTTTAACATCGGCGATTGGATTATTTAAGATTTAAGGATTTCGCAAGGTGAGAAAGGTAACTTGCGATGCGATGAAGTAAGAACGGGAGGATGCGATGTGATGAGAGGGAGCCACGTGTTGGCTTTGCGCAATAACGCACTTCGTAAATCATAGCAGATATCATTAAAGAGTCGCAAGGTAAGTTGTCTGCAACGCGATGCGGTAAGGTTTGATATGTGCGATGCGATGAGGGGAGGCTACGTGTCAGCATGGCACAAAAGCCCACTTTGCAAAGTTTTGAGGGTCAGTGTATTTCGGTGAAGAGTTAAGTTTGCGGGCGAATGTTACGATGTGCTATAATTGGTTGTCGAGATGTGGGACCCGAGAGCTCCTATCTCGCGTGTATGAATGTGTTTTGGGTTATGTGCACTATAGTATAAAGGAATTTGTTGATTGTTTTCGTGTATGTATGTTAATAACTTCGATATATGTCAATCCACTATGTATAAGAATATTAGGTGGGTCCTAACCCAGAGTCCACGATTATATGTTAATTTGCAGCTACGACTACATCAATTGGTATCAGAGCAACAAGATCTGAGAGGCGGTGTGAAGGATTTTTAACTAAGCAAAGTTGAGAAATATTTCTCAGTGATTCTAATTGAGTGAACCTTAAGAGGTAATACTGTGGACTGAAGGCTTGTGAAAAAGCATGAGAGCTACAACAACATGGATGAAGTAGTAGCAAAGAAAATAAGGTAAGAATGTTTCGTTTTAGTTTTATTTTGGATTATAGAACTAACAAGTAAATTCTCACACTCAGAAGAAGAGCATAAGGGTTTAATATAGGTAGTAGCAGGAGTGAAGACATCTCAGCAAGAAGATTACAACCTTTAAGGGCAGTGATGAAGGAAGCTAGCAATGGTTTTCTAGGAGGAAGAAGAAGTGTGGTCAGAACCTAATATTTCAACTGAGGTTGAAATATAAGAGGATATTAGTGTTCTCAAGTGTAGATGAGTTGTGAGGTAAGCCTATAAGGAGCATAGAGGAGTGCTCAAGGAGGGTTCTAGATTGAGGACCCGTACTTTCCAAAAGACCAAGCACAAAGGAAGTTTGGTGAGGTAAGTTGTAGTAGGAGGAATTGTTACTGCAGAGGCTAGTGCAACTCATAGAGGGTGAAAGAACTCAAGAAGATGAATATTGAAAGTCATATTAGAGGTTCAAGAGGCAACCACAAAGTGAAGAAGGAAGATGCCAAGGCAAATGGCATGTGGAAGCAGATGACTGATGAATAATATGAGAGAGAACTAGCTGAGATGAGAACTCATCTTTATCTATTGATGGAATTGCTACGAAGGAGTGATGAAGACTAGAGGTGTGGATGATTCACGAGGAAGAAATTGAAATGGCATGGGTTGCAAATGAAGAAGGAGCATGGGTTGAATGCTCAAGAAGAAGAAGCATTACTCAGAGCAGCAGAGTATGAAGGGAAAGTTCTTTCACATGAACTAGAACATAGATTATTTTTTGAAGAAAATGATAATAATACTAACAAGAGGCCTATTGAAGAAATTTCAAGTATGAAGGATGAAGAACAACCATTAGGAATAATCATGAAATATGGAGGGCAGCATGAATCTGTAGTGATCATAACATATGATGAATAAATGCAGTTCCCAGAGGAGATGTCTGATTTCTCAAAGGAGATAGAGGATTTCTTTGAGCATGTGGTTACAAACATTGAAGAGAATGAAGAAGATAAAAGAGGTTTGTTTCAGCTCACAAAGTGGATCAGGATGATTCCACAGAGGGAAGAGGAAGATATGACCACTGATGGTTATCTGAAAGGCTCAAGGAGGAGTCACAATCAGGAGAGAGGAGTCAGCAGAGATGCCAGTAAAATACTAAGCATGGAAAAGCTTGGTGTGGTATCTATAGACAGGCTAATGGAGACAACTTGTATATATGGATTGTTTGTAGTCCATGATGAACAAAGAGGAGTTCATGAAGGAAAGAATACTATGGATACTGATAGTCATAGTAAATGTTTTAAGGGAGATTATGAAAAATCAAGTAAAAATAAACTTGATAGAGAATTAGTTGAGATAAAAGTGCAACTAGAAGTGTTGAGAGAAGTCATATAGGGGAATATGGAACACCAAAGGTATGATTGGGTTCTGCAGAAGAAAAGAGTCAAGTGGAGTCAATTACAGAGCAAGCTGAGATCTGATACAAGAATTCAGCTAGAATAAGAACTCAGAGGAGCTGAGATACAACATAGGATGTGTGTTAAGGAAGAGGTTTGCTTATGTGAACCTGAACAAGGGTCTATTCTTGGTGATAGTAGTAATAAGGATGAAGGTATGAGACCAATTGATGGTTTCATGGATCCTTGGAAGGATGGGAACCAATGAAAAGAGATGATGTTTGAGACAACAAGAGAGGATATGGATCCTTATGGTTTTGAAACAAATGATTATTGTATGTTTACAGGTGAAATAGGTAAAGAAAGACAATTTGTTGATTTTGTCATAAAGGATGAAGGGAGAGGACAAAATCTAAATTTTTTTCAAGAAGAAAATGAGATAGTTGAGTCTCATGTACATGCATATGCACATCTAAGTGAAAGTAATGATTTCCAGCCTACTGTGAAAGCTAAAAACAAGGAGGACTTAGCTTATGATGATGGCCAAGAACAGAAGGAGGAAAAAGATGATATCAAGCATTCATATGTTATGCTTGAGAAAGTTGAAAAGAAGACCAGTGTAGACTTTCTGAGTCCTGAAAGAGACTTAGAACAACAAGAGAAAGATTTGTTGATTGAGTCATTAAATAATACCACCGGGTCTTGTGAGTTTAATGATGACAATTTGAATGTGTTTGCAGGTTGTGTAGAAGACAATCCATCTCTTGGAATTGTCTCAAGTAAAGCTAAAGTTTATCTAGCAAAGCATAATGAAGAAGAAAATTGTCAAGCAAGGTATGATGAAGACCAAATTGAGTTGTTGCAGCAGAAGGAATTTATAAATGCATTATGTAATGAAGGGAGTAACTTTAATGGAGATGAGGCAGTCATGCCTCATGAGATGAAGTTTGTTCTTGATGAGGACAAAGAGGAATTAGCTTGCTTAAATAGCCAAAGGAGGATTGTTGGATGAACATTTAGGACTGCCATAAAAATAGAGAATCGAAATTTTATTATGGTTAAAGATGAAAGGGAGGCAGTTATGTCTCAGACTAATGGAAAGTCAGTCCTAGAAGTGGAAAAGACTGAATTTACTATTAGGTCTAGTCAAGAAGTAGAAGGAAAACAATGGAGTGTTGTCAAGGAAGAGGAAAAGAGTTACGTTGAAACTATAATACAACATACTAAAGAGGTACTTGAAGGAAATCAAGTAGTTAATGAATGGTTGAGTTTCTTGTTGAGATCATTTGAGCAAGAGAAAGAGATTGCAGACAAAAATATTGAACTGTTTCAAACTATAGTTGAAACAGAGATAGATACTAGTTTCCAAAACTTAATCATGTTAATTAGTATACAAGAAATAGTGAATAAATATATTACTGCAGTCAGATAATTAGAAGGCAATTTACCTTTTGACAATAAATTTGAAAACAAGGAAAAGAAGAGGGATGTTTTAGAGGGAAATATCTTCAGAGATATTCAAGAAGTTTGGGTGGCAGCAATTTTCGGAGTAATATTTGCAGCAATATCTAGGACAGAGTGTAGCATAATGTGTTGGCAGAGGTCTGAAAAAAAATATTAGATTATAATAGAATATTGAATTGCGAGAAACCATAGATGAATTATAGGATTTAATGCAACTACCTAAGAGAGTTACAATAAATAAAAAGAATGCAATCCACTGTGGAACTATTTGGAAAGTGAAGAACAGTGAAGGCAGAAGCAGTGGAGCACTATAGTACAAAGTATGGAATCCTGGAAGATTGCAGCTAAAGAATGGTGAAGAAAATGCAGCTTATGAAAAACAACAAAATTGAGTTTGGAATCCTGGAAGATTCAAGAATTGAAGACACATGACCAGGAGGTCATGATTTCTTTTACCTCGGGAGTCTGATGTAGGAGCATTAAGGAAGAGTCAGCAATGTGACAAGCTGGTCACATGTTGTGGCTTGGGAAGAGGACTAGTAGTCCTAATAATTTGAAGACTTTAATTTTAAAGTATTTTGTTTAAAGTTAATTTGGGCTAACACAACCATTGTAATCTGTAGGTTAAAATAATAGTTAGGTTAGGATTAGTTAGGAATTTAGTTGAATAAACTGTTCTGAAACTGAATAACAGTTTCTCAACCATGTGGGGATTTTGGGAAAGGCATAAAACAAAACCAAATCCACCATTGTGGGGTTTTGCCTTCCATAGAGAGAAAGAGAGAACGATAGGGAAATAGGTGTGAGAGAGGGTTGAAAAGAGATTAGGAACAAATGTAAAAACCAACCATCCCAGGGCTCAGTTATGTGTATTTTTCTTTATAAATACATTCCAAATGTTTTGGATTGTGATCGGTTTCTCTGTTTCAACATGATGGTTTTATTTCCCTATCGAATCAAATATTTCACTTATGTGTTATTGTATATGCGTATTGTATTTCTGTTAATGCATAGACATATTGAGTGCAAGGATGCAATTCTTGAGAAACTTGTATAGACAGAGTTATGGTAGAGACTGAGGGATAAGAGATGAAGAAAAATCTCAGGAGGGAATCCACGCATTTGCAGACCACACAAATCTCAGGGGTGGTAGCGTTGAAGAATTCCAAACAAAGTCGGAAGGATAGTGGAGGAGTAGTGTGGAGGAATCTGTAATGCAGAGCGATGATAGCTGAAAGAGGAGAAATCGGCTAAAGACATAATTACTCAGAATAATTTCAAGAGAGTAATCAACTGCGAGGATTGAATCGCAGCGTCGAAAGTTTAAGGATTGATGGCAGAGATTAGAGCGGGCAAAAGAGGCGAAGAAGAGCCAAGATTGTTGAATGAACAGTTGCGATTAAATAGAAGATCCGAAGTGGACACGTGTCGGCAGGGCGTAGTTTTGCATCAGAAATTGGATTATTTAAGAGTTAAGGATTTCGCAAGGTGAACAAGCTAACTTGTGATGCAACGCAGTAAGAAAAGGAGGATGCGATGTGACAAGAGGGAGCCACGTTTCGGCTTTCTGAAATAGCGCACTTCGCAAATCATAGCGGATATCATTAAAGAGTCTCAAGGTAATTTTTCTATGACGTGATGCGGTAAGGTTTGATATGTGAAATGCGATGAGGGGAGGCTACGTGTCAGCATGGTGCGAAAGCGCACTTCGCAATGTTTTGAGGGTCAGTGTATTTCAGTGAAGAGTTAAGTTTGTGAGCGAGTGTTGTGAAGTGCTATGATTGGTTATCGAGATGTGGGACCCGAGAGTTCTAGTCCCGCGTGTATGAATGTGTTTTGGGTTATGTGCACTATAGTATAAAGAACTTTGTTGATCATTTTCGCGTATGTATGTAAATAACTCCAATATATGTCATTCCATTGTGTATAAGAAGATTAGGTGGGTCCTAACCCACAGTCCATAATTATATGTTAATTTGCAGCTATGGCTGCATCAGGAACCCTGAGCCTTTTCAGGGGCAGGTGGAACCATGATTTGAGCTCAACTTTTAGAGGGGCCAAATTTTCCCAGTGTCCAAATTGGACAAATTTTATATGGATTCTACACCTCTCAATGATAGGATTCTGATTTTTCTATCCATTTCTGCAACATAGGTCTCCATTTTTTGACCAATTTTCAACTTGGAGGTATAAGGGTGTAATTTTACATTGATGCTTGTACTTTCATTCTATCTGCCACTTAATGAAAGAGGGCCTCCCCACTAATTGAGCAGGGCTAGGAGACGTAGTCCCTCCTGGACGAACTCCGTTATCAAGTTCTTGTCTTCTTTGCATGAATTTATGTGATTCTCTCTTCTTATGTTCATGCCTTTTAAGTTTCATGGTTAAGATGAAATTTTACATGTAATTCTTTATTCCATCTCGAAGCTAAATATTTTGGATCAGACAGTGAGGAGAGATAGGAGGTAGAGCACACATAGAGGATCTATCCACTGTAGTAGCCCACAGGCCATGGGCATTACTTCTTTGTACCTACAACCATATTTCCATACAAATAAAGAGAGCGAACTGACCTCACCTTCCAGCTGGGTTTTCTCCCAAGAGGGTTTCCCAAAGAGAATATCTTGTGTCTTAGTTGTGTGAGCTTGTTTTATCGTTCTATACTTTTCTTCATAATTTATATTCACATGCATGCACTAATTACAGTTAAATATATAGATCTTAAATTTTAATAAAACTGTAATAGTGTAGGATCTTAGATTTTTAATATAATATTATCAGATTTGTTGCGACGAACTGTCCATTGGAATATCAGCATAAGTTTATGGATAAGTTGAGATGATAAATTTTGTTAATAAATTTAATGATAAAATAAAAATTTTGAATGCAAAGTGACAATAATAGTGTTGAATGATAGAAAATGTGAATTATAATAATGTATTCAATTACAAATAGTTTTCATCGTGATCAATCTCAAACTATTTTCTTCTACTATTCTTAGTGTCACCCTTCTTAGATTTGTCATATTTTCATATCAATTATATGAAAAGGATAGTTGAAATCATAAACCATTTAAATATTTAGCTCGAGTTGTTGTAGTAAACATCATACCTTTTCTCTCTTTCTTTCCAATATTAATAGGTTGAATTACTATAACACAAAAATCAATGTACATTGTCAATAATGTTTTGAGCTTACATTGAAATGAATGCACATTGTTAATCCAATCACTTTAAAATTAATGTACCGTAATGCATCCAATTACATCAAACCATAATTCAAAATCTACACTGAAATCAATACATTTAATGTAAGCAATCAAATAAGATTAGAAATAACTTCTACGCTGAAATCAATGCATTTAATGCAATCAATCAAATAGGATTAGAAATCAATATCTACACTCAAATCAATGCATCTAGTGCAAGTAAGAAAATAGGATTAGAAACCAACATCTACATTGAAATCAATGCATTTAGAGTAAGCAATCAAATAGGATTAGAAATCACCATATACACTGAAATCAATGCATTTAGTACAAGAAATCAAATAGGATTAGAAATCATCTACATTGAAATCAATACATCTAGTGCAAGAAATCAAACATAACTAGAAATCAAAATCTACATTGAAATCAATGAATCTAGTGGAAGAAATCAAATAGGATTATAAATCATCTACATTGAAATCAATGCATCTAGTGCAAGAAATCGAATATGATTAGAAATCAACATCTACTTTGAAATCAATGAATCTAGTGGAAGCAACCAAATAAGATTAGAAATAACCATCTACACTGAAATCGATGTATTTAGTGCAAGCAATCAAATAGGATTATAAATCATATACATTGAAATCAATGCATTTAGTGCAAGCAATCAAATAGGATTAGAAATCACCATCTACAATGAAATCAATGCATCTAGTGGAAGCAATCAAATAGGATTAGAAATCACCATATACACTGAAATCAATGCATCTAGTGCAATAAATATTCTTCCCTCTATCCCCCCTCCATCTATATCTATATCTCCTTCCATCTCTCCTTCTTTGTCTCTCTATCTCACCCCACCCCCCAACACACACACACACTCACTCCATATCTACCAATCTCTCTATCCCTCCCTTCCTCCCTCCATCTCTCTCTTCTTCCCTCTCTTTACCTTCCATCTATATCTTTGTCTTCCCCTTCTCTCCCTCTCCCCTGCTTCTATCTCTCTTTCTTCCTGTTTCCCTCTCTCCCTCTCTCTCTCCACCTTTCCCTCTCTATGTATTTATTCTTACCTCCCTCTCTCTCCCCCTCCAACTCCCTCTCTCTTTCCCTCACTCTCTCTCTCTCTCTCTCTCTCTCTCTCTCTCCAACTCTGTTACTATATCCTTCCCTCTCTCCTTCTCTCCGCCCTTCTCTCCATCTCCCCTTCTTTGTATCTTTATCTCATCCCCAAACTTACACACTCTCTCTCCATCTCTCCCTTTCTCTCCCACCTCTCTCTCTCTCTCTTTCTCTCTCTCTCTCTCTCTCTCCAACTCTGTTACTATATCCCTCCCTCTCTCCTTCTCTCTGCCCTTCTCTCCATATCTCCTTCTTTGTCTCTTTATCTCATCCCCAAACTTACACACTCTCTCTCCGTCTCTCCCTTGTCACTCGATCTCTCTCTCCATTTCTCACTCTCTATGTATTTCTTCTTCCCTCCCTCTCTCCCCCTACAACTCCATCTCTCTATCCATCCCTCTCTCCTCCTCTCTCCCTCCCTCTATCCTCCTCTCTCTCAAGCCCTCTCTCTCTTCCTTCCTCTCTCTCCTTTTATCTCCTACCTCCCTCTCTCTTCCTCCATCACTCTCTTCTTCTCTCTCAAGTCCTTTCTCTCCCTTTCTCTCCTGCCTCCCTCTCTCTCCCCTCATCTCTCTCTCTCTCTCTCTCTCTCTCTCTCTCTCTCTCTATTTTAATATATCCCTCCCTCTCTCCTTCCCTCCCCTCTTCTCTCCAACTCTGTATATTTGTCTCTTTATCTCACCCCTAAACATACACACTATCTCTCCATCTCTCTCTTACCACTCCATCTCTCTCTCCACTTCTCACTCTCTATGTCTTTCTTCTTCCCTCCCTCTCTCCCCTTCCAAATCCATCTCTCTATCCCTCCCTCTCTCCTCCTCTCTTTGATGTCCTCTCACTCGTCCTTCCTCTCTCTCCATTTCACTCCTACCTCCTTCTCTCTTCGCCTCTCTCTCTCTGCCCTCCAATATTCTCATTATCTTCCTCCCTCTCTCCCGCCCGCCGCCCCCCGCTTCATCTTTGGGTATCCCTCTCCCTCTCTTACCCTTCTCTACCTCCTCTCCCTCTCTATCTCTTAATTTCCCCTCTCCCCTCTCCTTCAATTTATCCTCATCTCTCCCTTGTCACTCCCCCTATCTCTCCACCTATATCACTCTATGTCTTTGTTCCTCCCTCCCATATATATCTAGAGTTAATATATATTATGATATATTAATATATATTATAATATAACAACTTAATATTGTATTAATCCAAAGTTATTAAATTTAATAATATTAATATTATAATATATTAATATGAATATTAGATTTAATAATAATAATTAATATTAATATTATGGTTAATAATGTTGTTTTTTTCATGGTATTAATAATAATTTAGCCCATGGTATTTGGCCCATAGGCTTCACCTAAATAAAACTTCTTCTTCTTTTTTTCATTTTTCTTAAATATAAATAGGATTATGGAGTAAATATAAAGAGAAGTTTAGTTTTAACCATACATCTAGTTTATTTATATTTATATTTATTCACCATACCTCTTTTGTTTACCATGGTATTTGGCCCATAGACTTAGTATATACATTTGATTTCTAATCCTATTTTATATATTTTTATGTATTTACCATACCTTTTTATACCTCTTTTATAAATATTGTGTTTGATCTATGGTATTTAATCTATTGTATTAATAATAATTTGTCCCATGGTATTTGTCCCTTGATATATTTTTATGTATTTACCATACTTCTTTTATAAATATGGTATTTGGCCCATGGTATTTAGCCCATTCTATTAATAATAATTTGTCCCATGGTATTAGGCCCATATGCTTCACCTAAATAAAACCTCATTTTTTAGTTTTCTTAAATATAAAGAGGGTTATGGAGTAAATATGAAAAGAGGTTTTATTTATTTACCACAACTCTAGTTTATTTATATTTTTATTTATGTACCATACCTCTAGAGTAAGTATAAAAAGAGGTGTTATTTATTTACAACATCTGAGGTTTATTTATATTTTTCTTTATTTACCATACTTATTTATTTATATTTTTATTTATTTACCATATTTATAGATTAAGTATAAAAAGAGATTTTATTTATTTACCATACCTTTTTTTTAGCATTCAAATATAACTTCAGGTTAAGAGACATGATCAGTAATATATTAATTATTACAAATATATTGATTACAATTGAGCCAACATTATAAATGTTCATATACAATCCTTCTTACATTACATCTAATGCTTACACATTTACCTCAGAGTGGGTTGTACTCCTCTCTCTCTCCATACCTTACTAGAAGAGGAATCCACTTCACATGTAATGGGTTATAATATATTCACTTACAATATTTGAAAACCAAATGTATTTTGTACTCATTATAGCATCTTAGAGACAAATGACACATTTATAGATGAAATGAAACTATTATAGTATTATAACGACTAACAAACTATCGAAAATATATATATATTTATTAAATTGTGAAGAACAATCTAAAGTATGTATACAATAGGATAAGTATTTAACAAAAGCTCGTTACATGAATTTTTTAGATTGAAAAAAAAACCAACAACTAGATTAACACTTATTAAATTCC
Source organism: Pinus albicaulis (assembly GCA_034641835.2). Lineage (NCBI taxonomy): Eukaryota > Viridiplantae > Streptophyta > Pinopsida > Pinales > Pinaceae > Pinus > Pinus albicaulis. The sequence continues at coordinate 1,383,272,416 of CM076581.1, forward strand.
TTTCTCCATTGGATGCAAATTGGTTTTTGCAATGCAATTTCGTAACTGATAATCATGATATTATTATTAATAAATTTTCTAGGAAATTACATCAGAAATTATAAAGTCTACGTTTTTGAACTATTGATTGTAGTTCGGAAAATGAAGATTGAGTTGATCAAACTACACATATATATAATGCAGAGATAAATCTTGCCAAACCACTACCATTTTTTTTTCTTTGAATTTTATGAATTGTGATATATTTACAAACCCCATGGCACATAGATAGCAGTGACTCATGAAATGACAACAATGAAACTACATAACATTTTTCTTGAAAATAATATGAAAGCTAAAAAAAATTGGAATAACTGAAGTAGTGTGCCCTACATGATTCCATGTCAAAAAAACTCTAACCATGTTGAAAAAATATAATGTGTAGCATAAACCTCCCCAAAGTGTTATCAATACCTTCTAAAACTTGGTGGTGCCAAAAAGGGAGAGGTAGATTGTGTAATCTCACCCATACTAACGTCTTCGTAACCACCATTGTTGTAGCATCAAAATCCAGAAACCATGGGGTTATAAAGAGACCCACCCTACCTCAAAACCATGGTCCCTTGTGTAAAGTAAAATCCAGATCTTCTTGATTATCAAACTGTACCACAAAAACCTCTTCAAGCACAAGTAAATATAACATTTATTGGTCGAATTAGCGAAGACCCGCTAATGTAGATCTTTTGAATTGGGTCATAGGCCATTAAATCTGAAAATAAGCGCTTTGGCTTGAAGAGCTATGAAAAACCACTTACCTCTAGCAAATTTACAGACATATCTATAACTTTTTCCATCTACTCAATGATTCAAAGACATGGGATTAATAGATTTGAGGATTGTCCATCTAGCATGACAACTTTCCCTTTCATGACATATTTGAACAAGGCTAGACATTTAAGAGTTCTAGCATATGATGTTGGTCCAATAGGGTTACTCATTCCTGGAGCACCACCTCGCAACCTCAAATTTATGATTGTTGTGTAACCAGCTCCAAAAATAGAAGAAAAGAGATGTCAACGCCTTAGAAATAAGCCACTTCGAGGGGGCAACCTCCAACACATTACACAAATGAACAATTCTTGGATGCTACAATTTACAAAACCTCCTTTCTATATATAGGAGTCCATGTGGCCATAATGTAATCCTAGTGGGCCACAATGTAAACCTAGCCAACCTAACAATAATAATTTAAGGGCACAATAATAACAAAATGGGGGTTACAAGGGTACAATAATAACAATAAGGGGGTTACACTAATAACAATAAGGGACTATACTAGTAATATAGGGACCTAACATGCCCATCTCCTTCAAAAAAGTGTTGTCCTCAACGCTTGAGTAGCTCTGAGTGCTTCTGTATAAACTTCTCATCCTCCCATGTAGAATCTTCAGTGGGTAAGTTCTTCCACTTGATGAGATACTCTGAAATTGATCGATTCCGTAGCTGTCGAGTTCTTGTTTCCATGACCGCTTCAGGTTCCAATATGATTTTTCATTCCTCATCAAGTTCTGGCAATATTGTTTGAACTGGAAGATTTTCACCTATAAGCTTCTTTAAGCATGAAACATGGAAAACTGGATGCACTCGCGAAGAAGCAGGAAGCTCCAATTTGTATGCCATAGTACCAATCTTTTGCAACACCTTGTAAGGACCATAGTACTTTGCCGATAATTTATTATCCTTCTTAGCTTGCTTGAGGGACATTTGTTTATATGGTTGTAGCCGTAAAAATACCCAATCTCCTACATCAAAACTTCTCTCGCTGCGATGTTGATCTACCTGTTGTTTCATTCGATTTTGTGCCAAATTCAGGTTATCCTTCAAGAGTTGGAGAACTTCTTGCTGATGCTCGATGTGATCTTCCACTGCTTGAACCTTCGAATTTTCCCTTAAAGATGATGTGATCGATGGTGGATGATATCCATAAAGTGCCATAAATGGGGTCATTTTTGCTGCAGTATGGAAGGAAGTGTTATACCACCATTCAGCGAGGGGTAACCACTTGACCCATTGTGTTTGTTTATCAGATACAAAACAACGAAGATATCCTTCCAAACATTTATTTACTATCTCAGTTTGACCATCAGATTGAGGATAATAAGATGAGCTATGAGCTAATTGAGTACCCAAACAAGAAAATAACTCTGTCCAAAAATTTCCAGTAAAAATGGGATCTCTGTCGCTCACAATAACCCTTGGGCTTCCATGTAGCTTTTGACTTCTGTCCATAAATGTAGTAGCAAATTTACTTGCTTTAAATGGATGAGATAATGCACAAAAGTGTGCATACTTGGTAAGTCTATCAACTACCACCATGATGACACTCTTTCCTTCGGACTTAGGTAAACATGTGATAAAATCCATTGAAATCTCCTCCCAATGTTGACTTGGAATGGATAAAGGTTGTAGAAGTCCCGGGGTCTTAATTGTCTCCACTTTATTCTGCTGGCAAACCAAACATTCCGCCACAAACTTTTGAATATCGGATTTAAGGCCATCCCAAAAAAATTCTTTCTTCACCCTGTGGTAAGTTTTTAAAAATCCTGAGTGTCCTCCTAAAGGAGAAGTGTGCAATTCCGGAAGAATCTTTTGTTTTAGTTGGGAATTCTTACAAAGATATAAGCGATCTTTGTACCATAAGGAATCATTTTTCCAACTAAATGTATCGGATGTACTAGGATCTTGCTGCAACTTTTGAATGAGTGTCCATACATCTTTGTCCTTCTTCCATTCATCTCTTGCTTCAGTTATCCAATCTGGTTGGATAATAGAAATGGCACAAAGCAATGCTTCCACCTCTTCATTCTTTCTTGAGAGTGCATATGCAACAACATTAAGATTTCCTTTTTTGTAGATTATTTCAAAGTCATAACCCAACATCTTTGTGACCCATTTTTGCTGCTCTTCTGAAGATAGTCTTTGTTCCAAAAAGTGTTTAAAACTATCATGATCAGTTTTTACCTTGAAGTGTCTTCCCATTAGGTAAGTTCGCCATTTCTTTAGTGCATGCGGTATTGCTCACATTTCCTTCTCATAAATAGGTTTATGTAAATACTTTCCTTTGATTGGACGACTTTCAAAAGCAATGGGTCTTCCTTCCTGCATTAAAACTGCACCAATTCCATTTCCTGAGGCATCACATTCCACAATAAAGGTTTTTGTGAAGTCTGGCGTAGCTAAGACCGATGTTAGGCACATTGCCTCTTTAAGATGTTCAAAGGCCTTAGTTGCTTCAGGAGTCCATGAAAATGCATCTTTCTTCAATAATGTTGTTAGAGGTGCTGCTATTCTCCCATAATTCTTAACAGACTTGCGATAATACCCTGTTAACCCGAGAAATCCTCGCAACTTCTTTATGGTTGTGGGGACTTTCCATTCCTTAATGGCTTTAATTTTGTTGGGGTCTACTTTAACACCCTCGTGAGATACAATATGACCCAGATATTCCACCTCTTGTACTCCAAAGAAACATTTGGATGTTTTTGCATATAATTGTTTCTCCTGCAATAGTTTGAGCACCCTGTCAACATGTTCAACATGATCCTTCCAAGATCTACTATAGATTAGTATATCATCAAAAAATACTAGCACAAATTTTCTAAGGAAGGGTTTGAAAATGGAATTCATCAACCCTTGAAATGTAGAAGGTGCATTGGTAAGGCCAAAAGGCATGACCAAAAATTCATAATGACCCTCATGAGTTCGAAATGTTGTTTTTGGAATATCTTCGATCTTCATTCTAATTTGATGATATCCTGAACGAAGATCCAACTTGGTAAAATAAATTGCTCCATGTAATTCATCCAATAATTCATCAATCACAGGAATGGGAAATTTGTCTTTAATGGTGAGCTTATTGAGCTCCCTATAATCCGGACACATTCGCCATGATCCATCCTTCTTGTGTACCAATATTACAGGAGCAGAGAAAGAACTTTGACTAGGTTGAATTATACCCGCCTCTAACATTTCTGCAATCATACGTTCAATTTCGCTCTTTTGGATGTAAGGATATCTATAAGGCCTGATGTTTGGAGGAACATTTCCTAGAATCAAATGAATAGCATGATCATGATCACGAATAGGTGGGAGTCCTTTGGGAGTTTCAAACACCTTGGAATGATTGTCCAAGACTTGTTGGAGATCTGCAGAAATAGATGATTTTGATGTTGGAACTTCTAGTGAGCATAATTGTGTAATTACACCACGTTGTTCTTTCTTTAGAAGATTTTTCATGACATTAGAGCTTATTATCTTTCCCGGCTTCCTTGCAATACCCCGTAATTCGACTTCCTTTCCTTCTGAAAAAAATTTCAAGAAAAGTTCTTGAAAATTAAAGGCTACCGTCCCCAAAGATTGTAAAAATTGTACTCCTAGTACAACATCAGCACCTCCCATAGGAATGGAAAGCATTGGACTAGTCAATACATATTCCCCCATGGTTAGCTTGATATTATGGCATTTTCCAGAGAAATTTATAGTTCCTCCATTTGCAACCATCACTTGACATTCTGGTGTTGGGTATAGGAAACAATTTAATTCCTTGGCTACCTTGCAATGAATAAAATTATGGGTGCTACCTGAATCAATCAACACTATTACCTTTTTCTTCTTGATTTGTCCTTGTATCTTGAGAGTTTGAGGAGTGGTAATTCCTGCCGGTGCATTACACGATATGGTCGGATTCATTTCTTCCTCTTCTAGGGTTGGTTCCTGGTGTATATCCTCTTCTTGTTCATTTTCTTCTTCCTCTTCACAATCTATGTAAAATAATTTCTTCTCAGCACACTTATGACCTTTAGTGTATTTTCTATCACAACTGTAGCAAAGCCCTTTTGCTCTTTTTCTTCCAATTGTTGTGGTGTCAACCTTGTAGGTTGTGGAAATCTAGGAGTAGCAACACTTCCCTCTTTATAGAAGTGAGTGGTAGGCTTCCTTGTCGCCATCATTTTACATTCAATTTTTCTTGCCAACCTGAATGCCTTCTCCAATGAATCAGGTTCCAAAACACAAACTTCATGTTGGATGTTATCCTTTAAAGTGCCTATGAAGAGATCAATCCTATGTTCCTCTGGAATATCAATTACCCTTATATTCAATTTTTGGAAGTCCTCAATGTTCTCCCCCACTAAACCCTTTTGTTTGAGATTTATCAATTGGCTAAAGAAGGTGTTGCTCTTTGTATCCTCATAATGTGCTATCATTTCCTCCATAAAAATTGACCAAGTGACAATTTTTTTACGGGAGCAAAGCCATCAATACCATACAAATGTATTTTGTTCTCAATGTAAAGTTGCAATGCGTACCTTTTGTGTGTTTTGCACATTATGGAGTTCAAAATATTGCTCCATCTGTAGTATCCATGTTACAGGATCCTTTCCATCAAACTTCCTCATATCCATTTTGGGAATATGATGGTTCTTCCCGCCAACATTAGTGTTTATGAAATCACGATTAACATTTATTTTGTTCTCATCATGAGTTTCCTCTACTATCTTTTCACCATTAGGAAACATTTCTTGTATCAACTTTGTCAAACCTTCTATGTCTTCTTTTATATCATTCTTCATGTTTTCCATTTTAGCTTCCATGTCATCCATCTTAGATTCCATGCCAACTCCCATGCCATCTATCTTAGATTCCATGTCTTTCTTCAAAACTTCCATTTCATTTTTTGCTGCTCTTTGCGAGAGCAAAATTTGGTGCACTTGCTCTTGTAATTTTGATAGATCATGTTGCAATTCTTCATCTTCATGAGTCATAGTAGAGCCTTCTTAAGGCTTAATGGGTGTTGAATTATTTTTAAGGGGTATTTTTTAGAACCCAATACCGATATCTATTCTAAAATATTCCCTTGGAATCAATTCAAATTGATTTTTCAAGACTTATGCAATTCAGAAAAAAAATACAAACCTTTTTCTTGCTTTTGAGGAGCTCGATATTGAAATTGGATTATCCTTGTGATTGCGGCTCTTCAATATCTAAAATTCAGCACTAAAGTAGCCCTCTGAATTCTCTTTTGAATACCACAGGTCTGACCTGATTTGGATTCTCCAAGACAAAGTTATGTCCAATCTCCCACAATGACCTAATTATGGACTGGTTCAATAGAGAGAACTTGTACTACTTTCCACGTGTCACTATTTCATCCTTCACCTCTGAAATTGATAGCCAAGAAACTACAGTCCGTGTACTTGTGACCACCTTTTATGGCACTCCAATCCGATGCTCAAAGAGAGAGTTATTGAACTTTTCCCACGATCACCTCTTTGAGATGCAATTCAGGAGTCTGAAAAAGCACTACCTTCCACAGATCATATCTCCAAAAATATTGTTAACCAAGCTCTGAAATATTTTGATGAGTTTCCCCAGGATTTCATCTTCACACCCTAAAAATTTCAGATTCTGAACCCTAGTAGAAAAAACGTTATAGCGCAAATTCCATGATGACTTGTTTAGCAGCCTGAAAAAAGACCTAACTTCCACAGATCATATTTCCGAAAGTTTTGTGAACCAAGCTCTAAATTTTTTAGACGATCTTCCTCAGGATTTCGGCTTCGTGCCCTAAAAATTTTAGCTTCTGAAACTTCGTAGAAAAAAAGTTATAGCGAAAATTCCACAATGACCTGTTTGAAGCAGCGAAACCCTATAATCTAAAGCTCTGATACCAAATGTTGTGTAACCAGCTCCAAAAATAGAAGAAAAGAGATATCAACGCCTTAGAAATAAGCCACTTCCAGGGGGCAACCTCCAATACATTACATAAATGAACAATTCTTGGATGCTACAATTTACAAAACCTCCTTTCTATATATAGGAGTCCATGTGGCCATAATGTAATCCTAGTGGGCCACAATGTAATCCTAGCCGACCTAACAATAATAATTTAAGGGCACAATAATAACAAAATGGGGGTTACAAGGGTACAATAATAATAATAAGGGGGTTACACTAATAACAATAAGGGACTATACTAGTAATATAGGGACCTAACAATGATAATAGAAAAGTTACAATCAATGTTGTTAGGGTCCCGTGATTTGGCCGATTGGCTAGCCAAATGACGATGTAACATCAAACCAAGCTTTGGAGCCCAAGGACCTAGCCTTCCTGGACTCAGAGAGGGCTCTCTCTATAAGTGCTAAAGATGTCGGTGTGTTTACTTGCGGTGTTTTGATATTAGGCTAGTTATGAAGTATGTTTTTAGTTTTTTGGTTTTTTAAGTTTGTGAGGAATGAAACTGATCAAATACATAAACTGGATGACAAGATGTAGATAAATTGGGCTATGGGGTCAAACAGGTCAAGGAAGCTTATGAGGTGATGATGTGAAGCTGCTGTAGGGCCGATTTGATTCATAATAGAAGGGATCTCTGGGCAAAATGGATTAAATGAACAATAAGTTGGTGAAAGACAAGGGATTTCAAGTGCAAACTAGTTAATAGCAGACATAAACATGTAATAGCAAGCCATTGATCATGCTAGGAATAACTATAAACTAATCAATACATAGAAATCAGACATTCCAGCCATACATAGAGGTATAAGACCCTCTAACTTCGGGAAAAGGCTATCAGATTTTGGGGAAAACACATGAGAAAAAATAACAACTCATAAACTATGCCGGAATGCCTAAACATAGTCTCTAAGTCATTGGCCACTTGGAAAAATAAGTTTTCATAGTTTTAGGCAAAGGGCTAGATCGGGACTAGGCCTCCTTGGTTCAACAAAATGATCAACAAATCAGTCAAAGAGAAAGTTTTATGGACAGAACTATGGGCAGCTGATAGGTGGGTAGGGCAAACCATACATCCTACTCAACATACATGGAACTGATGAATAAAACTTAGCAACAATACCTTAGGTTACTAAAGAGCAGCTAAGAATTCTTTAGCATAACTAAGGGAGAAGAAAACATCAAGCTATGAAGATTCAGGGATTTTGGGGTGCCTCCATGGGCATGTCTCAAAATCAATCTTTACTGATCTATAGCAGCAAGAAAAATGAAATATGAGTGAAAACTAGAAGACAAAACAACATTAAGAAGCACTATACCATTCTACCATGTCAAGGAATCCATCAACAAACCTTCAACATTCCTCAAAAGCATCCAAGAGGCAATCCAAACATCATAACTCAAGTGTATTCTTCAAAGCTCATATGACCAATGCATTAATTCTTCTCTCAAGTTCAGCCCCTGATTTACAAAGAGAACCATGGAATAAATAGGCTTGAGGGAGGAAAACCTCATGGAGCAACTAGCTATCCCATTGGCCAAGTCAAAATATCTAAACTTGTCCTTGAGGCTTTGCAAAGCCCAAGGCACAAAATATCTCATAAAATATCTTAAAAACTGCTAAAAACGGAAATCATATTGACTTTACATGATTTTCCCATGATAAAAATAGCCTAACGCACATTTGGGAAAAGCAGATTTTTGGAGTTCAAAAATTACAAAAATACTTCATATTTAGGCCTGAAAAAGATCCCCTGAATTGCTGAATGCGAATGGCAGCCTTCCTGATGTCGAAATGAGGCTCATGATGGCTCGTTGGAAAGCTCTCTGTGTCTGCTTTTCAACGCAAGTGGAATCACCTCAATCTGATCTCTGAAAGTCCCTCAAAACTGTACCTGTGCGCAAAAACCCAGAAAATAGCAGGCTGCTGATATGGCGGGCAGAATGTGCAAAATGAGGCTGTTTTTCGCCAATTTGGAGGGGCGAATGATCTTCAAATGCCCTGAAAATCGCTGGAGACCTGCTCATGGTATTATGGCATCCATCGGTATCATCCTCCTCCCTTGAAAAAACCTCGAACTGAAACGGCGCAATTATGAGTTTTTGACTAAAAACCCAAAAAATGCCGAAAAACCAAAAGTTGTTGAAATAGGCCCAAAATTGGCATGCATGACCCTCAAGGGTCCATAGCAACATGCTCCGAATCTGATGCCAAAATATCAAGGGCTGATATGTCTTTCTTCTCTTTCCGTGTCGGGCGCTCCTTAAAACCGCTGTTCTTGATCATCATCCTTATGCTGTTGCTCAAACTGCTGAGCTGCTGCTGTTCAGCACTATCCTCCTCTGGTTCCTGCTTCTGCTGATCTTCACCACCGTCATGTTGCTCCTGTTGTCTTGCTTTGGAGGCATTTTGACCTAACTATGCTTTGGAAGAAACCAACTGCCTTTTATGAACAATGCCCTGCTGGATTGAAAATGGCCACTATACTGTTTGGACAGATATGGACACTGTGGATTTGAATAAGATGCAACAATGTTTCTTTGAATAAGTCACCTCTGTACTTCTTAAAAACAGTCCTTCAACTCTGTATGCACTTCAGCCATGCAAACTTTTAACAATGGTACCATGTGTAAGAACTGCTTTGTAGATTCCTTGTGCACAGTCTTGAACAAATCCCCTCTTGTGACTTTGTTAGAGGCCTGCTTACACTTGCATTTGGGTCTTCAATACCAAACTTCAAAAATAATAACCCTGCTTTTTAGGTTATTTACCTTGAAAAATATCTCTGTTAGCAGATTTCTGTGAAGACCACACAGTGGAAAGAAGGAGACCTTTTGGTTAGGTGAAGTGTTAAGGAAAACACCTTTCACTTGTAACTCTTGATAAATCAATTGCCACCTTTATACATCTGGCCTCAATGTAAACTTGATCATCAAATTAATGCCCAATCATCAACAACCCAGCCTTCTAGAAAATAGCCCTGTTTCACCTTCAGAAAACTCTGTTTAACAATCTTCAGAATGATACAATGTAGTGTAATGAAAAAATGCAGACTTAGTTTAGGTGTGAAATCAGTGCAACAGTGGTTTTTAGGAAATAAACTCTCTGCTTTGTGAGTTTAAAAGGTTCACCAACACATCTATACCCCTGTTTTAATATCAAATGCAAAACACCAAGCACTCTACCCTTTAGACAGTGGCCATTTTCACTTGTGAAGTTTTGAGAAAATCAACACCACTTTGGTACTTCTGCCCTTAATGTCAAAATCTAGCCATCAACAATCTCTGTCCTTTACTATGATGTCATCTTTGGAAGCTTTCTGTCAATAAGTCTTCAACATGTACCTCTGCTTTAATATCAAATTTCAAACACTAACAAACTGTTCTTCAGAAAAAGGCTCCTTTCTTTGTGAAGTGTTAAGAGAACAAGAAAAACTGCCTTTGTACCTCTGCCTTCCAAGTTCAGATTCGACCACTAATAAACCTTTCTTTCTAGAAAAATGGCCCTATCCACCCTTAGGAATTCTCTGTCAATAAATTTACAGCAGTGAAATCTAGTGAAATAGGAGGGGCAGTTTGTTACAAGGAGTGTTTGTAAGATAGGCAACAGTCATTCTGCTCTTGAAAACTCTGCTGTTAATAGATATAATGATTTTGAAAATGATACAACGGGTTCTCAGTCACAAAACCTCGTATTTCAATCACTTCATCTCACTGTGTAGGAAACTGCCTTTGTTTTTTTTGTGTTTAGCAAAATAGCAAGTCACGGGTTTTTCAAACAGTTTTATCATTTATCAAAACCTTGCACACGATGGGAGCTCATAAAAATACCTCGACCTTGATGGATTGCCCGTTTGAAAGGTGCAAGAAACCCTGGACAGCTTAAAAAAGGGGTGCGGCAACCTCTGGATAAAACCCGTCGCGCCGGAGAAAAGGCCGTCAGGTGGGCTTGTCGTGCGGTCGGGCGGGCACCTACAGGCACGTCGCGCCCGCCTACAGGCACGTCGCGTCGACGTTAAAACTCTTCGCAAAACGACGCCCAGGCACGTCGCGCCACTTTCCAGGCCCGTCGCGCCGCCCTAAAACAGTGCAGAAAACCTCAATTTGCTTGAAAACACGTTGTGATGCTTGGGAGCTGCGGCAATTTGTTTTTTGGATTTCACCAGTGGCTTACTATTCCTCTATTTCATTCTTTGACACTCCTTCAACGGCTATATTCAAAAGATAAAGACCCTATGGCTATTTTGAACATAGTGAAGCTTTTCGTTCAAACAGTGGCAATTCACTACATGATACAAAAAGTGTTTGCATCAAGTTATTTTTTAAACAATGATAGTTCATCACATTTGCCTTGCCTATTCGTGGAGTTACATGCCTGTTCTCATAAGAGAGATATTTCAAACCTCGACTTTGTCCCTCTTTTTGGCATTTAGGTGACAATGTCAACGAAAGAAAAGGTCATTCAAAAACTGTCAAAGGTATTTTGAAAGCTGCCTTATTACTTACAGGAGACCACCCGTGCCTTTGCAATCAATTTAACAATCTTGGTCCTTAGGTGATTTACAGGTTTCCTTCTGGTCTGTAAGTGTCTTCTACTAGCTGTTTCTTTTTATAACATGATTCTCTGCTTCACAACTCACTGTGCCACATCCCTGTCACTGCTTTTGCTATACTGTATCTTTGTGCTGAAACTGTCTTTTAGGACGATGACCATTGTGTCTGTTTTAGGGAATATAAACAGTGATAGTTCATCAAAAACAAATTCCTTTCTGCCTAATCATAGGATCATATACCCATTCGCCTCCTCATTTGAAAAGACAAACTTGTAAAATACGAAACCAGGGTTTTTGGGCACACAGTCTTTATTCTGTTCTGATCAGTATATTAGACCCCTTTTTGTTAATAGCACCATTTCATGACTGGACTATGTTCACTTGCAAACATCATTGTGTGTCAGCAGAAAACCTAGCCAGAGTAATACTGTCTCCTTGCATTGTCCTAAGGGTGAATTAGACATTTGTCTTGTTCATCTCATGATTGATTATTTTGACAAATAGCCTTTGTGACTATGAAGGTCAGTGTTTTCCTGAAAAAACCAAGACCTTTCTCCTGCTTGTGTAATGACATTGGTTACCCTCTGTTCTATTTGATTTTGAACAAAACAAGCCTCTTATGATTTGGATGTTTACTGGTGACAGGTCCTTCTAGAGTTCAAAAATCCATATGGTTTGCAAGTTTGAAATGAGCTCTTTTATCAGGCCAACTTCCCTTTCCTTTGAGCTTATCATACTTTCACTATATTCCTGTTATGGTCAGCAATTACATTTATGAAACCCGAAGATATTGTTTCATTGTTTCAACAAAGGCAAACCTGGACTTCTGCAACCTTCTGAGTCAACACTGGCCTGCGCCCTCTGCTTATGTATGAAGGAGGCGCCCTAACCCTCTGCTTGTAAATGAAGGAGGTCCTGGGCCTTGACAATTTACCATTTTGCTGAGACAGTGGCGACCCTTTCTTACTGTGATTTTCATGCTGGAAAGAGCTGTAAGGTCCTGACGAGTGACCTTGTTTTGCAGCTTCATCTCAAGCTCATAATACACTTAGAAGCAGCTGTTCCTCTAACTGTAAACTCAAACACTTACTCCATGAGATGAAATATATTTCCTGTCTTTGTAGAACCATAGAACACAATGAAAAACCTACTAGTCAGCTTGAGATTGGGCTTTATGCAGCGCTGAGATCTAGGGGGTGTGAGTGGCGCGACTTAAGGCTGTTTGTTAATTTCATTTGCAAAGTAAGGGATCAGTCATGGTAGGTTTGCTGCAGATGAAGGCTTTTTTGGCTTTTTTGATGATTGCCAAAGGTGAGGTGTCTTAAAACGCCACTTCCTAACATAGGGGAGACCTTTGAAACAGATATGGATTTGCCTTTTAAGCTGATGGGCAGGTCAATAAGGCTGAAGCTGGATAGGCTTGTGACCATGAGGTTTTGACTTCGCCAGAGGTGGACTGAATAGATAGAAGGGCAAAAAAAAATTTGGGAGGGTTTTCTGGATGACATATTGACATAAGGAAATCAGTTTCTAGAAAACTCAGCTGTAGATATAGTCATCACTAACATGTAAAAAAAATACTGATGGCTAACAAATGTTACATGATTTCAATTGGTTGATGTCTTGAAGCGATTTTCCTTCATAAATCAAATTATGTGGATCAACTAGTAAACCTGAATTATTTTGGACCTTCTCTTTTAGATCTTTCACCAGATCTGAGGATTGAATCCCTGAGAGGAGCGATTTCCCATTTAGGGTTTTCACAAAAAATTGATAACGTTCCACCTAATTCAGATTTGTATCCTGTGATACACGCATGTAAGCAAAAAAAGGATTATTCCAAATCTAAAATCTAGACCAGATCTGGAGTAGAAACCTTTAGCCCCGACCATCATTCAACTGTGCATTGTAGCGATCCGGTTCTAGAACTTCAGAAGCGTGATTAAAAACCTCCATGAATCCTCCTTCCTTGTCATATGCCAGATCTGTGTGACTCCAAACCAAAAACCGCAGATCCAAAGTGGCAATAAATATATTCTTCAATGTTTTATTGGAGTTTCGCAGAAATTTGTCTAAATCTGTGGGGTTTTTTAGTGGATCTGGTACCTGAAAAACTTCGTTCGTCAAGTTCTAGGTCAAAAGAGTGGATCCTTGTCTTTGAAGCTCCACGAGATAAGAGTCACGCACATTATCTTCTGACTTTAATACATTCCCCACACTTAGCATAGCCTTTGTAACCAAGGTTGTGCTAGACTCACACTAGTACAGTGGTTCTCGAGACAAATGGTCATCAAAAGCCTGAGAGACAAGCTAAAGCTTGACAACAATGGAAGGAAATGTGTTGTCTGCAGAAACCCTAACATCTTCATCTTTGTTCCACCCAAAAACATCCCAATATAAATTTATATTCACTTCAACGATTAAAAACATTATAGTTTCTATCTTAATTTAGCATGAATCTCAACATCGACCAATAAAATTATTTTATTTTATTATCATTAAGAAAAAAATACAATTTATTTTATTTTATCCAACAAATTTACCCCAATCAAATTTAAACCTAAATTCTTTGTAATGATTATGTGGTCTAAACTTAAAAAACTAAAATTACAAACATAGAAATTACAACCTTAAAAACAAGTCAAACTAAAATCGTAATCTAGCTTTTGTACATTATCTTTACTAATTTTATCCTTTACCTCCACCTTGTAAACCAAGTCAGGTCAAGTACACCCTCACGTGATGAAATCCAAAGAGCAATCAAAACATTTGATAACGGAAGGGGAGAAATTCAAAAACCTTAAGGAATTTAAACCCTCTCGGGGTACAATCACATTTGATAACGGAAGACGAAATTCAAAAACATTGAGTAACTTCATACATAACCAGAGATCTGTCATCTACAAAGATTTCCTCGCTCAATCGCCCAGATTGCAACTTCACCCACTACCAACAATGGCAGAGTGTCCAGCTCTTATTCTTACCTTGATCAGATGCCGAAGGCCTAGCATTTAACTGTTGCAAAGTTGAATCCCTCAAATAAACCAAATAAATAAATACACTGACGTGAATCTACCTAGACTTGACAGTGACCAACACGCATGCGAATTAGCATCAATATGGGGGACTGAGTCCCCATTGACTCGGCCATGACCCACCCTCCAGTCTCAGCCATTAGTACCAGGTTTGAGACTGAGAAGTCCCCATCTTAATGTACTACAGGCTGGCCTTTCCCTGCAAAATATTCCACACCATTTCTGAGTTCTTATCCAAGTTCTTTTGTCAAATATTTAGGATGAATTCCAAAAAAAGCCGCACGTACATAGAACATTTTGTGAGCAATTCAACTGTAGCTCAATTATTGTTAAGAAAAATGGACACACCCAAAAGTTCTCCTTCCAGGAATGAGATTAACATGAGCATTTCTAGCACCAATACCGAATTCTCTGGTTTTTCAGCAGCATCCACAGACCGAATTCTGGCTGATGGGGCGGTGAGGAAAAAGAAGGGCAAACTCTCATCTGCAGCCAGACGATTTGTCGCTGCCTTTGGAACATGTCTTTCTCCGTCTGTAAAGGAAAAAGAAGATGGTTATCAGTACAAAGAGATATCAAGTAAGTAAAACTTTTGCAATTGCTTTGATTTTGAGCAAATTGAAATGTTCGGAAGGAGCATTTTGCAAACCATTGAAAGGGGAAAACTACAATCCCTTCCATAGGCTGTGTTGCCTTTCTTAGTAGAGGTTTCAACTATTTTTCCCGTAAAAAAGGAAAGAGATAAAGCTGAGCTTACCAAGAGGGCCTGTCAAAAGACTGCAAGTTCTCAATTTATTGCTTGTTTGTTTACTCCTAATAAATTGTAAGGAAACGTTGCAGTTGGCATTGAGATTAAGTTTCGGGTTTTTTCCTTTATTTCAAAAGCCACTTACTCCATCATTGAAGATTTTTAAACATCTGTCTTTCAAAGGAGAACCAACCACAGAGTTTTGATGATCCAACAGACAGGTGCAGATGCCTAATTATGAAAATAGCAGTTTTGAAGGAAGCAATGCTCTCTACAAATGGTGAGTTATGTTCAAGTGGCATCAAGTTTGATCCCTTCCCCCAA
This sequence comes from Pinus albicaulis, assembly GCA_034641835.2. NCBI lineage: Eukaryota > Viridiplantae > Streptophyta > Pinopsida > Pinales > Pinaceae > Pinus > Pinus albicaulis. The sequence goes on from CM076581.1 coordinate 1,383,287,850, forward strand.
AATGCCAGATTGCTAGCTAAAACTCACCATGGAGAATTAAGATCTCAGAACTCAGTTTTGTAGGGAGCTCAAGCCTCAAACTACCATGTCACCCCCAATTTTCCATCTGATTTTGTCAACCTTCTTGTTAGATGATTTGGATTATCTTTAAGTCGATAGTCCCCTGTATTTGGAGCTTTTGATATTTGCAGTCCACAAGCTCTTTGTTGTGTATAATCGATCCTGTCTTTTTTTATTGTTTGGATTATTTTGAAATCGATGGTCCCCTGTATTTAGTGCTTTTGATCTTTGCAGCCCACAAGCTTTTTCTTGTGTACAATTGATACTGGTACATCTAACCTGTGGCTTGAGTAACTGTGACTCAGGGGAATCTAAGTCATCAAAATCACTCAGGGAGCAATCTCTGGCCTAGGCCACAACAGCCATGCTCTGGATTTTGCAAATGGGATTTCAAATTGGTGACCTTTTTGCCACACAGTGCTTTAACAGAACACCCTGTCACAGTTTATTGTATGCCCCATGGGCATACGATCAAATACTGTCATTGTTTGATGTTATTTTCAAAATGTATCTGCTTATTATGTTGCTCCTGTATACAATCTCTGATTTAAAACATATTGATGAATTTGCCTTTTCTTCATTCCGTTTTTTTGCTTTACAAATTTGATTGCAGTAACATCAACAGCCACAGATCGAAGCAGATCCCCAAGTGTAGGTTCATACAAGAGTAGCGTCTATGGTAATAACTGCAACGCAAATGACAAACATGGAAAAATGGCCTTTACCATGGGCAGGCTCAGCAAAGCCACAAAAAACTTCAGTCCTTCTAACGAGATCGGACAAGGAGGTTTTGGGATAGTTTATAAAGGGAAGCTCGAGGATGGAACCGTGGTTGCAATTAAGCGTGCCAAAAAGGTATATAAACTTGTAACATCTCTAATGTGAGGGTTAGTTAAAAACTGATTGTGTGTTAATTCAAAGCCAATGCAAAGAATTTAATACTTCTACTATACTTAAAGGCAACATTAAAGGTAAATTCCAAGAATAATGTGGCAGGTGATTGTTCTGATGCACTATTGCTGGATTTTTAGATTAGCAATTCAGAAAGGCCTTTTTAGTGGAGCTTGTTGCATGATGGAATGGAAAATGTCTGATGATATACACAACTTGGTGGCAGAATATACATGACAAACATCTGTCTGTTGAATTCCAAAGTGAGATTCGAACATTGTCGAGTGTTGAACACCTCAATCTGGTCAGATTCCTTGGCTACTTTGAAGATGAACAGGAACGAATACTTGTTGTAGAGTATGTGCCAAATGGAACTCTTCGGGAGCATTTAGACTGTAAGTAAAAAAAAATTTCATTCTTTTTGACAAGCATTGATATATACAAGAAGTTAAATATAAGCATCAACATGAATGTATTTATGGCATTCATAAATCTGATGAACAAATTAAACTAGATTATAATCTAGAAAATTGAGTGATATCCTCAAAACAGATGTTTTTTTGGACTGGTTCCCTGTAGTGATTGAATGGTAATAAAAGTAGCCAACTCAAAGCAAGCAGGCTTTCTAATGGCTAGACTAAACATAAAAAAAATTATCAACTAGACCAAACATACTCTGTCTACAATAATATATAGATTTGAGAACCTGGAGAGTATATTTACAATGAAAAAAGTATGTTTGAGGAAGCTAATGCATGAAAAGTAAATATGCAGGTATACATGGAATTGTATTGGATTTGGCTACAAGACTGGATATTGCCATCGATGTTGCTCATGCAGTGACTTACCTTCACATGTATACAGGTTCAAACTTACTCTTTATGTGCATCTATTGTTCATTAAAAATTCAAAGCATCTCGAGTTCATTTTCATTTTTTCCTTTTGGATGCTTGAGAAAGTTCTATGAAATTTAAGATAGTGATTCCAGAACTGGTTTTGATTTACAACTCACTTTTTCTTATGATCTGTACTATGATTGTAGTGTGCGTATACCCAAAATGGCACTAACACTACAACTACCAGGGAAATTGATTTGAATTTTCTACAAGATACATAACAAAAACCAATCTCTCAATCTAAAAATTACTACCTATTTATCTTCAAACAATTTATCTCATGCCACTGATATCATTGAGCAATTATACATAGAAAGTCTCAACAGTAAATGCAGCAGAAACAATAAAGATCATAAAGAGACAACCATGCACAATAGAGACAATAGGGGGTCTCCTCGATGTGAAATCATAATTAGACCTCACACCATTTGGAGTAGGAGCCCCATCTGGAGTATCGGCACGACCACCATAACACAAAGGTTTGTCTTTGTTTCAAAAGATAACATAAGAGATTATATACACAAACCTTGAATAAGCAAGTAAGTTGACATTGTGAAACACCGATTACAATGTGTAAAAGGATACCTTCACGAGCGGGAGGCAAAAAGTGAGTCTCTGGTAGTAAGTAATAGTACTAACTAAAGAGAGACACACACGCAAAGAGAGATTCATTAGTGTAAATTTTTGTAGATGTTCTATGCTTGAAGCAACTTTACTTTTCTTACAGCAATCACACAAATAGTTAAGTAAAACGCTGATAGAACATATAAGTGGATCTTATAGAAGACAAACCAAAAACAGAAAAATGTGATGGTGCATTACGGCGGTCAACAGGATGCTTCAACCAGCAAAGTCTCCTTGGTCAGCCAACCCAGAATGTGTCACAACAGTCCTCCAATCAGCAACCGAGTCAACCCAAGTCAACTCCAAAAAAGTCAACGTTGTCCAGAAAAGTCAACGCAGGGTAGCAAGCTAAAAGTCAACGCAGCAACAGTTTGGTCAACCCTTTGACCTCGATTTTTGTGCCAAAGTGTACGGCCTCTCAAAATTGAACTTTCCAATAAGTTTCAGCCCTTTCAGACCATGCGTTGACCAAAGTCAACGCTGGTCAAACTTCCAGCAAAACCCTAGCTGCAGAAATTTGTCCTTTAGCTCAGCCGTACAGATTCGTCCTTCTTTTCTTCACATGTGTGGGCTGAACTTGTCCTCCAAGGAGCTCGTACTAAATCAGATGAGAGAAGAAGAAGTGTGTTGAGTTGTGGTGAAATGCTCTCCAACTTTGCCTGTATTTATATCCATCATTGGGGTGTGTGACACATCTGCTGGGGGTGTGAAACCTTAAGGCCGACCTGCACATATAATTTATTATAAATAATAAATTCAAAATAAATGTTCTACTCATCGGATTAAGATATATTTTATATGGATTTTACACCTCTTCGAAAGAGGAATCCAACAAAAATACTAGCCACTTAATCTGAGCATCACAACATGGAGTTTGGACCTAGTTGTCCAAATTTAACACTCCCTCTCAACTAGGGAGAACTCCATCCATCAGTGCAATCAAACATCGTGTGTCATCCCGCCGTAACTTGCTTTGCTGGCCTCTTTATTTCAGAACAGAAGTGGGTCAGTCACAAAGACATCATCCCCCGACTGACATAATCAGTCCAGAGGTTCAAAACCTCTATCAAACTCATGAAGAGTATCCAACCAACCCAAAGTTGGTTCATCTGACCCGAAGTCAGGCAGATGTCCCAGACCTCACTAAACTTGATCCCAGATCAAGTGGTTGAACCGTGCCATCCTAGATAGAGAGTACGGCAATCTCTGATGCGTCCATCAGTCTTTGCTAATAGTCTCTAGCTTTTCCCACCTCATTGGCCAAATGAGAGGTACTTCCCATGAGCCCTGAACTCAATGGGTAGGATGCATACGGGGCACAGATAAATGAGAGGCGAACCAGCTCAATAATCACAAGGGTGGGGCAAAAGCATTATGAGGGCTTATAGCTCCGAGAAGCTATCCCCAAAGCCCCCCAGAGCTCCCAGAGCTCATCGTCCAACAGGACCCACATCATAGGGTCTTTCCACGACACCAAGACTCTCACGGAAGGTTAGGAACTTGACCTTCCCCAGGGGCTTAGTGAGAATATCCGCGACCTGCTCATCAGTTTCTATATGATCGAGCCTTACGGCGCCTCGCTGTACCATATCCCGGATAAAGTGGTACCTGATATCAATATGCTTGGATCGGTCGTGGAACACAGGATTCTCAGTCATACGAATCCCACTCTGGTTATCACGGAGTATCACAGTGGTATCTAGCACATGTCCAAACAGCTCACTAAAGAGCTTACGCAACCAAACTGCTTCACAACAGGCCATACTTGCAGCAATGTATTCGACCTCCGCGGTGCTCAAAGCCACCGACTTCTGCTTCCTGCTCATCCATGAGATCGAAGCAGAACCAAGATTGAAGCAGCATCCCGATGTGCTCTTACGATCCACCACACTGCCAGCCCAGTCGGCATCAGTATATCCACGGAGTGTCACACTCCCGGCAGTGTATCTCAGCCCATGGTTTATCGTGCCCCGAAGATATCTCAGAAGATTCTTGGCACCAACCCAGTGAAAGTGATGAGGCTCAACCATTTGTTGACTCAAAGTGTTCACTGCAAAACATATATCTGGACGGGTGTTCACTAAGAACATCAGGGCCCCTACGAGTTGACGATACTCCGTAGGATTTTCTAACACGGGCCCAGCAGCACTGCCGCTCAACTTCTTAAAGTTGAGTTTCATGGACTGCTTCACAATATATTTTCCTTGAGAAAGGAAAATCTCTCCAGGTCTCTGCCAGACCTCCAGGCCTAGGAAATAGTGCATTAGTCCTAGGTCCTTCATCTCGAACTCGGCAGCGAGCTCCCTCTTACATTGATGAATGAGAGGGTCATCACCTGTCAGGAAGAGGTCGTCCACATACAGCACTAGAATGAGAGGCTTCCCTTCCACAACCTTGAAGTAAAGGTTTGGATCAGCATTGCTTCGAGTGAAGCCCAACTTCATCAAGTAACTATCCATCCTCTCGTACCAAGCTCTGGGTGCTTGCTTTAACCCATAGAGGGCTTTCTTCAACCTGCAGACATAAGTGTCTCGATCTTGAACTTCAAATCCCGGAGGTTGTTCTACATACACCTCTTCCTTTATTGCACCATGCAGAAAAGCGGTCTTGACATCCATCTGATGAAGACTCCATCCTTGCGTAGCAGCAAGGGCTATGATTAATCGAATGGTGGTATATCGTGCCACAGGTGCAAATATGTCATCATAGTCTATTCCTTCCTTTTAAGAGAAGCCACGGGCAACAAATCTTGCCTTGAACTTTTCAGCACTTCCATCAGATCCATGCTTGATCTTGTAGAGCCATTTCGCGGTGACAACTGATTTGTCCTTCGGTCTTGGAACCACATCCCAGACATCATTCTTCGTTATGGACTCATATTCTTCGTGCATAGCATCCTTCCAGACTTGATGCTTTACGGCTTCCTCAAAAGATCCAGGTTCAGATTGTACAATAGTACTCATGGCAGCTAGATACCCTTGGTATCTGCACGGCTTCTTGCTTTCTCGGAATGTCCCCCTTGGGGCAGCATGTCCCTCAGCATCTTCGAGGGTGTCCCTGAGCCATGATGGTCTCTTTCCCAGTGAAGGAGATGGATCAATAGGGTCCATTGGTCCTTCAATATCAGGCATTGTCTCATCCTGCGGTTCTTCTTGATTTCCAGGCCTTTCTTCATGATTTTCTTCGGATCTTGGAAGATCTACTACTTTCTTCAGGGAAGCATCTTCGTCAAAAGTGACATCATGGCTTATCTCTACTTCCCTTTGACCAGGTACATAGACTCTATAGGCCTTAGATGTCTCACTGTAGCCCACAAACATTCCTTTCTTTCCAGAAGCATCCAGCTTACTTCTCTTTTCTTTCGGCACATGAAAATAGACAGGACATCCAAAAATTCTAAAATGTGAGACATCGGGTTTCTTACCAGAGAAAACCTCTTCGGGAGTTTTGGAGTCTAGAGCGGAATGAGGGCATCGGTTTTGAATGTACACAGCAGTATTTGCAGCTTCTCCCCACAGAAACTTTGGTAGACCCTGGTCACATAGCATGGCACGGGCAGCTTCCACAATAGTCCTATTCTTGCGTTCAGCAACACCATTCTGCTCAGGAGTATATGCAGTGGTAGTCTCCCTCTTAATGCCAGCTTCTCTGCAAAAGTCTTTGAACTCATTTGACTCATATTCAGTGCCATTGTCAGTCCTCAAAATCTTGATCTTCTTTACGGTCATATTTTCCACCAAGGCTTTGAAGGTACGGAACCACATGAAAGCCTCATCCTTCTTCTTCAAGAAGTATATCCAGGTTTTGCGAGAGAAGTCATCAGTGAATGTCATGTAGTAAGAACATCCTCCCAAGGATGTCACGGGCAACATACCGGATAGATCAGAATGGACCAATTGCAAAATGTCAGATGTCTTTGTGACACTTGAGGGAAAAGGTCCCCTTGTATGTTTTCCTTCGGCACAGCCCTTACATACACCTTCATGATTATTTCCAAAGTCAGGCATCCCTGTCACCACCTTCCTTGCTTCGGGAAGGGCCTTGTAATGAAGGTGTCCAAATCTTCGGTGCCATAGTTCGGTTTGTCGGATAGTATCACATGTCATTGCTCCCAGCGGACCCCCTCCAACCTGGTAGAGTGTGCCAACTCTAAAACCAATCGAGATAGCTTCCTTGAAGCTCTTCTTCCACATGAGCACCTTTCCATCAGAGAATGTTACATTGAATCCTTTGTCTTCTGTTGTGGATCATTATATCTGCATATCCTTTTTTTAGGTTAAGTTTTGAAATTTTGGGAAAAGAAAAATGTTTTTGAAAAAATATTTCTAAGGATCCGAAATATGCTATAGTATAATGTTTTATACTTTAGTATAGGAGAAATACAAAGAAGTAATACATTGTGTCTCCATTTTCATTTTGATTTGTGGAGCGGCAGACTTTAGATTGTTATATCTTTTATTAATCATAAAGTTCGAGCAACTTCTGGAGCGGAAGTCGCGATCACGCGCAGAAGCTTTTGGATAAGCAACTGCGGGGGGTCAACTTGCTCGCCGGTTATCAAAATTCGACCCCCCGCAGTTGACTAGTCAGATCTACGAGAATCGTTGATCAACGGCTCCGATGGATTGCGGGGGGTATGGGTTGAAGGTCTCGGCCGTACTCACGGACCCCCCGCATTACGTCATTCTCTGAAGTGTTAAACAGTTGGAAAAACAGCATACGTGTCGTCCCACGTCACCTTTGCATTAATTGCGGTTTTCGTTGTTATAAAGTCGAGTTTTCCGTTCCGTTGTGGTTCATTTGTGATTGTCGTCCTGTTTTAAACCCCGTCCCGCCACCTTCGCACCAAATTGTTTTCAAAATTCTCGTCAGCCATGGCCAAACGAGCGTCTGTGTCTGGTCTGTCCACTCTGAACCCTCTCCTAGATAGTGAGAAAGACGTCCGTGATACTGTCTCCTCTGTCAATCATCCTCTCATGCATTACCAAGTGTCCTTGAACACCGACCAGTCGCCTGTGTTTTCCGCCATGCAGAGTTCTGGAGTACTGTCTGCCTGTATTCCTAAAACCCATGTTTTTCCAGAATTCATTTCCTGGTTGGTTTCATCCATGTATCCCGACAAATGTTATGTCATGAACTCCCAGGGCGAAAGTGTTTTGCAGGTTTCAGCTCAATTAATGCGTCAGGCATTATGCTTCCCGGAGAATGATTCTCCTTTGCAATTCTCAGAAGATTCGCTGGTTCAATACTTCGAGGAGCTCTCAATTGAGGAATTTAACCGCTGCATGTCATTTTTGGTATCGAGTCCGGAGAAAACCCAGTTTGGATTAGGAAAGTTTGGTTTAGATGCATTTAATGTTCAGTACAGGTCAATTCTCAGCTGTATTATGGAGATTCTGGGGAGAGAAGATGATTGCGAAGTTGACAAAGCAGTTTTGGGAATGTTTGCTCTCATGATGAAACCAGGAGTGGTGTTAGATATTCCATCCTTTTGGCAAGAAGTGTTGAATTCTCAGTTGCTTTCTTTCCCACTGACAGGTTATTTCAGATTTCCCTCATTAATAGTTTACTTGTTTTTATACCAGAATGTGGAAGAATTCATGGGTATTGGTTTGAACATAATGGATAGCAACAAAAATAAACAGTCAGTTCTACTTTGGACTGATTTGATCAGAAGAGAAGAGAATGAAGCTGGTTTATTTGAATTTGTGGAACATTTTATGATCACTGCTTATAAAATTCTCAATGGAACTCGGCCTCCCTGTTTCTTGCCAAAGGCCCAGGAGTTCTTGCAATTAGGACCTAATTGTAGATATGGAGACTGGTTCATTTTTGAGGATTATTCTGAAATAAGGCTATATGGAGTCGGTGTTGAGCCTTATAGGCTTCCAACATTTGTTCCCATGAGACTGTTTGCTTTGGAATTCATAAGGCAAAGTCTCAATGTGGATCAAATTCATTTTCTTCCAATGAAGAAGGGGTTAATGTACAAGCTGCCCATGAGTGTAGGTCCTTTTGTTGTTAACACAAGGAAAGCTTATGAAGAGGTGTCAAGGATGTTGGAAGAAACACAGTTATTATTGGGAGAGAAGTGGGCCTATGACCCACATGCGATTATTTCACAGAGAAGGGTCGAGAACGGTTACGCTGCTTTTACTCATGTCAGTAAACCTGATTTAGAGAAGTTGGCAAATCCAGGAGGGCCAAGTTCATCACGGATTAGTATTCAAACTCCTGTAATATTGGAAAATATGGGCAAGAGAGTGAGAGATGATGTTATTGAGATTGATGAGGAAGAGCCCCGAGAGGAGAAAAGGACTAAATTAGCAGAGGATCACTCCTCTAATTCTCCTGGTTTCACTCTCCAGGTCAGTGAAGAACAGGGTGTTTCATCTCCTAGCAGATCAGAACTTCAGTTAGAAAAGGCTCCTTCCATAAAGCAGGTGTTCTCCCTAATTGAAGAAAAGAATCAAAGAATAAAGGCCAATATAGAGACACAAGCAGAACATCATATATCTGCTGATCAAACAAGACTTTTGACTGTAATGGATTTGGAGAAAGACCAGTTCAAAATGGCGCTATCGCATCCGACAGGGATGTCTCTGGGACCCTCAGGCAGTTTTAAGGAGTTGAATATTGTTATGGATGTAAAGAAGATCCCATTGTGGGACAAGATGAATCTCCACATGCAAACAGGTCAGTTAATTGTTAATGATTTAGGCAAGACTCATGCTACATCAGTCAAGACAGAGAATATGCTTGCTAAGGTTGTCAAACAGTGCAAGATGGAGAAAGCCAATGCCAGAGCATTGACTATTCAAAATGAAGAACTGAAGAAAATCATAATGAAGATTGGCGTTGATCCAAATGATAAGAGCGCAATGCACAAATTGATGAAGGGCGCAGAAGCAGAAATATCTTCATTAAGGAAGAAGCTGAAATTGCCAGCTGCAGAGCATTCGCTGGCAGCTGAAGTAGCAGAGGTAGAAAAGGAAAAAGAGGAGCTGCGACAACAATTGATAAAGAAAGATGAAGAGCTTGATAAGGTGAAGCAAACAGCCATAACCTTACAAAATCAAATTCAGAATCACACTTGTACTTTTGATTTTTCTGCAGGTACGGCTAATCCACAGGTTCAAGTTGCTCAATTGAATACAGAGCTAAAAATGGTGGAGAGAGACTGCAAACAGGCCCAGTCTGAAAAGGATACAGCTCTGAGATTAATGCAAGGATGGGAAGAAAAGGCAGGTGAAAATGAGCAGAAGCTACATAAAGCTGAAGAGGAAATTAAGGAACTCAAGGAGAAATTGAAGGGAAATATTTCCCTTATTAAAGCTAAGGATCTAATCTGGAATGAGATCATTTCTGAAATACAAGCAAAATGGAATTCCATACAAGTAATTGCCAGAGAGAAAGGCATTGTTGCTGATCACGAAAAGGAACTGTCATCAGACAAGCCAGCTGCAATCAAAAGATCAAATTGGGCCAAAAGATTCATGAATTTTATTAATTCCAAAACAGATGAGGAGTTGCAAGAGATGGGGATACAAGACAGGTATTTTTATGCTGAGGAAGTAAGCAAGATGATCATTAAAAACGATCTTCTGAAAACATCAGAGAAGCGGCTACAGGTAATCAAAGAGGTAATTAAGAAATTTGACATTTCATTTGATAAATTGATAAGAACTGGCTTGCCATCATGCTGGAAGGAAGGAGGTGAATTTATGTCCTGGAAGTTTTATGAAGATCAGTTGGTGTTTGCAAAAAGCAGAGCAGATGGCCGACATGAGAAGACACAGATACTAAAGGCAGAAACAGTTTTCAATTTCTTACAAAGACATTTCCTTCTTCTGTGGATGGTGAAAACGTTGTTTACAAGTAATCTCACTCACAGTCATATTGTGGCCTTCACAGTAGAATATCATCGTTATAAGAGTGCTCCAATAACTCAAGACAAGCTCTAGAAGGAATGTAAGAAATTTACTATTGATACAGAAAAAGGGTTTTCCGCCAAGCAGCCACAAGTGACCGTACAGCCTCAAGAAATCATTGAGTCAGTTGCTGTTCCAGGAACATCTGTTCCTTTAGATTAGGATTTGTCATCTTTTATTTTATTTTCAAGTCAAATGATGCAATGTAATGAAATGTTTATGAGGCATATACCTCCGTGATAGAAAGTAGTTAAGTAGTTACAATCAGTTAGAATCAGTTTTATAACTGAAACCATTTTGGTTCAGCTTGTATTTAAAGACATCTTAAGGAAGGAAGAAGGTTCCGAGTTTTGAACCTTTTGAAGGCTAATTTTGTACTGAGCAATATCAAATGAATAAAGAAGTTTTGCAAGTTTCCAATATTCCATCTATGTTGAAGAGTTTTCTTGGTTTCCATTTCATTCGCATGTCTGTGAATATAGTAGAGTGACTAGAGCTGCAGGTCTCTTGATATTTATATGTCTAAGAGTTAAATATCCTTAATAGGCGCTCCTCTTCTTTAACTTATATGTTTTCACTTCTTCTGGATTTTAGATTGACATTTTCTGTGTAAAGCAGCATGACAAGTTAAGATCCTTTTCTTTTTCTGTCTTTCATCCGTTCACTTCAGTATAAAGGGAATAAGGCATTGCATGGCTACTAAGATTTGATATTTGGGAAATATATCACTAACATTTAAAGGGTTAAGAAACATAGACGCATATATACATTTTTGTGACATAATCTTTAATGTCTTGAGCACGGATTCTTGTACACAGCCAAGAATTGTTTCTCAAGGGAC